>CM033473.1:23728491-24266773 GCA_019447015.1 Hymenochirus boettgeri | reverse complement strand
TATAGAACTCATTGAACACACTGTTGCACACAATTCTATGGCACAAACACACAGAATACACTGTTACACACAATTCTATGGTATAGAACTCACTGAACATACTGTTGCACACAATTCTATGGCACAAAACACACAGAATACACTGTTACACACAATTCTATGGTATAGAACTCACTGAACACACTGTTGCACACAATTCTATGGCACTAAACACACTGCTGCACACAATTATATCAAACAATTCTATGGTACAGAACTCACTGCTGCACACAATTCTATGGCACAGAACACATGGAACACACTGTGGAGTGCATGATTGTGACTAACATCCTAATCAAGTTGCTTGATAAACTCTCTCTTTATGGTCAGACTGGAGCAATTACCTAATAAGTGTGATTACTTGTCCTCATTATTGGGTTCGGCTGTGAGCAATCCTAATCAGTGTGGATTTTCTTGTCTTTTATGTGGGTTAAGCTGTGAGCAATTCCTAATCAGTGCTGATTACTCTTCTCTTTACCTGGAGTAGCTGTGAGCAATCCTAATCAGTGCTGATTACTTTTCCTCTTATTGGGTCAGCTGTGAGCGACCTAATCATGCTGTACTTCTCTTATTGGGTTCAGCTTGGAGCATCCTAACAGTGCGGATTACTCTTCTCTTTATTGCGGTTTTTTTTTTTTTTCAACCTGTGAGCAATCCTAATCCAGTGCGATGTACTTGTCTATTTATTGGGTTCAGCCTTGAGCAATCCTAATCGTGCTGATTACTGTCTCTTTATTGGGCTCAGTGTGAGCAATCCTAATCAGTGCTGATTTACTCGTCTCTTTATTTGGCCAGCTGTGAGCAATCCTAATCAGTGCTGAGTACTTGTCTCTATTGGAGTCAGCCTTGAGCAATCCTAATCAGTGCTGATTACGTGCTCTTTATTGGAGTCAGTGTGTGAGCAATCCTAATCAGTGCGATTAACTTTGCTCTTTATTGGGTTTTCACAGCTGTGAGCAATCCTAATCAGTGTGATTACTTTTCTTTATTGGGTTCAGCAGAGAGCAATCCTAATCAGTGCTGCTTACTGTCTCTTGATTGTGGTTCAGTGAGAGCAATCCTAATCATTGCTGATCTTGTCTCTTTATTGGGTTCAGCTGAGAGCAAATCCTATCCAGGCTGATTGACTCGTCCCTATTAATTGGCCAGCTGGAGCAATCCTAATCAGTTGCTGATTACTTGTCCATCTTTATTGTGTTCAGCTGTGAGCAATCCTAATCAGTGCTGATTAAATCAGTGCTGATATCCTTGTCTCTTTATTGGGGTTCGAGCTGACGACAATCCTAATCATGTGAATTACTTGTCTCTTTATTGGAGTCAGCTGGAAACAATCCTATCATACTGATTAACTCTTCTCTTTATTGGGTTCAGCTGTGAGCAATCCAATAAGGCTGATTTGCTTTTAAGGTTCTCATTCATCCCGGTCATGTATAATCTTTGTTTGTATTCAATTAGATCAACTGGACTTGAAATGGTGAGAAAAACGGCTGGGCCAAGACGCAACTCTTCCAGAAAACTGATCTCAACCCAGAAACAGGTTGTGTTCCTTGTTGACTTGTGCCTGAATACCACCTATTTCAAATACAGGATAAGTTCTATAAAGCACAAAACATGGTGTGTATGGGATCTCAGTTCACCTATTGTGGCCAACCTTACATGGAGGACGGTAGAAACCCAAGGCACTAGCTTGCTTATACCTTTAAGGGCAAATCGCACCCAGCCATGTTCAGCATATGTTGATGACACCTGGGTTAAAATCCACCAGAAGGAAGTACAAGCTTCACAGAACACATTAATGGGGTGGACCGAAAACATTAATTCCACGAAGGGAAAGAGGTACACAAACAACAAAACTGGCTTTCCTTGGTCTGTTGGTAGAAGTTAGGAAATGTTAAACTGACAAGTAAGAGGTTTACAGAAAACCAACACACTAGCAGTATTTGATTGTTTGACTCCACACCACCCTTAGATCACAAGCTGGGGTCCATCATAGAACCCGCAACACAGAGCCGAGAACATCCCCACTAGCACAGAGTCGAAGGCTAAAGAAATTAAACATCTAGAGGAGCCTTAAAACTTGTGGAATATCCAGGACTGGGCCTTGTCAAAAGAAGTAGAAGGAAAGAAAGAGAACGAATACTAACTATGAAGGGGAAAAGCTAAGACTGGAGGAAGAACATGGTAATCCCATATGTTAGTCAGGGTCTCCGAGAAGAAATTAAGAGAATTTTCAAAAAAACATCGTATCCATCCCTGTCTGCTTTTAAACAAACAACCACACTGGGCGCAGCATTGGTACACACCGACAAGACACAATACCAAAACACAAGAAAAGCAACATCATATATGCAGTGCATGCAGTGAAGAATGCTCTGCATTTGTATGGGGGAGAACAAACAGAATGCCATATCAACGTATGCCCAGCACAGAAAGCCAATTTCCTTCGGGTCAGGACTCGAGCCGTGTATCTGGCATCTTAAGGATAAAGACATACCTTTGAAGATTGTAATGTTAACATGACTGCGAAGGAACGAATGATATGGTTCAAGAGAGTGTTGTAGGAGGCGCATTTATGTGAAATTAAAGAAAACCAAGCTAAAGTGAGGTGGGGGGGTTCGACCACCAACGTCGCCATGTACATGCTGTTTTAACACCTTACTCTGGGCGTTCCTATAACACCTCTTTAGCCACCTATCTAATCACACCCTGTAACAACGTCTGGGCTGTGATATGTCATAATTGGGGATTTGCCATGGTACACAATTGCCACAGATCTTTTCACAGATTCTGGACTTGATGCAGAAAGCCAGCGGATGACTAGCGAAAACGTCTTCAAGAACTACTTCCAAGTCCAGTTGATCAAATTGAATACAACAGATATAAGTGCTGATTTACTGTCTCATTATGGGTTCGGCTGTGATCAATCCTAATCAGTGTGATACTTCGCTCTTTATTGGGTTAAGCTGTTGAGCAATCCTAATCTAGTGCTGATTAACTCTTCTCTTTATTGGAGTCAGGCTGTGAGCAATCCTCATCAGTGTGATACTTGTCTCTTTATTGGTTCAGCTGTGAGCAAGTTCCTAATCAGTGGATTACTCTTACTCTTTATGGGCAGCTGTGAGCAATCCTAATCAGTGCGGAATTACTCGTCTCTTTAATGGGTTCAGCTGTGAGCACTCTAATCAGTGCTGAATTACTTGCTCTTTATGGGGTTAGCTGTGAGCAATCCTAATCAGTGCTGATTACTTGGTCTCTTATATGGGGCTCAGCTGTGAGCAATCCTAATCAGTGGACTTAATCGTCCTCTTATTGGAGCAGCTGTGAGCAATTCCTAATCATTGCTGATATATTGTCTCGTTTATTGGGCTCAGCTTTGTGAGCAATCTTATCGAGTGACTAATTACTATTTTCTTTATTGGGTTCCAGCTGTGAGCAATCCTAACAGTGTATTACTTGTCTCTTTATTGGAATGTACAGCTGTGAGCAATCGTAATCAGTGCTGATTACTCGTCTCTTATTGGGATTAGCTGTGAGCAATCCTAATCAGTGAATGATGACCCTCGTCTCGTATGTGGTCAGCTGTGATCAAATCCTAATCAGTTGACGTTTACTTTCCTCTTATTGGGCTCAGCTGTGGGAGCAATCCTAACAGTGCTGAATTACTTGTCTCTTTATTGGTCTCAGCTGTGAGCATCTAATCAGTGTCGATTAACTCGTCTCTTTATGGGTTCAGCTGTGAGCAATCCTAATCAGTGCTGATTCTTGTCTCTTTATTGGAGTCAGCTGGAGCAGACCAATCATTGATGTACATGTCCTTTATGGATTCAGCTGTTGAGCAATCCTATCCCTCGTGGCTGATTACCTTGTCTCTTTATTGGAGGTCAACTGTGAGAAATCTAATCAGTGCTGATTGTGGCTCCGTCACACTGATTACTTGTCTCGTTATTGGGTTTCAAGGTGAGCAGACCTAATCAGTGCTGGATTACTGTCTCTTTAATTGGGTCCAGCTGTGAGCAATCCTGAATCAGTGCTAATTATTGTCTCTTTATATTGGAGTCACGGGAGAAAAATCCTAATCAGGGTCTGATTACGTGTCTCTATATGGAGTCAGCTGTGAGCAATTCTCTATATTGGAGTCACGATGTGGCAATCTTATCAGTGCTGATTGACTGTCTATTATTGGGCTCAGCTGTGACAATCCTAAGCATGCTGTATTACTTGTCGCTTATTGGGAGGCAGCTGTAAGCAATCCTAATCAGTGCTGATTACTCTTCTTTTATGGGGGGTCAGCTGTGAGCCATCCTAATCAGTGGCTGATTACCGTCTTTTTTGGGCTCAGCGGTGAGCAATCCTAACAGTGTCGGATTACTCTTCTTCTTTATTGGGCTCAGATGTGAGCACTCCTAATCAGTGGCTGATACTGTTCCTCTTTATGGGCTCAGACTGTGAGCAATCCTAATCGTGTGATTACTCGTTTCTTTTTGGGTTCAGCGTGAGATCCTAATCAGTGTCTGATTACCTGTCTCTTTATGGGGGTCAGCTGTGAGCAATCCAACAAGTGCTGATTACTCGTCTCTTTTATTGGGTTCAGCTGTGAGCAATCCTATCAGTGCTGATTACTCGTCTCTTTATTGGGCTCAGCTGTGAGCAATCCTATCAGTGCTGATTACTCGTTTCTTTATTGGGTTCAGTCATCTTGAGCAATCCTAATCAGTGCTGATTACTCGTCTTCTTATTGGTTTCAGCTTGAGCAATCCTAATAAGTGCTGATTACCTTGTCTCTTTATGTGCTCCGCTGTGGCACATCCAATCAGTTGCTGATACTTGTTCTATTATTGGGTTAGCGTGAGCAATCCTAAATCAGTGCTGAGTTACTGTCTCTTTAGTGTTCAGCTGTGAGCAATCCTAATACGTGCTGATTAATTGTCTCCGTGTATTGGGTTCAGCTGTGAGCCAATTCCTAATCAGTGTGTTACTTGCCTCTTTATTTGCTCAGCCTGTGAGCAATCCTAATTCAGTGCTGATCTCTGGTTCTCTGTTTATTGGTTCAGCTGTGAGCTAATCCGAATCAGTGCTGATTACGGTCTGCTCTTTAATTTGGGTTCAGCTGGGGCAAGTTCGTATCAGTGCGATTACTTGTCCTTTATGGGCTCAGCTGTGAGCAATCCTAATCAGTGCTGAGTATAGCTTTTCTCTTATTGGAGGCAGCTGTTAGCAACTCCTAATCATCTGATACTCTTCTCGTTTATTGGGGGTAACTGTGAGCATCCTAATCAGTGCTGATTACTCTTCTCTTTATTGTGGGTCAGCTGTGAGCATTCCTAAATCATGTGCTGATTACTCGTCTCTTTATTGGGTTCAGATCTGTGAGCAAATCCTAATCGTGATGCTGACTTGTCTCTTTATTTGCTCAGTGTGAGCAATCCTAATCAGATGCTGTACTTGTCTCTTTATTGGGTCAAGCTGGAGCAATCCTAATCAGTGCTGATTCACTTGTCTCTTATTGGGTTCAGCTGTGAGCAAGTCCTAATCGTGTTGATTACTTGTCCTTTTATATTGGGTTCAGCTGTGAGCCAATCCAATCAGTGTGACTACTGTGTCTCGTTTATTGGGCCTCAGCTGTGGAGCAAGCCTAATCAGTGCTGATTACTTGTTCTTTATTGGAGCAGCTGTGGCAATCCTAATCCGTGCTGATTGCTCTTCTCCTTTATTGGGGGGTCAGCTTGGAGCAATCCTAATCAAGTGCGATACTCTTCTCTTTATGGGCTCAGTGTGAGCAATCCTAATCAGTGCTGATTACTCGTCTCTTTATTGGTTCAGCTGTGAGCAATCCTAATCATGGGGCTGATTACTTTCTCTTTATTTGGAGTCAGCTGTGAGCACCTAATCAGTGCTGATTACTCGTCTCGTATGGGCTCAGCTTGAGCCATTCTAATTCAGTGGCTATCTCGTCTTTATTGGGTTCAGATGGGTGAGCAAATCCTATCAGTGCTGAATTCTTCTCTTTATGTGGTCGCTGTGAGCAATCCTAATCAGTGCTGATTACTGTCTCTTGTATTGGAGTAGCTGTGGAGCAATCCTAATCAGATTGCTGATTATATTGTCTCTTTATTGGGCTCAGGGGGGTTTTTTTTGGCCTTGTGAGCAACTCCTAATCGTGGCTGATTACTCGCTTTCTTTAATGGGACTCACTTGGACAATCCTAATCAGTGTTATTACTCGTCTCTTTATTGGGTTCAGCGTGTGAGCAATCCATCAGTGCTGAGTACTTGTTCTTTATGAGCAGCTGGAGTTCCCACTGGAGCAATCTAATCAGTTGCTGATACTGTCTCTTTATTGGCTCGAGCTGTGACAAATCTATCAGTGCTGATTAAAACTCGTCTCTTTATTGGTTCAGCTGTGACATCCTAACTCAGTTGCTGATTACTTGTCTCTTATTGGGTTCAGCTGGAGCCATCCCTAATCAGTTGCTGATTATCGTTTCTTTATTGGAGGCAGCTGTGAGCAATCCTTAATCAGTGGCGTGATTGGCTTCTTCTCTTTATTGGTGGGGTCAGCGTGAGCAATCATAATCGTGGGATTACTTGTCTCTTTATGTGGGGTCCAGCCCTGTGTGAGCAATCCTAATAAGTTCTGATTACTTTGTCTCTTTATTGGGCTCAGCTGTGAGCAATCCTAAACAGTGCTGATTGCTCTTCTCTTTTAGTGGGGGGCGGCTGTGACAATCCCAATCAGTGCTGATTACTGTGTCTCTTTATTGACGCTCAGCTGTGAGCAATCCTAATCAGTGCGATTAACTCGGCTCTTTTATTGGGTTCAGCTGTGATCAATCCTAATCAGTGTCTGATTACTTTGTCTCTTTTTGGGTTCAGCTGTGAGCAATCCTAATCCAGTGCTGATTACTTGTCTCTGTTTATGTGGGTTTTCAACTGTGAGCAATCCTAATCAGTGTGTGATTACTCTTCTCTTTATTGTGTTCAGCGTGGACAATCCTAATCACAGTGCTGATTACTTGTCTCATTATTGGGTTCAGCTGTGAGCATCCTAATCAGTCTGATTACTCGTCTCTTTATTGGGGTCAGCTGTGCGAATCCTAATCAGTGACTGATTACTTGATCTCTTATTGGGTCCAGCTGTGAGACAAACTAATCAGTGCTGATACTTGTCTCTTTATTGGTTCACGTGAGCTCCTAATCAGTGCTGATTACTTGTCTCTTATTGGTTTCAGCTGGTGTGACAGAACCCAATAGACTTGTTACCTGTCTTGATTCCCGTGTCACAGTGCAGGTTTTAAAAAACACAGCACACAACCGACACTCCACAGGTTTTCTACTTATACGTTTACACCTGGCCAGTCTAACTCAAGGTTACCTGGCCAACATGATGAAAATAAAAAATCTTCACACATACACAGTCCGTGTGTAACTTGCCATACTTCTTGTAGGGGCAAACTTCCAAAAGTCTTCTACCTTGACTTGCATACTATCAGAAAAAATGATACTTGTATACAGACTTCTGAAGTGTGTTACGTTTATTGTGTGAAACACATACACAACTTTACAAGTAGCCACTCTGCTTGTGTTTTGCACATCTTCTGATGTATTCAGCAAGGTAAAACTTAATCAGAAAATCTTCTATTTACAGTTAATTAAAAACTACAAGTGGATGATTATATAATAAAAATCAATATTTTAAATCAATGATTTTAAATCACTATCAATGGTTTCTTCTAGAATCTTGCTTCAGTATAAGGAATGATATTCTCCTCCCCCATCAAACCGCACTGATTAAAAGTGTTTTTTTATATGTACCTTAAAGTTTTATTAATTCTTATTATAGTATTATTATTGAAATCCATACTACACAGCCAGCCCAGCATGTGCTTATAGTTTAGGTACAAATACAATCAGAGATCAGGATTTTTAAATAAGAGATGCAAAATGTAACCTCAAACCAATCATATGACCCCTTAATACTGGTCTACTACCGTTAGAAACATTTGCTAACTCTGTATTGCTGACTGCAGATAAAGAACAGTTCATGGGGCGTTATTTAAATAGGGTGTACACATGTGCCTATGTTTAGAATCAGCAGGAACAATCAGATGACAAACAGATGTTTCTCTAACTGTAGTAGCCACGTTAAAATCTGTGTTTTTAAGGGCATGTTCCTTCCAGAAAATAAGTAATCATATTTAGCTTATACCCCCCAAATGTGGACTTTTGTTTACGAGCGTGCTGGAAGCAAAGCGATTGTAACCGGCTCTTTCTGGGAACGGAACTGTTTAGCCATGGTCGGTGGCTCACCGTGGTGTTTTTTTTTTTTGGGTGTACAATGCCTTTTCACCCACAACTTACACTGATAAATGGATTGTATTCCTAATTGATTAATTAAAGGCAACTCCACCATATAAAAAGATTTATTTTAGAAAGAATGGCTCTCTTAAAATATGGTGTGATGTATCCATAGTTTGTCCTAGAATTCATTACTGTAGCCTGCTATGCTTATGGATGCCTCATGGAAACTGGCATTTTTTAGAAACCGGTACTGAGCCGTACTGAGCTGGGCATGCTCAGAAGAGGAAGGCGGGGATTACATTCAGTAATGGCTGTGATGTCAACTGTCAATCCACAACTGGACGTTGCAACTGGAAGACCCAGGAAGCATAAACACGGGGAAAACAGACATTGTACAGGATTCAGGTTGGACTTATATTTTTCAGATTTCAACACTATCACGTTTAGGTTTGTGGGGGGTGATTGTACCTGTATGTAAGTTTTCATTTTTGGGGACTGGATGCCACTGTTAATGTTTATTATACAATCGTTTCACTACAAAAGCCCCTCCTCCTTTTACTTCTTAGTTTTAATTGAATGAATTACATTGAGCAATGATGAGCTCAACAAGCTACGGGAGGGGGCTGTAACCCCATTCTCTCTGTGCAAACTTTAATTGGGTACATAGAATAACAAGAGATATATTATTAATCAGAATTGTTCTGGCCTGAAAGTCAGTGTTTGTAGGGTGTGTTTGACTTTATAAGGCATGTACAACTCCAGCACTAAAACAATATTACCTTCAAAACCCTCTAACCCAAACAAAATCATAATAAGTAATTAAATCACCCATGATCCTGAAATTCCTTTACTTTTACTTTCGCTGGCAATTGGTTCCTCCTTGGTTCTACACTACTCTGCATGCTAAATGAGTTCTTACTGAGCTCTTGCAGCCCCAGAAGAGGTTGCCAGTATGCAGGTGTAAGTTAAGTCATTGGGTGTGAGGAAGCAGGCTCAAGGGGAAGGACCCACAGAGGAGAGAAGTAAGATTGGGAAGGTAAGTACAGATTTTAGTGGCAGGGTGTACATGCCCCTATATCACTTGGAGTGTTCTAAGCCTACCTTGCTCGCTTCGCAATCTTCGTTTCTCCTTCGTCTTCAGAGACAAGAAATTTGACAGACTTGCAGATAATATCATTACATTGTCTAAGGCAGTTGTGAAGTTCACCATGTTACCCAAAATCTCATTGGCCTTTAATGGATGCATTTCCTCAAACATGAACATTCGTTGGGGTTTAAATTTTTCACTTTCGTAATAAGATGCACCTTGGCCCAATTCTAAAACTTACTGCCACACTTGTCTTTGCAGGGGCGTTCTGAGAACCTTTGCCCCTGAAAACCATTTTAAAAGCCGCGCGTCGGGGGGGCCTTCTGAGGTTGGCATGGTTGCGTGTGGTAGGTGTGGGTGGGATGACTAACACTGGCTGGAAACTGTGGTAAGATAATTGCCCACAGACTGGTAAATATAGATGTGACCACAACACATACTGGTAAATATGACAGTCTGGTATATACAAACACCACATCTCATGGAATTCTATGACCTGTATAAAGCAGCATCATATTATCTTTTCAGGCCTTGTATTTTTATATGGCCATGGGACTCCTCAATGGCACCATGTGTTTATGTGTTCCTGTGCCATATAATTGGTGCAGCAGTGTGCTCAGTGCCATAGTGCAAATTCCCTGATTTGAGAACCCAAACAACATGTTGTGAACGAACACAATGTTGTGAATGAAACAAAATGCTGTAAACTGAATAAAATGTTGGGAACTAAACAAAACACTGACACACACTGCGCACACACAATTCTATGGTACATAACTTACTGAAACACTGCTGCAAATAATTCTATGGCAACTGAGCCCCACTGCTGCATCACCAATTCTAATAGCACTGCGCCACTGCTGCACACATCATATGGACAGACACATGAGCACAACTGCGCACACAAGTCTATAGCACAGAACTCACTGAACACCACTGCTGACACATTTCTAGTGCACATAACTCCTGAACAAACTGGTGAACAACAATTTTATGGCACGAACCAACCTAAGCCACTGGCTTGCACACAATTTCTATGGTACGGACCACTGAACCAACTGCTGCACACAATTCTATGGTACATAACTTATGAACACATTCTGTTAAACAATTCTACGCTGCCGAACCACTGACTCACACATTCTATGGCACAGAGAGACACTGAGCACCACTGTTTGCAAACATTCTATGGCTACAAACCCACTGAACACACTGCACAACAATTCTATATGGCACTTGAGCACACGTGCAACACAATTATATAGCATAAAACACGTACACCACAAATTATATGGCACAGAACACTACTAACACACTGCACCAATTCTATGTATCTGAACAACTGGAACACCTGTGTACACAATTCTATGGCACTGAGCAAACTGCCGCACACCAATTATAGGCACAAAATACAAAACACTGAACACACTGCGCACACAATTCAATGGCACCTGAAAAAAATACTATGCACCACAATTCATGCACTGAGCACACTGCTGCACACAATTATATGGCACATATTAAAAACACTGAACACCTGCTGCAACACAATTCAATGCATGACACACTTGCTGCAACAAATTCTATGGCACTGAGCACACTGCCTGCACACAATTTATATGCCAAATATAAAAACAACTGAACACATGCTGACACACAATGGTACAATTGTGCACGACAAATTCATTACTACGACACAATCTGGCAGTGCACCTCACAAAGTTCTGAGCAAAATAGAAAACACTGACACACACTGCTGCAACACAATTCATGGCAACTGGACACACTGAACACCACTGCTGCACACAATTCTATGGTAAATATGAAAAATGACACACACTGCTGCACACAATTCTATGCGTAAAAATATGAAACACATCTGAAACACTGTTTGTGCATCACATTCAATGGCAGAACACACTGCAACACACTGCCTGCACCCACATTCTATGGCATGAACACACTGTTGACACAATTATAAGCACAGAACACACTATTCACACTTTCTATGGCACGAACACACCTGAACACACTGTCTGACACAATTCTATGAATGCCCTAAAACACCCTGCTGCACCAAAGTATTGTTGGCATCCGAACACACTATTCTAGGCACAGAACCTCACTGAACACACTGCTTGCACCACATTCTTTTTGTTTATGTGCAACTGAACACACTGAACACACCCCTGTTGTGCACACAATTTTCTTTTCATGGCAAACAAACACACTGAAAACACACTGTTGCACACAATTCTATGGCACAGAACCACACGTAACACACTGCTGCACCAAAAATTCTAATGGCACTGAACCGCACTGAACCCCTGGTTCACACAATTCTATGGCACAGAAAACACACTGAACACACTGCTGCCACCATTCTTCTATGTGCAAGAACACACTGAACACACTGCTGCACACAATCTATGGCACTGAAACACACTGTTTGCACACATTATATAGCACAGAACACCACTATTCAAAATTCTATGGCCACAGAACCTCACTGAACACACTGCTGCACACAATTTTTGCGCACTAAAAACACATGCTGCCAACACAATTTATATGCACCAGAACACACTGATTCACACACGTACTTATGGCACAGAACTCACTGAACACACTGCTGCACAACAATTCTATGGCACTATAACAACACGCTGCCAACAATTATATGCACAGAACACTAATGTCACACTATTACGTGGCACAGAACTCACTGAACACACTGCCAACACAATTCTATGGGCACTGAACACGACTGAACACCACTGTGCCACCAAATTCTATATGGCACCAAAACCACACTGAACACACTGTTGCCAACACAATTCTATGGCCAACGAAACAACACTGAACCACTGGGCAACACAATCTATGCACTGAACACAACCGAACACACTGTTGCACACATTCTATGTGCACAGTAACACACGAACACACTGCTTGCACACAATTCATGGCCCAGAACCACTGAACACACTGCTGCACACAATTCTATGGCACTGAACACCTGTTGCACACAATTATATACGCACAGAAAAAGGAACACACTATCACAAAAATTCTATGCACAGAGAAACTCACTGAACACACTGCTGTCACACAATTCTATGGCACTAAAACAACAACTGCTGCACACCATTATATGGCCAGAACACACTATTCACAATATTCTGATGGCACAGAACTACCTGAACACACTGGCTGCACAAAACATTGTAACTATTGACAAGTACATTATGGACAACATCTGACACACTGGTTGCAACACAATCTATGGCACACACGAACACCGGCCATGCAGTACATCCACATGACCACACGTGCCAACACAATTCTATGGCACTGAACACACTTTTGCAATCAATATATACAGCAGCAGAAACCACTATTCACAAAATTCTATGGCACGAACTCACGAACACACTGACTGCCCACAATCTAATGGCACTAAAAACACTGCGCGACCAATTATATGTGCACAGAACACACTATCACAACAATCTAGTGACATGAACCTCACTGAACACTGGCGTACAACACAAAGTCCTATGGTATAGAACTCATTGAAACACACTGTTGCACCAATTCTATGGCACAAACACAACAAGAAATACACTGACCACAAATTCTATGGTATAGAACTCCGCTGACATACTGTTGCACCACCAATTCTATGCCCACACAAACAACAGAAATACACTGTTACACACAATTCCTATGGTATAGAACCTCACTGAACACACTGATTGCACACAATTCTATGGCACTAACCACCTGTGGCACACATTATAGGCAACAGAAACACCACTGATTCACACTATTCTATGGCCCACAGAATCACTGAACCACACTGCTCACAACATTCTATGGTATAGAACTCATTAACACCTGTTGTACACAAATCTATGTGCACAAAACAGTCACTGAACACACTGTTGACAACAATTCTATGGCACAAACACACGCTAAATAACACACTGTTGCAACGCAATTTAATATAGACACAGAACACACTATTACAAAATTCTCTGTGGCACAGAATCATGAACCATCTGAACCCACGGCTGCACCACAATTATGGCACACTAAAACACACTGCGCACACAATTATATGGACAACAGAACACCACTATTCACACTATTCTATGCCACGAAAACTCACTGACAAAATGCTGCACAAAATCTTGGTCTAGACTCATTGAAACACTGTGTCACCATTCTATGGCCCAAAACCACACAGAATACACACTGTTACACTACAATTCTTGGGACTGAGAACCGCACTGAACCACTGTTTTGCCACAAAAATTCACAATGGCACAAACACACGACACACTGTGGGTGGTATGACAAACAATTCTAGTGGCAACAAACTCACTCATGACACACTGTTGCAACACAATTCTATGCACTGAACCACATGACTGCACATAATCATACGGCACAGAACACACGATTCACCAAAATTCTTCATGGTACATAAAACTCACTGAAACACACTGCTACCACAATTCATGTCCGCACAGAACTCACTAAACACACCTGCACGTACCAATTCTATGGCACAGAACTACTGAACACACTGCCTGCACCAATTATATAGCCCAGAACTCACTTACTGAAGACACTAGTTGCACACAATTCTATGGCACATAACACCATGTCACACAATTATATGGTACATACTCACTTGGAACCACTGCTGTACACCATTCTATGGTACAAAACACACTGAAAACAATGCAAAATGTCTATGGAGACACACTGCTGCACACAATTATATGGCACCAAAACAGGGTTGCTATTCACACAATTCATAGTACATAACTCACTGAACAACTGCTGGCAACCACATTCTATGGAACAGAACTTCATGAACCACGTGCATTGTATGCACAACTATTAACACACTGCTGCACACAATTCTAATGGCACAGAACCTCACTTGAAACACTCTGCAGCACAATTTCATTCCACAAACTCACTCTGCAATCCATTCTATGGTACAAATCTGAACACACTGCTGCACACAATTCTATGGCACAGAACACATGGAACACACTGTTGCACACAATTCTATGGCACAGAACATACAGAACACACTGTTGCACACAATTCTATGGCACAGAACCCACTGAACGCACTGCTGCAAACAATTCTATGGTACAGAACTCACTGCTGCACACAATTCTATGGATAGCCGGTTGGGCTGGGGGACAGGGGGAATGTTAAAGGATTTTTACACGAGGGGGAGGAATCCTTATCGGGAGGGGAGGGAGAGGGGAGGGGGAGGAGGAGGGAGAATGGCTGCAGTTACACATGCCAAAACTTCCACGGAGCCCAGTGGTAGAGGCAGAGTCCTATCTGGGACTCATGCTAGCCCCTGTGGGCAGTTGGCTTTTGGGGACTTTGGGGGGGCTACAGGGAGAACAGACCATATGGAGCTGGGATGTGAGGTCAAGGATTAACTACACTACACAATGGGGCCAGTAGTGGGGGGGATTATAGTTTGGGGCGTGGACATGGCCCTGTAAGAGATGGGTTCCTTATCAGACTACATTGTTACAATCTAGTTCCCTGTAGCTTCCTGTTTAGCAGACAGTATATATAAAGGGGAGGGGGGGGGCACCAGGGAGATTTCTATGGCACCAGAAGTCCAGACTGGGCCCTGATCCAGTGTGAATCCCCATCAATTACTGGGAAAGAGGGGACACCAGGTTACAATGTATATTCATGTTCGAGAGATAATATAATAAGGCCAAAAATATAATAACAAGAAATTAAAAAGGACAGCTAACTGTTCATTTGAATATCCAATCCAGGGCATGTCCAACCCCCAATAGTAATTTCTTTAATGGTAGGGCCTACCATCCCACCCAACGCTAAGTAAAACCGTAAAAACGATCCTAACTCTTTACTTCCACCTCTGTGCCAGCGTTTGGCTCTGATCCAGCTCCCCCTGCCAGCCGGATCTTCTAGCAGGGGGGGCCAGAAAGGCAGCCCGGGCTGTGGATGCGAGAGGCAAGCCAATCACAGCCACAGCTGAAAGCAAATGGGGAAGATGCTGGCAGCTGATGCTGTCAGGAAAAGATTTTTATTACTTTTAACTTAGCGGTGGGGGTGGAGGGGTTTGCCCTACAATCTGATGAAGGTTTTAACGCTAGGCGGAGATATTTGAAGGAGGGGGGGTCGGGAGGAGGATGAGGGAAGGGGCGTTGAAAGGGGAGCTGTCGCATGTCCCCATCCCTCCAGGAGGGAGACAGAAGGCAACAACGTAGGACAGGAGACAGCCACACTACTCTTCACTTTCATGGACTTTGGACATGGATAGCAAAAGAACCATAAGAGCAGGTTTTAAGGGTTAAGGAGGATGTTTTTTTTCAAACTGTATAGCGGGGCCTTATGGGGTTAAAAATTTAGTTTGGGGGGTGGACATGCATCTTAATGGATCATGAAACATACAATAATACTATTAAACCTCACCTTTAATCTACCATTGATAGAGTTAATACAGAGACAGTAACCTTCCCACCCATAATGCCTACCTACCCATAAGCCTAGAGTCCAAATAGCCCAAAACATTTAAAGGGTGTTCGTATTATTTGGGATGGAAGTCTATATAGGTTCTGGCGTTAGTAAACTTTTAGTTCTGGTTTTCTGTCTGTATGTTACCTAACAAACATAGCCTATCTACGTGAGCCCTGTCTGCTTTACAAGAAAACCACAGTTTCTTTGTTTGTGTTTGGTGAAAGGAAAGAGAAATAAGACAATGGAATGTACTTAGACAAGGAATCCTTGTGTTTTTAGGCTTTTGTGAGAAGTATATGGAGAAGGTACCTTTAAAACAGGAAATTATGGTACAAGTTCCCGCTATTTAATTACCCATCTATCCTGTGCATCGAGCTTAATGTCAATTTATATTAAAGGATAATGGGTGGTTTAAAAAATTTTTTTTTTTTTTTTGTTTTGGTTTTTTACTGAAAACATTTTTTTTTTAATAAAAGGCCCATATATACTGAAAAAATAGTTTTAGAATTTGCCCATTACTGGAAACATAATCTTCCCAACTATCACTGACTGGGTCTTTTTGTTGATCTGTCCCCGATTTTTTAGATATCGTTAAAAACATCTTACATTTTATCTGTCAATCAAAATGCCTTATCTCATAAACTATTCTGCTGTGTGCAGTTTACTGTAATTAAAATTGTGACAGGTTGGATGTGTGAATTGCATGGTTTGAAATTCCCCTCCAGTGCTGACCCAAGTGATTAAGTGGCATGCTTAACTTTTCAGAAGTCATGTCAGGTTGCATTAGGCGTGTTGTAAGTGTGGGCAGGGAAATATTTAGGCTGAGCACACCACGTAATGGGAAGGCATAAAACAACACAATGTGGCAAAGTTACCTTTGCAGTTCTAGTGGCCGTTTATGGTTTTCTTTGTCCAATGACAACCCTTTTTGCTTTCATTGACAGGAATAGAATGTCTAGAGCAAGAAAACTCATCGCTGAAAAAGGAAATTGGGGAAAACTGACGATGACTGAAAACATGAGCCAAGTGTTTTTAAAAGACCATGAACAGATATGTCCATATTCTCCTTCTTGCCCCGTGAAAATAGTTACAGTATCCAGGATGGCGATTCGGTCTGCTTGCCTCGATGACATCACATTACTTTTTTCCCTCTTAGAGCATAAACACATCGAGAACATTAAAAAAGAACATTGAAGAGCTTGCCACTTACAGTGGCACCTGTGTGAGGATGGCAGGGACCTGACTAAACACCTGTGCCACCACCCCCGGGCAGTAATGTGGCCCTTAAGACATGTGTTTCAATGGTGCCCAGCAAGGGTGCCATTGCCATGAACAGGATTTTCAACTGCCTCATGGACACATCTCCCCTGGTTACAACAAGAATAAAGATCACACAAAGCTCTTAATGGTGTTCATAAATGTTTCACATGGGACTTTTGTCTAACACGATCACTAATGGAAGGATGATAAAGATTTCGGGGTAAAGGTCAGTTTGCTTTGAATGGTCCCTTACAGGGGATATTTATATTTTGGCGTCTCAACATTCCTGGGAAATATAATGTGTCTTAGTGTGCTCGGAATGCAGTAGCGCCGTGGTTCTCTCCTTTCTCAACCACCAGATTATATCTGTTATTGAAACACTTACTAATAAACACGGTGGTATTGGTTCTTTTAATTAGGAACAGCAACACTGTGAAAAGATTGAATAAAGGAAATGTAACACCCCTGACAAACTTTTTAGTACATAACCAGGACCCAATTAAAACCCTCTTTCTTCCCACCCCCTGAAAGAAGATGTTTACTTGAAGTCCCACATGCACTGTGTTGCCTCCCTTTGGTGTTGTGAAGCATGGGCAGGTGGTTTGTTTATTCACCTGTCGTTACCTTCACACCTGGCTCATGGCCAGGCACCGCAAATGTGGCAAGTGGCAGGCAGACTTCGTGTGTAACATATCTTCTTCCAGGAAACACGGGGAATAGATTTTGTGGGGTCCGGCGTATTAAGTTTGTCGGCGGGACGAACATTCACTTTAATTGGGTAAGTAAAAAAAATGATATAAAAATAAATTTTGATGATTCTATATGACAGAGCAGACTATTTATTTACATAGTATTGGGCATTGTTTGTGGTGTTTTTCTTATCTGCAACTTCCCCATAGGCCTTGAAAATTATGTATTTTATGTATTTTTTTAAACAAAGAAATTTTTAAATAACCAATATAAATGTAATCCAAAAGGATTACTGACCTGTTGTCCTTTTAACTTCAGCTGGTCACCAGACGTCCTCAGTGACTTCTGAGATCCTTACTGTACGTACAGGAAACATATGACTTTATTAGTTCTAGTACATTACACAGCTACATCCTGGGCAAGTATTTGCAATTTCTATGATGAACAATATCACTGGGTTTGTCATAGATGCCCCATATCCATAGTGGCAGTAGGCCAAGCCCCGCTTACAGTCTGGGACTATTTCGGACTGACTAATGGAGACGCACACTGTGGTGCATATCTTGCTATTGACTAAGTTTAGGACTGTGGGAGGAAGTGTGGCTAGGACAGACTACTAGCCAGGACTGTGAAGGGAAATGAGGAATGGTATGGGGCATATCTGGCCAACCCAGGGTGAGGACTTGAGGGTTTAAGTCTCCCCTAAAATCCCTATTGAGAAGACCAATCAATCCATATTAACAGTTACAAGTTTGCTTAGGCTATGTGCAACAACAAGGCGATTTTCAGCCAAACCGACCCAATATTTCGTATATCGTTGTGGGAGGGAAAAATCGCTGGAGTTCCCAATGTCAAAGTGACGATTCTGGCGAACAGGCGATTGGACGTGCCAGTAAACCACGGCCCCGATCGTGCAAGTCTCATATGGACTTAAATGATCGGTCGTGGCAAAACTGTCAGCTGTGTTTTTTGGCGATTTTCAGTGCAACTGGCAGTTATTCGTCCCGCCACACGTTCGCTTCTGCTGAACAGTCAATCCGGATGATGACAATCGCCTGTGAACCAGTCTTAGAGTCCACAAATAACTCCTCTGTTGAGCAATCCTCATCCGTGCTGATACTGGATCTCTTGATGGGTTTAAGCTGTGAGCACTTCCTAATCAGGCTGATTACTCTTCTCTTTAGTGGAGTTCAGCTGTGAGCAATCCTAATCAGGCTGATTACTTGTCTCTTATTGGGTTCAAGCGGTGAGACAATCCTAATCAGTGCTGATTACTCTTCTCTTTTTGGAGTCAGCTGGAGCAATCCTACTCAGTGTGATTCTCTTCTCTTTATTGGAGTGCGCTGTGAGCAATCCTAATCGTTGCTGATTTACTCTTTCTCTTTATTGGGGTCAGTTTGGCAATCCTAATCAGGTGTGATTACTTGGTGCTCTTATTTGGGTTCAGCTGTGAGCAATCCAATCAGTGCTGATTACTTTGTCCTCGTTTATTGGGTTCACAGCTGTGAGAATCCTAATCCGTGCTGATTACTTGCTCTGTTTTGGTTCAGCTGTGAGCAATCCAATCAGTGCTGATTACTTGTCTCTTTAATTGGGTCAGCTGTAGCCAATCCTAATCAGTGCTGATTCGGGCTCTTCTCTTTAATTGTGGAGTCAGCGTGCGGAGCAATCCTAATCAGTGCTGATTACTCGTTCTCTTTATTGGTTACAGTGTGAGCAATCGGGGGGTCTAATCATGATGATTACCTTGTCTTCTTTATGGGGTTCAGCTGTGCAATCCTAATCAGTGCTGATTATTGTCTCTTAGGGTTGGGTTCACTGTGAGCAAATCCTAATCAGTGCTGATTACTCTTCCTTTATTGGTTTCAGCTGTGACAATCTAATTCAGGCTGATGACTCTTCTCGCTTCTTGGGCCTCAGCTGGTGAGCATCTAAGCAGTGTGATTACTGTCCTCTTTATTGGGTTTCAGCTATGAGCAATCCTAATACAGTGCTGATTACTCGTCTCTTTCTTGGTAGTCAGATGTGAGCAATCCTAATCAGTGCGATTTACCTTCTCTTTAGTGGGATCGCTTGTGAGCAACTCCTAATCAGTGCGTGATTATTTGTCTCTTTATGGTGTTCAGCTATGAGCAATCCTAATCAGTGCTGATTATTGTCTCTTTATTGGTTCAGCTGTGAACAGATCGAGTCAAGTGCTGATTTACTTGGCTGATATTGGTCAGCTTGTGAGCCATCCTAATCAGTGCGATACTCTTCCTTATTGGGTCAGCACGTAAGCACTCCTAATCACTGCTGGATTACTTGTCTCTTTATGGGTTCAGCTGTGAGCATCCTTAATCAGTGACAGATTACTTGTCTCTTATTGGGGTGTCCGCTGTGAGCAATCCTAAGTCATATGCTGATTACTTGTCTCTGTATTTGGGTTCAGACTGTGAGAGCAATTCTAATCAGTTGTGATTACTTTTCTTTATGGGGTTCCCGTGTGAGCAATCCTAATCAGTGCTGATACTTGTTCTTTATGGAGTCACTGGACAATCCTAATCAGATTGGTTACTCGTGTCTCTTTAGGTTGGGCTCAGCTGCTGTGAGCAATCTATCAGTGCTGATATTGCTTCTGCGGAATTATTGGGTTCAGCTGTGAGCAATCCTAATCGATGCTGATTACTTTGTCTCTTATTAGGGTTCATGCTTGGGGAGCAATCCTAATCAAGTGCTGATTGACTGTCTCTTTGATTGGGTTCAGCTGTGTAGCAATGCCTAATCAGTGCTGATACTTGTCTTTAGTGGGTTCAGCTGTGGCAATCCTAAATCAGTGCGATTAACGCTGTCTTCTTTTATTGGAGTAGATGGAGCAATCCTAATCAGATGCTGAATTACGTTGTCTGCTTATTGGGAGTCAGCTAGTGAGCAATCTAATCCGTGGCTGATTACTTGTCCTCTTGTTTGGAGCAGTTGGTGAACCACATCCAGATAGTGCTGATTACTTGCTTCTTTATTGGGTTCAGCTGTGAGCAATCCTAATCCACTGCTGAGTACTTGTCTCTTTAATGGGTTTCAGATTTGGGTTCAGCAGAAATCCTAATGCAGTGTCTGATTTACTTGTCTCTTTTATGGAGTCAGCTTGAGCAATCCTACTCAGTGCTGATAACTCTTCCTTATGGTTCAGCTGTGAGCAATCCTTTAATAAGTGCTGATTACTTGTTCATTATTGGGTTCGGCTGTGAGCAATCCTAATCAGTGATTGATTTCTTGTCTCTTATTGGGTTAAAGTGTGAGCAATCTAATCAGTGCTGATTACTCTTCTCTTTACTGGAGTAGCTGTGAGCAATCCTAATCA
The DNA here is from genome assembly GCA_019447015.1 of Hymenochirus boettgeri. Taxonomy (NCBI): domain Eukaryota; kingdom Metazoa; phylum Chordata; class Amphibia; order Anura; family Pipidae; genus Hymenochirus; species Hymenochirus boettgeri. The sequence goes on along the minus strand of CM033473.1, from coordinate 24,245,520 downwards.
GTGCTGATTACTCTTCTCGTTATTGGGTTCAGCTGGTGAGCGATCCTAATCAGTGCTGATTACTCTTCTCTTTTTGGGTTCAGCTGGAGGCAATCCTAATCAGTGCGGATTACTCTCTCTTTATTGGGTTAGCTGATGTGAGCAATCCTAATCAGTGCTGTTACTGTCTCTTTATTTGGGTTCAGCTGTGAGCAATCCTAATCAGTGCTGTTACTGTCTTCTTTATTGGGTTCAGCTGAGAGCAATCCTAATCAGTGCTGATTACTCGTCTCTTTATTGGGCTCAGCTGTGAGCAATCCTAATCAGTGCTGATTACTTGTCTCTTTATTGGGTTCAGCTGTGAGCAATCCTAATCAGTGCTGTTATGTCTCTTTAATTGGAGTCAGTTGTGAGCAATCCTAATCAGTGCTGATTACTTTGCCTCTTTATTGGGTTCGCTGTGAGCATACCTAATCAGTGCTGATTACTGTCTCTTTATTGGGTTCAGCTGAGAGCAATCCTAATCAGTGCTGATTACTTGTCTCTTATGGGTTCGCTGAGAGCAATCCTAATCAGTGCTGATTACTTGTCTCTTTATTTGGGTTCAGCTGAGAGCAATCCTAATCAGTGCTGATATATCGTCTCTTTATTGGCTCAGCTGTGAGCAATCCTAATCAGTGCTGATTATTGTCTCTTTTATGGGTTTCAGCTGTGAGCAATCCTAATCAGTGCTGATTAATCAGTGCTGATTACTTGTCTCTTTATTGGGTTCAGCTGAGAGCAATCCTAATCAGTGCTGATTACTTGTCTCTTTATTGGAGTCAGCTGTGAACAATCCTAATCAGTACTGATAACTCTTCTCTTTATTGGGTTCAGCTGTGAGCAATCCTAATAAGTGCTGATTATGCTTGTGAAGGTTCTCATTCATCCAGGTCATGGTATATCTGTTGTATTCAATTAGATCAACTGGACTTGAAATGGTGAGAAAACGGCTGGGCCAAGACAGCACTCTTACCAGCAGAACTGATCTCAACCCAGAACAGGTGGTTCCTTGTTGGACTTGTGCCTGAATACCACCTATTTCAAATACAGGGATAAGTTCTATAAGCAAAAACATGGATGGTATGGGATCTCCAGTTCACCTATTGTGGCCAACTTTACATGGAGAGGGTAGAAACAGGCGCTTAATACCTTTAAGGGCATAGCACCCCGCCCATGTTCAGAGATGTTGATGACACCTGGGTTAAAATCCACCAGAAGGAAGTACAATTTCACAGACACACATTAATGGGGGGACCAAAACATTAAATCCACCGAAGGGAAGAGGTACAAAACAACAAACTGGTTTCTTGGACTGCTTGGTAGAAGTTAAGGAAAATGGTAAACTGGAAGTAGAGGTTTACAGAAACCAACACACACAGATCAGTATTTGATGTTTGACTCCCACCACCCTTTAGATCACAAGCTGGGGGTCATCAAGAACCCTTGCAACACAAGCCGAGAACATCCCCACTAGCACAGAGTCGAAGGCTAAAGAAATGAAACATCTCAGAGGAGCCCTTAAAACTGTGGATATCCAGGACTGGGCCTTGTTCAAAAGAAGTAGAAGGAAAGAAAGAACACGAATACTAACATGAAGGGGAAAAGCAAGACTGGAGGAAGAACATGGTCATCCCATATGTAGCAGGGGTCTCCGAGAAATTAAGAGAATTTTCAAAAAACATCGTATCCCTGTCTCTTTAAACAAAACAACACACTGAGGCAGCAATTGGTTACATCCGAAGACCCAATACCAAAACACAAGAAAAGCAACATCATATATGCAGTGCAGGCAGGAAGAATGCTCTGATTTGTATGTGGGGAGGAGCCAAAAACAGCAACTGCATCAACGTATGCCCTGCACAGAAGAGCCAATTCCTCGGGTCAGGACTCAGCCGTGTATCTGCATCTTAAGGATAAAGGAATACCTTTGAAGATGTAGTTAACATACTGGCGAAGGAACGTGACTGGTTCAAGAGAGGTGTTAAGGAGGCCATTTATGTGAAAATAAAGAAACCAAGCCTAAATAGAGGTGGGGGGGTTCGACACCAACTGTCTGCCATGTCAATGCTGTTTTAAACACCTTACTCTGGGCGTTCCTATAACACCTCTTAGCCACTATCTAATCACCACCCTTAACACCTGGCTGTGATATATGCTAATTGGGATTTTCCATGGTACACAATTGCCACAGATTCTTGTACAAGTTCATTGGAATTGAGAAAGCCAGTCGGATGACTAGCGAAACGTCTTCAAGAACTACATTTCAAGTCCAGTTGATCTAATTGAATACAACAGATATAAGTGCTGATTACTTGTCTCATTATTGGGTTCGGCTGTGAGCAATCCTAATCAGTGCTGATTACTTGTCTCTTTATTGGGTTAAGCTGTGAGCAATCTAATCAGTGCTGATACCTCTTCTCTTTATTGGAGTCAGCTGTGAGCAATCCTAATCAGTGCTGATTACTTGTCTTATTGGGTTCAGCTGTGAGCAATCCTAATCAGTGCTGATACTCTTTCTCTTTATTGGTTCAGCTGGAGAATCCTAATCATGCGGATTACTCGTCTCTTTACTGGGTTCAGCTGTGAGATCCTAATCAGTGCTGATTACTGTCTCTTTATGGGTTCAGCTGTGGCAACCCAATCAGTGCTGATTACTTGTCCTCTTATATTGGGCTCAGCTGTGAGCAATCCTAATCAGTGCTGATTACTCGTCTCTTTATTGGAGTCAGCTGTGAGCAATCCTAATCAGTGCTGATTACTTGTCTCTTTATTGGGCTCAGCTGTGAGCAATCTTAATCAGTGCTAATTACTCTTTTCTTTATTGGGTTCAGCTGTGAGCAATCCTAATCAGTGCTGATTACTTGTCTCTTTATTGGAGTCAGCTGTGAGCAATCGTAATCAGTGCTGATTACTCGTCTCTTTATTGGGATTAGCTGTGAGCAATCCTAATCAGTGCTGATTACTCGTCCTTTATTGGGGTCAGCTGTGACAATCCTAATCAGTTGCTGATTACTTGTCTCTTTATTGGGCTCAGCTGTGAGCAATCCATCCAGTGCTGATTACTTGTCTCTTTATTGGGCTCAGCTGTGAGCATCCTAATCAGTGCTGATTACTCGTCTCTTTATGGGTTTCAGCTGTGAGCATCCTACATCAGTGCGATTACTTGTCTCTTTATTGGAGTAGTCAGCTGTGAGCAGACCTAATCAGTGCTGATTACATGTCTCTTTATGGTTCAGCTGTGAGCAATCCTAATCAGTGGCTGATTACTTGTCTCTTTATTGGAGTCAACTGTGAGAAATCCTAATCAGTGCTGATTGGGGCTCCCGTCACACTGATTACTTGTTCTTTTATTGGGTTCAGCTGTGAGCGACCTAATCAGTGCTGATTACTTGTCTCTTTATTGGGTCAGCTGTGAGCAATCCTAATCAGTGCTAATTACTTGTCTCTTTATTGGAGTCAGCGGTGAGAAATCCTAATCAGTGGCTGATACTTGTCTCTATATTGGAGTCGCTGTGAGCAAGTTCTATATTGGAGTCAGCTGTGAGCAATCCTTATCAGTGCTGATTACTTGTCTCTTTATTGGGCTCAGCTGTGAGCATATCCTAATCAGTGCTGATTACTTGTCTCTTTATGGGAGGCAGCTGTAAGCAATCCTAATCAGTGCTGATTACTCTTCTCTTTTTGGGGGTCAGCCTGTGAGCAGATCCTAATCAGTGCTGATTACTCGTCTCTTATTGGGTCAGACTGTGAGCAATCCTAATCAGTGTGATTACTCTTCTTCTTTATTGGGCTCAGACTGTGAGCAATCCTAATCAGTGCTGATTACTCGTTCTTTATTGGCTCAGCTGTGAGCAATCCTAATCAGTGCTATTATCGTTTCTTAGGGTTCAGCTGTGAGCATCCAATCAGTGCTGCATACTGTCTCTTTAGGGGGTCAGCTGTGAGCAATCCTAATCAGTGCTGATTACTCGTCTCTTTATTGGGTTCACTGTGAGCATCCTATCAGTGCTGATTACTCGTCTCTTTATTGGGCTCAGCTGTGAGCAATCCTAATCAGTGCTGATTACTCGTTTCTTTATTGGTTCAACTGTGAGCAATCCTAATCAGTGCTGATTACTCGTCTCTTTATGGGTTCAGCTGTGAGCAATCCTAATAAGTGCTGCTATTACTTGTCTCTTTATTGTGCTCAGCTGTGAGCAATCTAATCAGTGCTGATTACTTGTCTCTTTATTGGGTTCAGCTGTGAGCAATCCAATCAGTGCTGATTACTTGTCTATTATTGTTCAGCTGTGGCAATCCTAATCAGTGCGATTACTTGTCTCTTTATTGGGTTCAGCTGTGAGCAATCCTAATCAGTGCTGATTACTTGCCTCTTTATTGTGCTCAGCTGTGAGCAATCCTATTCAGTGCTGATTACTTTCTCTTTATTGGTTCAGCTGTGGCAATCCTAATCAGTGCTGATTAGTGTCTCTCTTTGGTTTCAGCTTTGAGCAATCTACATCAGTGAGTGAGTACTTGTTATCTTTATTTGGGCTCAGCTGTGAGCAATCCTAATCAGTGCTGATTACTTGTCTCTTTATTGGAGGCAGCTGTTAGCAATCCTAATCATGCTGATTACTCTTCTTTATTGGGGGTCAGCTGTGAGCAATCCTAATCAGTGCTGATTATCTTCTCTTTATTGGGGGTCAGCTGTGAGCAATCCTAATCAGTGCTGATTACTCGTCTCTTTATTGGGTTCAGCTGTGAGCAAATCCTAATCAGTGCTGATTACTTGTCTCTTTATTGTGCTCAGCTGTGAGCAATCCTAATCAGTGCTGATTACTTGTCTCTTTATTGGGTTCAGCTGTGAGCAATCCTAATCAGTGCTGATTACTTGTCTCTTTATGGGTTCAGCTGTGAGCAATCCTAATCAGTGCTGATTACTTGTCTCTTTATTGGGTTCAGCTGTGAGCAATCCTAATCAGTGCTGACTACTTGTCTCTTTATTGGGCTCAGCTGTGAGCAATCCTAATCAGTGCTGATTACTTGTCTCTTTATTGGAGGCAGCTGTGAGCAATCCTAATCAGTGCTGATTGCTCTTCTCTTTATTGGGGGTCAGCTGTGAGCAATCCTAATCAGTGCTGATTACTCTTCTCTTTATTGGGCTCAGCTGTGAGCAATCCTAATCAGTGCTGATTACTCGTCTTTTATTGGGTTCAGCTGTGAGCAATCCTAATCATGCTGATTACTCTCTTTATTGGAGTCAGCTGTGAGCAATCCTAATCAGTGCTGATTACTCGTCTCTTTATTGGGCTCAGCTTTGAGCAATCCTAATCAGGTGTTACTCGTCTCTTTATTGGGTTCAGCTGTGAGCAATCCTTATCAGTGCTGATTACTCGTCTCTTTATTGGGTTCAGCTGTGAGCAAATCAACAGTGCTGATTACTTGTCTCTTTTGGAGTCAGCTGTGAGCAATCCTAATCAGTTGCTGATTATTGTTCTTTATTGGGCTCAGCTGTGAGCAATCCTAATCAGTGGCTGATTACTCGTTCTTATTGGCTCTCAGCTTGAGCAATCTATCAGATGTAGTTACTCGTCTCTTTATTGGGTTCAGCTGTGAGCAATCCAATCAGTGCGATTACTGTCTTCTTTATTGGGTTCACTGTGAGCAATCCTAATCAGCTGCTGATATTGTCTCTTTATTGGGCTCAGCTCGTGAGCCAATCCTAATCAGTGCTGATTAACTCGTCTCTTTATTGGGTTCAGCTGTGAGCATCCTAATCAGTGCTGATTATTGTCTCTTTATTGGGTTAAGCTGTGAGCATCTAATACAGTTGCGATTACTGGTCTCTTTATTGGAGGCAGCTGTGAGCAATCCTAATCAGTGCTGATTGCTCTTCTCTTTATTGGGTTCAGCTGTGAGCAATCCTAATCAGTGCTGATTACTTTCTCTTTATTGGGGGTCCAGATTGTGAGCAATCCTAATAAGTGCTGATTACTTGTCTCTTTATTGGGCTCAGCTGTGAGCAATCCTAATCAGTGCTGATTGCTCTTCTCTTATTGGGGGGTCAGCTGTGAGCCAATCCCAATTCAGTGCTGATTACTTGTCTCTTTATTGCGCTCCGCTGTGAGCAATCCTAATCAGTGCTGATTACTCGTCTCTTTATTGGGTTCAGCTGTGAGCAATCAATCAGTGCTGATTACTTGTCTCTTTATTGGGTTCAGCTTGTGAGCAATCTAATCATGCTGATATACTTGTCTCTTTATTGGGTTCACTTGTGAGCAATCCTAATCAGTGCTGATTACTTTCTCTTTTATGGTTCAGCTGTGAGCAATCCTAATCAGTGCTGATTACTTGTTCATTATTGGGTTCAGCTGTGAGCAATCCTATCAGTGGGATTACTCGTCTCTTTATTGGGGTCAGCTGGTGAGCATCCTAATCAGTGTGATTACTTGGCTCTTTATTGGGTCAGCTGTGAGCAATCCTAATCAGTGCTGATACTTGTCTCTTTATTGGGTTCAACTGTGAGCAATCCCTAATCAGTGCTGATTACTTGTTCTTTATTGGGTTCAGCTGTGAGCAGACCCAATAAGACTTGATTACCTGTCTTGATTCCCGTGTCACAGGTGCAGGTTTTAAAAACAGCCACACACAGACACTCACAGGTTTCTATTATACTTACCCCTGGCCAGTCTAACTAAAGGTTACATGGCCAACAATGATTAAAATAAAAATTCTTCACACATACACAGGTCGTGGTAACTTGCCATATTCTGTAGGGGCAAACTTCCAAAGTCTTCTACCTTGACTTGCATAATATCAGAAAAAATAGATACTGTATACAGACTTCTGAAGTGTTTTACGGTTATTGTGTGAAACACATACACAACTTCAAGTGCCACTTCTGCTTGTGTTTTGACACATCTTCGCTTATTCGCAAAGGATAAAATTAATCAGAAAATCTTCCTATTTTACAGTAATTAAAAACTACAAGTGATGATTATTAAATAAAAATCAATGATTTTAAATCAATGATTTTAAATCACTATCAATGATTTCTTCTAGAAATCTTGCTTTTCATGTATAAGGAAATGTATTTTCCTCCCCCATCAAAACCGCACTGATAAAAGTGTTTTTTATATTTACATATAAAGTTTATATAATCTTATAATAGTATTATTATTGAAATCCATACTACACAGCCAGCCCAGCATTGCTTATAGTTTAGGTTACAAATAACAATCAGAGATCAGGATTTTTAATAAGAGATGCAAAATGTAACCTCAACCAATCAGATGACCCTTTACTGGTCTACTACGTTAGAGAAACATTTGTAACATTGATTGCTGCTGAGATAAAGAACAGTTCTATGGGGCTTATTTAAATAGAGGTGTACACATGTGCCTATGTTTAGATCAGCGAACAATCCAGATGACAAACAGATGTTTTCTAACTGTAGTAGACCAGCGTAAAATCTGTGTTTTTAAGGGCATGTCCTTCAGAAAATAAGTAATCATATTTAGCTTAATTACCCCCCAAATGTGGACTTTTGTTTACGAGCGTGCTGAAGAAAGCGCTTGTAACCGGCTCTTCTGGGAACGGACTGTTAGCCATTGGTCGTGGCATCACCGTGTTGTTTTTTTTTTTGGGTGTACATGCCTTTTCACCCCACACTTACTGATAATGGATTGTATTTCTAATATTAATTAAAGGACAACTCCACCCTCATAAAAAGATATTTAGAAAGAATGGCTTCTTTAAAATATGTTGATGTATCATAGTTTGTCCTATGATTATTACTGTATGCCTGCTATGCTTTGGATGCCTCATGGAAACTGAGCATTTAGAAACCTGTACTGAGCCTGTACTGAGCCTGGGCCTGCTCAGAAGGGCAGGCAGGGATTAACATTCAGTCATTGGCTGTGATGTTCAACTGTCAAATCCACAACGACAGTTGCTAACTGGAAGAAACAGGAAGCATAAACAGGGGAAACAGGACATTGTACAGGATTTTAGGTTGGACTTATATATTTCAGATTTCAAACTATCACTGTTTAGGGTTTTGGGGGGTGATTTACCTGTATGTAAGTTTTCATTTGGGGCTGGACTTGCCCTTTAATGTATTATTAATACATCTTTCACTACACAAAGCCCTCCTCTTTTACTTCTAGTTTTAATTGATGAATTACATTGAGCATGATGAGCTCAAACAAGCTACGGGAGGGGCTGTAACCCATTCCTCTCTGTGAACTTTAATTGGGTTACATAGAATAACAAGAGATTATTTAAATCAGAATTGTTCTGGCCTGAAAGTCAGTGTTGTAGGGTGTGTTTCACTTTTAAAGGGCAGTACAACTCCAGCACTAAAATCAAATTACCTTCAACAACCCTCTAACCCAAAATCAAATAAGTACTTTAATCCCCATGATCTCTGAAATCCTTTATACTTTACTTTTGCTGGCAATGGTTCCTGGTTCTCACTACTCTGCATGCTAAATGAGTTCTTACTGAGCTCTTGCAGCCACAGAAGAGTGTGTGCCAGTATGCAGGTGTAAGTTAAGTCATTGGGTGTGAGGAGCAGGCACAAGGGAAGACCCACAGAGGAGAGAAGTAAGATTGGGAAGGTAAGTACAGATTTTAGTGCAGGGGTGTACATGCCCTTAATCACTTGGATGTTCTAAGCCTACCTTGCTTCTGCAATCTTCTTTTCTCCTTCTTCTTCAGAGACAAGAAATTCTGTACAGACTTGCAGATAAATACATACATTGTCTAAGGAGCTTGTGGAAGCTTACCCTGTTACCCAAAATCTTCCCATTGCCTTTAATGGATGCATTCCCAAACATGAAATTCTGGGGTTTAATTTTTCACTTTCGTAATAAGATGCACCTTTGCCCAATTCTAAAATTACTGCACACTTTGTCTCTGCAGGGGCGTTCCTAGAACCTTTGCCCCCTGAAAAAAATTTAAAGCCGCTCGGGTGGGGCTTCTGGAGGTTGGCATGGTTGCGGTTGGGTAGGTGTGGTGGGATGAATAACACTGGCTGGAAAACTGGTAAATAGAATTGCCCCCAGACTGGTAAATATAAGATGTGACCACAACACAGACTGGTAAATATACCAGTCTGGTTAATACAAAACAATCATCATGGAATTTATGACCTGTATAAAAGCATCATCATTACTTTCAGCCTTGTATTTTTTTATGGCCCTGGGACTCCTCAATGGGCAACCATGTGTTTAGTGTTTCTGTTCCTATAATTGTGTGCAGCAGTGTGCTCAGTGCCATAGTGCCATAATCCTGATTTGAGAACCCAAACAAAATGTTGTGAACTGAACAAAATGTTTTGAAACTGACAAAATGCTGTAAACTGAATAAATGTGTGAACTAAACAAAAACATGAACACACTGCTGCACACAATTCTATGGTACAACTTACTGAACACATGCTGCAAATAATTATAGTGCATGAGCCCATGCTGCACACCAATTCTATAGACTGAGCCACATGCTGCACACAATTCATTGGCACAAACACACTGAGCACACTGCTGCACACAATTCTTATGCACAGAACTCACTGAACCACATGCTGCACATCTATAGAACATACTCACTGAACACACTGTGCACCAATTTTATGGCAAAGAACAAACTAAGCACACTGCTGCACACAATTCTATGGTACGGAACTCACTGAAACAAACTGCTGCACACAATTCTATGGTACATAACTTACTGAACACATTCTGTAAACAATTCTACGGCACTGAACACACTGCTGCTCACAATTCTATGACAGAAGACACTGAGCACACTGTTGCAAACAATTCTATGTACAGAACCCACTGAACACACTGCACACATTCTATGGCACTGAGCACACTGCTGCACCACAATTATATAGCATAGAACACACTGTACACAATTATATGGCACAGAAACACACTAAACACACTTGCACACAATTCTATGGTATAGAACACACTGAACACACTGTGTACACAATTCTATGGCACTGAGCACACTGCCGCACACAATTATATGGCACAAATATAAAAACACTGAACACACTGCTGCACACAATTCAATGGCACTGAAAACATACTATGCACCCAATTCTATGGCACTGAGCACACTGCTGCACCAATTATATGGCACAAATATAAAAACACTGAACACACTGCTGCACACAATTCAATGGCACTGAGCACACTGCTGCACACAATTCTATGGCACTGAGCACACTGCTGCACACAATTATATGGCACAAATATAAAAACACTGAACACACTGCTGCACACAATTCAATGGCACTGAAAACATACTATGCACAACAATTCTATGGCATGAGCACACTGCTGCACACAATTTATGGCACAAATATGAAAACACTGAACAACTGCTGCAACCAATTCAATGGCACGGACACACTGAACACACACGCTGCACACAATTCTATGGTACAAATATGAAAAACACTGAACACACTGCTGCACACAATTCTATGGTACAAATATGAAAACACTGAACAAACTGTTGCACACAATTCAATGGCACGAACACACTGAACACACTGCTGCACACAATTTATGGCACTGAACACACTGTTGCACACCAATTATATAGCACAGAAACCACTATTCAACACTATTCTATGGCACAGACACATGAACCACTGCTGCACACAATTCTATGGCCACTAAACACACCTGTGCACACAATTATTTGGGCACGAAACACACTATTCTCTGGCACAGAACTCACATGAACACACTGCTGCACCACAATTCTATGGCACTGAACACACTGAACACAATGTTTGCACACAATCTAGGCACAAAACACTGAAACACACTGTTGCACACAATTCTATGACAGAACACACTGAACACACTGCTGCACACAATTCTATGGCACTGAACACACTGAACACCCACTGTTGCACACAATTCTATGGCACAGAACACACTGAACACACTGCTGCACACAATTCTATGGCACAGAACACACTGAACACACTGCTGCACACAATTCTATGGCACTGAACACACTGTTGCACACAATTATATAGCACAGAACACACTATTCACAAATTCTATGGCACAGAACTCACTGGAACACATGCTGCACACAATTCTATGGCATAAAAACACTGCTGCTGCACACAATTATATGGAACAAGAACACACTATTCACACATTCTCTGGCACAGAACTCACTGAACACACTGTGCACACATTCTATGGCACTAACACACTGATGCACACAATTATATGGCACAGAACACACATTCACATATTCTATGGCACAGAACTCATGAACACACCTGACTGACACACAAATTCTATGGCATGAACCACACTGAACACATGTTGCACACAATTCTATGGCACAAAACACACTGAACCACATGTTGCACACAAATTTATGTGCACAGAACACAACTGAACACACTGCGCACACAATTATATGGCACTGAACACACGAAACCACTGTGCACACAATTCTATGGCACCAGAACACAATGAACACACTGCTGCACACAATTCTATGACAGAACACATGAACACATGTGCACACAATCTATGCCCAATGAACACACTGTTGCACACAATTATATAGCCACGAACACACTATTCACAAAATTCTATGGCACAGAACTCACTGAACACACTGCTGCACACAATTCTATGGCACTAAACACACTGCTGCACACATTATATGGCACAGAACACACTATTCACACATTATATGGCACAGAAATCCACTCTGAACACACTGCTGCACAAAATTCTATGGTATATAGAAATCATTGAACACACTGTTGCACAAATTCTATGGCACAAACCACTGAACACACTGTTGCACACACTTCTATGGCACAGAACACACCTGAAACACACTCTGCACACAATTCTATGGCCCTGAACACACTGTTTGCTACAATTATATAGCACAGAACACACTATTCACAAAATTCTATGGCACAGAACTCACTGAACAACACACTGCTGCAACAATTCTATGGCACTAAAAACACTGCCGACACAATTATATGGCCAGAACACACTATTCACACAATTCTATGGTACATAACTCACTGAACACACTGCTACACAAAATTCTATGGTATAGAACTCATTGAACACACTGTTGCACACAATTCTATGGCACAAACACACAGAATACACTGTTACACACAATTCTATGGTATAGAATCACTGAACAACTGTTGACACAATTCTATGGACAAAACCACAGAATACACTGTTACACACAATTCTATGGTATAGAACTCACTGAACACACTGTTGCACACAATTCTATGGCACTAAACACACTGCTGCACAAATTATATGGCACAGAACACACTATTCACACTATTCTATGGCACAGAACTCACTGAACACACTGCTGCACAACATTCTATGGTATAGAACTCATTGAACACACTGTTGCACACAATTCTATGGCACAAAACACACTGAACACACTGTTGCACACAATTCTATGGCACAAAACACACTGAACACACTGTTGCACGCAATTATATAGCACAGAACACACTATTCACAAAATTCTATGGCACAGAACTCACTGAACACACTGCTGCACACAATTCTATGGCACTAAACACACTGCCGCACACAATTATATGGCACAGAACACACTATTCACACTATTCTATGGCACAGAACTCACTGAAACAATGCGTGCCAAAATTATATGGTTATATTGAACTCATGAACACACCTGTTGCACACAATTCTATGGCGCAAAACAACCAGAATACACTGTTACACACAATTCTATGGTATAGAACTCACTGAACACCATGTGCACACAATCAATGGCACACAAACACACTGACACACTGTTTACACACAATCTATGGCACAGAAATCACTCACTGAACACACTGTTGCACACCAATTCTATGGCACTGAACCACATGCTGCACAAATCATACGGCACAGAACACCCCGATTCACAAAAATTCTATGGTACATAACTCACTGAACACAATGCTCACACACAATACTATGGCACAGAACTAAACACGTGACACACCAATCTATGCGCACTATTAAAAGTGCACACAATTATATAGCCCCAGAACTCACTTTACTGAAGACACTGATTGCACACAATTCTTGCACATAACACACTTTCACACGAATTAATGGTACATAACTCACTGAACACACTGCTGTACACATTCTATGGTAAAAACACACTGAAAACATGCTAAAAAAATGCTATGAAGAGCACACCTGCAACACAAGTTATATGGCACCAAACACACTATTCACACAATTCATAGTACCGTAACTCACTGAACACAACTGCTGCAAACACAATTCTTGGAACAGAACTTCACTTGAACACACTGCTGCACACAATGCTACTATGGCACAGAACTCACTTTGAAACACACTGCTGCAACAATTCTATGCCACAAACTCACTGCTGCACCAATTCTGTGTACAATCTGAACACACTGCTGCACACAATTCTATGGCACAGAACCATGGAACACACTGTTGCCTCACACCTTCTATTGGCAAAGAACACACGGAACGCACTTGCTGCAAACAATTCTATGGTACAGAACCACTGCTGCACACAATTCTCTGGGCACAGAACACATGGAACACACTGTTGCACCAATTCTCTGGCACAGAACATACAGACAACACTGTTTGGCACACAAATTCTATGCACAGAACCCACTGAAGCACTGCTGCAAACAATTCATATGGTACGGAACTCACTGCTTGCGCACACAATTCTATGGTACAAATATGAAAACACTGAACACACTGCTGCACAGAATTCAATGGCCCAGAACACACTGAACACACTTCTGGCACACAATTCTATGGCAACAAAATCACCTGAACAGCACATGTTTGCACACAATTCTATGGCACAGAACCACTAACCACACTTCTGCACACAATTCTAATGGTACTGGAACACACTGCTGGCACACCATTCTAATGCCTGCACAACTGCTGCACACAATTATATGGCACAGAACACACTGATTACACAATTCTATGGTATAGAACTCACTGAACACACTGTTGCACACAATTCAATGGCACAAAACACACTGAACACACTGTTACACACAATTCTATGGCACAGAACTCACTCACTGAACACACGTTGCATTACAATTATCTATTGGCATCTGAATCGACATTTTAAAACCTTGCATGCACTAGCATTCATAAGGCGGTCTGAACACCTCGCTCACACAATCATATGGCACAGAACACATGATTCACACAATTCTATGGCAAAGAAAACACTGTTGCACACAATTCTATGGCACAGAACACACTGTTGCACACAATTCTATGGCACAGAACACACTGTTGCACACAATTCTATGGCACAGAACACACTGTTGCACACAATTCTATGGCACAGAACACACTATTCACACAATTCTATGGCACAGAACTCACTGAACACACAATTCTATGGCACAGAACTCACTGAACACACTGCTGCACACAATTCTATTGCACAGAACTCACTAAACACACTACTGACTGCAAACAAAGGGGAAATACCAACACACAGAGACTGATGCAATAAATAATTTAAAAGTTTGCCTGCGCAGTAACCAATCAGATGTTATCTAACTTCAGTAACCCAGTAAAAATCTAACATCTGATTGGCTAAATTAAAATTTAAAGCAAGGGCAAACTTTCCTATTTCCTCTGTCTTACAGTAAGTCCCCCCGTGTTTGCGTTTGGTAGAGAGAACGTAGCCTTACACTCTGATCGGCATTCTCCAGATGTAGGGCATTAGCCATGGAAAGTAAATGCCAGGAAGGGATTATATTTTATTTCCATGTTGTAAATTTCATATTTTTACAAAAATAAACTTTTCTATTCAAATCCACAGATCAAGCGATTCACTGTCAGTCTTCATGGGGGGCTTTTTGTTATTTGAAATCCAAAACAGAGAAACCATTTCTCAGAATCCCGTACGATACATTTTATTTTCGTTGTAATGCTTGGAAAGTCTATGAAGTGATGCTTGAAATTCAGTCGCACTTGGTCTCTCAACCATTTCCCCGAATGGAACGTCATCTAGACTACAAAGTTTTCAATGAGTCGAATAAAAAAAAAAATGCCACAGAATTTTACACTGACAACATTCCCCGATTCAGACAGAGACTGGCAGATCCCTATTCACTCAAAGGCCCAACACCTACAGATTAGAAAGTGCATTAGACATGTTACTGTAAATTAAAGCCACAAAGCTTCCTGTCAAAAAAAAAAAAAAAAAAAACAGCCCGAGCGCCTGTGTCTGGTAAATGCAGCTAAATGTGACTTTTCGTTATTTTGGAATTCTTGTCAAGTTTACATTTTGTTTTTTTAAACACAAAATTTCATTTCGTAAAACATTTCCCTAAATAACGCGAGTCCGATACAGAAGTTGGCTGGTAATTTGTTTCATGGCTGGAAAGTTTTTGGTTTATAAATTATGTCAGAATAAATGTTTTGTTATGTATCGAACCTCGATGCGAGATCACAAAAATCATAACAGTAATGCATTAAACAATTAACTGAGTGACTGGCCATGTTAGTAAATCACATCCAATTCCATGGTCTTCCATACATTACATGATCAGGCAGTCCAAAATAGTGCGCGGTCACTTTAATTCCCATCCGACTGTTGTCTGGAATATTGGGCCCATGTCAGAGAGAATGGGATTTAAATTTTATCTTTTATGACACTGAAAATATCCAATATCAAATATAGAAATGTTCCTAAAACTGACCTTATTACATTTATTTCCATTTAAACACAATTTTAACTCTCCTTTTACTTTTTTGCTGCATGTATACAATTTGATATACCAGTCAGATATTACGATATCTGCTATATAAAGCAGAAATTTTGTATGTATATATGTATGTGTATATGTATGTACTCACCTCAAAGCCACACCCCTGAATGACTCAACATAACAGCCACGCCCTCTGAAAGGGCCAGTTTGACCAATAAAAAGCATGCACGTCACTTGCAGAGTGTGATTCCCCAATTCAGTAAATCAGATGAAGGGTCTGGGCTCTGTGTGCTGCCCGACTTTAACAACAAAGACAGAGTCCACTTCAGTGACACAACAACAGCGTAATGTACGGCTACACAACTCAGAGAGCTGCACACACAGAACAACAGCTTCTATAACAGAGGGAACCAACAATTTCTTTGCATTTGCACTCGTGTCTGTGATTTTTGGTAACATTGCATTTGCGGCAACGCATGCGATTTCGTATCTCAAAAGGAGAAATCGCATGTGCAAACGTACGGGAAACACACATGCAATCGCATGCAGTGTGGCCGTGTCCTTAAGGTCTGTAAGACATCACAATTTGCTCCTGGAAGGTTTTAAATATAAACCCTGGAAAGACTATGTTACTATTGGTAGTATTTGTGATATGAATCATATTTATATACAAATATAAACCCTGGAAAGACTATGTTACTATTGGGTGATATTAATCACAATTTATATACAAATAAAACACCCTGGAAAGACTATGTTACTATTGGTGTATGAATCACATTTAATCAATATAATAAACCCTGGAAAGACGATGTTACTATTGGTGATATGAATACCTTTATATACAAATATAAAACCCTGGAAAGACTTTGTTACTATTGGTGATATGAATGACATTTATACAATATAAACCCTGGAAAAGACTGTGTTTATGGTGATATTGTGAAATGACTTTATATAGAACTATAAACCCTGGAAAGGCTAACGTGTTACTATTGGTGATCTGAATGACATTTTATAAGCAAATATAACCCTGGAAAGACTGTGTTTGTATATTGTATATGAAGACATATATACAAATATTAACCCTGGAAGCTGTGTTTACTATTGGTGAGAGAATGAATATTTTATACAAATATAAACTGGCATGACTGTTTACTATTGGTGATATGAAGACATTTATACAAATATAAACACTGGAAGACTGTGTTTTACTATTGGTGATATGAATACATTTACTCAAATATATAACCCTGGAAAGATCTGTGTTTACTATTGGTGAGTATGAATCAACATTTATACAAAATATAAACCCTGGAAAGACTGTTTTACTATTGGTGATCTAGGATATGAGAGTTAATTTATATAGTAAATATTACAACCCTGGAAAGACTGTTTTACTATTGGTGATATGAATGACAATTATATACAAAATATAAACCCTGGAAAAGACTAGTTTACTATTGGTGATATGAATGACATTATATACAAATCATCAACCCTGGGGAAAGACTGTGTGTTACTATTGTGGATGGATTGAACATTTATAACCAATATCAACCTGGAAAGGACGGTTTTCTATTGGTGTATGAATGCATTTATATACCAATATAAAGTATAAACCCGCGAAAGACTGTTATTTTACTATTGGTGATATGATCGACATTTATATCAAAGAATCTAACCCTGGAAAAGGACTGTGTTGTACTACTTGGTGATTATGAATGACATTGTATTAGACAAATAGAAATCCCGGAAAGGACGTGTTACTTCGTGTGGTGAAGAATGCATTATATACCAATATAAACCCTGGAAAGGACTGTGTTTTTACTAATTTGGATGATATGAATGAACATTATTATACATTATAAACCCTTCTGGAAAGGACTGTGTTAATTACTTATGGTGATGAATGACTCCATTTAATGACAAATATAAACCCTGGAAAGAATGTGTTAACTATTGGTGAATATGAATATTTCTAACCAAATATAAACCTGGAGAACAGACTGTTGTTACGATTGGTGATATGAATAGTATATACAAATATATAAACCTGGGAAAGACCTGTGTTACATCTGGTGATATGAATGCAATTTAGATACCAATATAAACCCTGGAAGGACTGTGTACTTTGGTGATATGTATGACATTGTATATACAAAATATTAAACCCTGGAAAGGGACTTGTGTTACTATGTGAATGTGATATGAATTTGACATTTTATACAAATCTCAACCCTGGAAGAGCTGTTACTATGTGTATGATGGAATGACATTTATATACAAATATAACCTGGAAAGACTGTGTTACATCTGGTGATATGATGACCATTATAATCAAATATAAAACCCTGGAAAGACTGTGTTACTGTTGTGAAAGTATTGATATTGAATGACATTTATATAAAATATAAACCCTGGAAAGACAGTGTTACATTGTTCGATATGAATGAATTATAATACAAATGTTAAACCCGGAAAGACTGTGGTTATTCCGACTTGGTGATATGAATATATTTATATACAAATATAAACGCTGGAAAGGCTGTGTTACTATTGGTTGATTTATGAATTGACATAATTATATAAGATAAAACCCGAATGGAAAGGACGTGTTTTTTTGGTGAATGAATGACATTTATATACAAATATTAAACCCTGAAAATACGTGTGTACATTGGTTGATATGATGACATTTATATAAATATAAACCCTGGGAAGGACTGTGTTACTATTTGTTGCATCGAATGCCATTTATATAGAAAATATAAACCCTGGAAGACTGTGTTACTATTGGTGTATATGAATGACATTTATATACAAATATAAACCCTGGAAAGACTGGTTACTATTGGTGATATGAATGACATTTATATACAAATATTAAACCCTGGAAAGACTGTGTTACTATTGGTTGATATGAATGACATTTATAACAAATATAAAACCTGGAAAGACTGTGTTACTATTGGTGATATGTACATTTATATACAATATAAACCCTGGAAAGACTGTTGTTACTCTTGGTGTGATAGTGAATACCATTGATATACAAATAAAACCCTGGAAAGACTGTTGTTACTATTGGTGATATGAATCCGATTATATAAAATATAAACCCTGGAACGACTGTTTTACTATTGGTGATTGAATCACATTTTATATACAATAGAACCCTGGAAGACTGTTTTACTATTGGTGTGATCTGAATCACATTATATACCAATATAAACCCTGGAAAGACTGTTTTTACTATTGGTGATAGAATTTGATATTTATATACAAAATAAAAAACTATATAACCCTGGAAAGACTGTTTATACTATTGGTGATATGAATACCTTTATATACAAATATAACCCTGGAAGGAAAGACTGTGTTACTATTGGTGATATGATGAAATTTATATACAAATATAACCCTGGAAAAGACTGTGTGTTACTTGGTTGATATATTGAATCAATGACTTTAATAGCACAATATAGAACCCTGAAGATACGTGTTATATTGGTGGATATAATGGACATTATATTAAAAATATAAACCCTGGAACAGACTGTGTTACTATTGTGATCTGAATGACATTTAATTACAAATATTAAACCCTGGAACAGACTGTGATACTATTGGTGATATGAAATACCATTTATATCCAAATAATAAACCTGGAAGACTGTTGTTACTTATTGTGATAATGAATACATTTATATACAAATATAGAAACCCTGAAAGATTTATTTACTATGTGATACGGAATCATCAATATTATATACCAAATATAAACACTGAAGGAAAGACTGTGTTACATTGGGAATGAAGCCTTTTATATACAAATAAAACCCTGGAAAGACAACAGTGTTTACTATTGGTGATCTGAACATACATTTTATTATACAAATTATTTAAACCCTGGAAAGACTGTGTTACCTATTGTGCATATGAATGGAAATTTCATATACAAATATAAAACCCTGAAAGGAAGACGTGTTACTATTGTGATTATATGAATGACATTTATATACAAATATAAACCCTGGGAAAGACGTGTACTACTTGGTGATATGATGGACCATTATATACAATATAAAACCCCTGGAAGACGTTGTTACTATTGGTATGTATTGAATGACATATTTATATACAAATATAAACCCCTGAAAGACGAGAACTGTGTTAATACTGGGTTGATTGAAGAATATTTATATACAACTATAACCCCTGGAAAGACAACAGTGTACTATTTGATTGTGATATTGAATGACTTATATACACAATATAAAACCCTGGAAAGGCTGTGTTAGCTAGTGGTGATAGGAATTGACGATATATTCAAATATAACCCTGGAAAAGGACTGTACGATTACTATTGGTGATATTAATTACATTTATATAACCAATATAAACCTGAAAGGCTTGTGTATTCGTGATTGTGATTTATGAAATTGACATTGTATATCCCAAATAATAAACCCCTGGAGAGACTAACTTATTGGTGATATGAATGACAGTTTATATACAAAATATTAACCCTGGAAGGACGTAGTGTTACTAGTTGGTGATATGAATGACATTATAACAATCATATAACCTGGGGAAGACTACGTTACTACTGGTGATGAAGTGAAATTTATATACAAATATAAACCATGGTGAAAGACTATGTTACTATTGGTGATATGAATGCCATTTATTAGACACAATTTCAACTTGGAAGACTAGTGTATATGGGTGATTATGGGAATTGACATTTATAGTCAAATATAAACTCCTGGAAAGGACTGGGAAAAGACTGTGTTTTACTATTGGTGATTAGAAATTTCACTTTATATACAAATTAACTTTGGAAAGACTGTGTCACTATTGGTTTATATGAATGACCATTTATATACAAAATAACCCTGGAAAGACGATGTTACTATTGGGATATGAATCACATTTTTCTAAACAAATATAAACCTTGAAAGACGTTATGTTACTATGGGTGAGATGAATTGACATTTATATACAAATAGAAACCTTGGGAAAAGACCTGTGTATATTGTGTTGATGATATGACACCACATTTATATACAAATATAAAACACTTGGAAACAGGGGACGGTGTTACTTATCTGGTGATTTTGATATGAGATTATATAAAAAGATAAAACCCTGGAGGAAAGACTATGTTACTATTGGGTGCTATGAATTTCACATTTATATACAAATATTAAAACCTGGAAAGACGTGTGTTACTATTGGTGATATGAACCACATTTATCTATACAATAAAACCCTGGGAAAAAGGGAAAGTACGTTGTTAGTATTGGTTTGATATGAATCACATTTTATATACAAATATTAAACCCTGGAACGGACTGTTGTTACTATTGGTGATAAGATCACATTTATATAACACATATAAACCTGGAAAAGACTACGTTACTATTGGTGAGATGAATCACATTTATTATTACAAATATAAAAACCCTGGAAAAGACTGTTACTATTGGTGATATGATTCACATTTATATACAAAATAAAACCATGGAAAGACCCGTGTTTACTTATTGGTGTGATTGATATGACTACTGAATGACATTATCTAAAAAATAAACCCTTGGAAAAGGGACTGTGTTACTATTGGTTGATTAGTGAATTGAATCACATTTAACCAAATATAAACCCTGGAAAGGGGACCTGTTGTGTTACTATGGTTGATATGATGATTTATATACAAAATATAAAACCTGGCAAAGAAATTTGTTACTTATTGGTTGAGGATGAATCACATATATTTACAAATATAAAACCCTGGAAAAGACTGTGTTACGTGGTTGATATGAATGACATTTATATACAAATATAAACCCTGGAAAGACTGTGTTACTATTGGTGATATGAATGACATTTATATACAAATATAAACCCTGGAAAGACTGTATTACTATTGGTGATATGAATGACATTTATATACAAATATAAACCCTGGAAAGACTGTGTTACTCTTGGTGATATGAATGACATTTATATACAAATATAACCCCTGGAAAGACAGTGTTACTATTGATGATATGAATGACATTTATATACAAATATAAACCCTGGAAAGACTGTGTTACTACTGGTGATATGAATGATATTTATATACAAATATAAACCCTGGAAAGGCTGTGTTACTATTGGTGATATGAATGACATTTATATACAAATATAAACCCTGGAAAGGCTGTGTTACTATTGGTGATATGAATGACATGTATATGCAAATATAAACCCTGGAAAGACTACGTTACTATTGGTGATATGAATGACATTTATATACAAATATAAACCCTGGAAAGGCTGTGTTTCTATTGGTGATATGAATGACATTTATATACAAATATAAACCCTGGAGAGACTACGTTACTACTGGTGATATGAATGACATTTATATACAACTATAAACCCTGGAAAGACTATGTTACTATTGGTGATATGAATGACATTTATAGACAACAATAAACCCTGGAAAGACTACGTTACTATTGGTGATATGAATGACATTTATATACAAATATAAACCCTGGAAAGACTGTGTTACTATTGGTGATATGAATCACATTTATATACAAATATAAACCCTGGAAAGACTGTGTTACTATTGGTGATATGAATCACATTTATATACAAATATAAACCCTGGAAAGACTGTGTTACTATTGGTGATATGAATGACATTTATATACAAATATAAACCCTGGAAAGACTATACTATTGGTGATATGAATGACATTTATATACAAATATAAACCCTGGAAAGACTGTGTCACTATTGGTGATATGAATGACATTTATATACAAATATTAACCCTGAAAAGACTATGTTGCTATTGGTGATTTGAATCACATTTGCGGTTATTGTCATGCTAAGAAATTTAAAGCAGATCCTCCTGGAATGTGACCATGCCCCCAGATATTGCTGTCACGGCCACACCCCCAAGCATCATGGTCATGCTCATACCCCAACCATCAAGGCCACGCCCCCGAATATACCTGCCATGCATTGCAACCATTCCCCCAAATGTTGTGACCACGCTGCCAGATATTGATGTCACCCCCCAAAAAATCCCCATACATCCTGGCCACACCCCAAAACATCCCAGGTCTGTTCACACCCACATACACAAACATCCTGTCCATGCCCCCAAACATCACAGGCACACCCCGAATCACCACACCCCTAATTGGTACGGCCACGCCCACATTTTGAAACAGCGTGGCCATGACCCCAAATATCGCGACCACCAAATGTCCCGTCCAAGCCTCCTGGAGACCACAACATCATAGACACGACCCAGACTGTCCACACCCTAGATTAACATGCCCCATCCACCTATTTAAACTGGGACAGTTGGGGGGTATGGACTACATGGGAATTATCTGCATTACCTGGACTAAAGAAACAGACACACACTGCCCACATGTCACACACTTCACAGATAGTTACAACTAAAAGAACAAAGACATCATGGCACTTTCAATTTGGACCAGAAAGTAACTTTATTGATTGGGATCTAATAGTCAATATAAAGTGGTCCTTGTGCAAGGATAAAGTGTTAAAGTGCAAACAAGGTGACTTACTGCTACCAACGGCAAATTCCATGTAGCATGTTCACGAGTAGGTTCACCACAACATTTGTATATTTACTCTCCAAGTGGAAAAACCGATAACGTTGTATATAAGGTTTTACAATAAACATATGTACTATACATCCCTCAAGCAATGTCACCTCCTCAATAACTATTAAATACATGACGTACATTACCAACTGGGCACTTCTTTTTCCACCTGTCTCTTCCATCTAAGCCAAACACACACCTGCACATAAAAAATACTATACCCACATGTGTACACAGGCAACGCCGGGTACATCTGCTAGTCAGGTTATAAAATATCATTTTCACTGACCCCATTAAACTTAAATAAAAAAAAACAAATCAATTGAGGATGTGGATATGAATATTTGTCTATTGAATTTTATTTCCTACATTAAGTTGGCAGATTAACCCTCTTCGATACAATGAAAGAGGTTTTATCATCAGAGTGGGACGAGTTTCTTTTCTTTAGAACAGAACAGAATCATGAATTGCACTGCCAGGAATAGCACGGGGGGATAACATTCAGTCCTTGGCTGTGA
Source organism: Hymenochirus boettgeri (assembly GCA_019447015.1). Lineage (NCBI taxonomy): Eukaryota > Metazoa > Chordata > Amphibia > Anura > Pipidae > Hymenochirus > Hymenochirus boettgeri. Next base: position 24,221,538 of record CM033473.1, on the reverse strand, counting down.
TGTCATCTGTTACATCCATGACTGACAGTTGCTAACTGGATGAACCAGGAAGCAGGAACAGAGGTAACAGGACATTGTGCAGGATTTCAGGTTAGATTTACATCTCTCAGTTTTCTAACTATTACAGATTCGAGATTTGGGGGTGATTTAACTTTATGAATTTTTTTTATTTGTGAGTTTATTAGCCCTTTAAATGACTCTAAGCTGAAAAACCTCTTTAATGGTAACAATCCCCCCACACAGACACAGGTACACCCACCTACTGACCTACCTTTCCATTTCCATGGAAGCCATACTTAAAGGGTAACTATAGTCAAAAAATAATTTTGATCAATCATCAATAAAAGTTAGTTATATGGTCATACATGCAAAAACATATACCCCCCACCTCACACGGGTACACACACCTACTGACCTACCCTAGTAGGTAAATATTGTCAAAAAAACTAATTTCGATTTTTTCCTCAATAAAAGTTTTATGAATGTAAACTCAAAAAAGACATACCCCCTCAACCAGAGCCAGGGACACACACCTACTGATCTACTTATCCATTACTGTCACAGCCATACTTAAAGGGTAACTAAAGTCAAAAAAATATTTCATAGTCAAAGTCAAAAAAATAATCATCAAAAAAGTTTGTGTTTCTTAACCCCCAACCTGAGACAGGTACACACACCTACTGACCTACTCTTCCATTTCTGTGGCAGACATACTTACAAAGAGTAACTATAGTCAAAAATAAATTTTGATCAATAATCAAAAAAGTTTGTTTTTTTAACTTCCAACCTGACATAGGTACATACACCAACTGAGGTACCCATTCATTCATGTGGCAATCATATTTAAAGGGTAAGTAAAGAATAAAAAACACATTTTGACCAATCATCGTCTTTTATCCCCCAACCTGACACGAGTACACATACCAACTGACCTGCCTTTAATTCATGTGACAGCCATATTTTAAAGGCTAAGTAAAAAACAACAATGTCCTCATCATTGGCATTATTGAGCTTTAAAATCTGCAGCACAAACACACACATCCCCTTCCAAAATGTGGCCTTTCAAGCCAAATTCAAAGTTTATACTTAAACTTTCCCTTTGTAGTTAAATATTGTTCTCTCTGACATCATGCATTCCTGACATAGGAATACAATGATATCGCAAATCAACAAATCGTGAGATTTCCAAAGGTTTATGGTTCCTTGGAGGTGGTGTATGTGGTCCATACACTGGCCCAATGTTTGATTGAGTCATTGCTTGACTTGATGTAAACTAGCCATCCTAGTTCTAACAGACCACATTCCCTGGCCCAAGCCACTCATCTGCTACCAATATTAAACATAATAACAAATGTTAAATTATTGTACTATGAAAGTTGCCCGTTCATTCCACAGAATCCCAAATGGAATCTGTGTAATTTTCCAATAATATCTTGTAAAAAAGCTTTATAATAATATAGAATGATTGGTAGAGAAACACAACCTACATTTTTGTTTTGGCTCAAACCAATGTTGCTTTTCTAGATTTTCTGGATTTTTGTTATTACTATCATTTAACCTACTATAATTTAACCTTAAATTGGCCCCACTGTGTATTGTTCAAAAATCTTTACCATACATCTCTGTTCCAAATGGTTCTCCTGCAGCAAAGTTAGGAAAACTGAAGAGTAGGAGCTGTCTGTGAGTCATCTGGTCCCTGCTATTTCCTTGTCCTTATTGAGGTTTCAGCATGCATACAATAAGCTATATTGCATGTCATTAAGCCAGCGGCTCTGGACACATGCATAAACCAAGGGACATAAAGGAGAATTTTGCATATCTCCACCCACCTGGGAGTAAGAAATGACTTTTTGTGAGCAATGCTATTCATATAGCATGAGACTGCAATATGCCTTCTGTTATAAGAAGGTTCTGCTCCATTAGCATGCATTCACACCCCCCCCCGCAACAACCACCATGTCTTTCTAATTAAAAAATCAGCAGAACTCCACTTACATCGATTTGTTCCCCATGCGTTCTACAAAGCCGGCAGCCGCGTCTGTTATTGGCTGCCTCCCAGCAAGCAGAGGGCTTGGAAAACAGCACCGGGGGATCAAAGGACTGTAAGTAGAGTTCTGCTGTTTTTTTTTTTAAACAAATATGGTGGTTGGGGGTGGGCTAGGGTGCCCTACACTACAGAATTTATTTTGTGTGTATGTGAGATACTCTTTTTAAAATTGTGGAAGTGAAACATGTGAATTTTATGACATTTTTGCCCATTGAATTAAATGGACATGTGTCACAGATGTAATTACCTCTCTTGATTATATCCACCTGTGTTCACAGATGTAATCAAGGCTGATTACCTTCCTCTTGATTATATCCACCTGTGTTCACAGATGTAACCAAGGCTGATTACCTCCCTCTTGATTATATCCACCTGTGTTCACAGATGTAATCAAGGCTGATTACCTTCCTCTTGATTATATCCACCTGTGTTCACAGATGTAATCAAGGCTGATTACCTTCCTCTTGATTATATCCACTTGTGTTCACAGATGTACTCAAGGCTGATTAACTCCCTAAGGCTGATTACCCCTTTGACCAGCTGATCAAAAGGCACTCTGACTTAAGGAGCCCATACATTAGTACTCATTCGCACACCGATCTGTGACATTCAATCAATATTTACAGAACTGCCTTTCCTGTTCTACTTCAGTGACCGACATATGCCTGGCCCATTCCTTTTGCGCGCATGTGTCAGTCATTTGACACACACACATACAATTTTAAAACAAAAGTTCTAAAATTACAAAATAAAGGCATAGTAATAAAATCCATGTATTTGCTTAGAGCAATGTTTGAAATTGACATGCCCTCTTTCAGCACAATACAAATGTCATTGAGTAGTAAAACTCACAGCCTTCACAGACACACATCAATAGGGCTTTGTGCATCCATGCCTTGTTCTCTTCCAAAATGTGGCCTTTCAAGTCAAATTAAATGCTTATAATTTAACTTTCCCTTTCTGGTTTGAATTGTAACTATTGGCTATATAATGACTTAATTTAGAAAGTTTACAAGGCAAAATAATGTTTAAATATGTTATAGTGTCTGGTACTTGATTCAAATAACATTGACAAGTTAGAAAAGATTGTATTGCTATAAAGACATTCAGGGAGATGTGATAAAAGTTCTTGTTGTTAAACATTGTGCTAATTTTGCCCCAACCAATCTGATGTTATTTACCATTTGAATCATCTGACTAGTTGGGGTAAAATTAGCATCACATAAGAACTTTTATTACATCTCCCTGATACAAGTGATACAAGTACAGAATTTGTGATTTACAATTGTTGCTCTTGTAACAAATATGTATCAATATAATATTTGTAGTTAATTACTCCATCAAAATGTTTCATTGCCTTACAAATTTAAAGATAAACTGTGGTCCAAAAACGACTTTAGGTAAATTGATAGGAATTGCTCTCCTGAGAATTTTTGCAATTTATTGTCATTGTTTATTTTGCATAGCTTTGAAGATATTTACATTTTTGTGTGTGATATGGCAGCAGTATCACCAGGTCCCCTGCATTTACTGCTCTGAAACCATGTCAGTAGATGACAGTCAATCTGCCCTGTGTCTCCTCCCCCCCCTTTCAGCCCCCCTCGTCCCTCACACTTATGGACCCCATGGTCCCTCCAGTTGCAGGCCCCCCTTGGCCCATTCTCTTACAGCCCCATGTGGCTCCGCCCACCTGTGGGTGCCGTGGCTCACTTGCGGGTGCACAAGCACCGCCCACTCGTGGATGCACAAGCCCCGATCACTCGTGGGTGCACAAGCCCCGCCCACTCGTGGGTGCCGTGGGCCACTCAGACCCCCCCCTACAGAAAACTCTGTGGAACCAAAAAACCCCTTGTCCTGCCGCATTTTTTTTTTTCCCCAGGTACCTCCTGATTTCCCCAGCATTAAGTCTTAACTGAGCATGCTTCTCCCCCAGGGCAGACGGGCGGGGCACAGGTCAGGTGATGTCTCTCAACGTACTGGAAGCAGGAAGTTTGAACATTTACCCCAATATCATTTCTTACAGGCTGAAGCCAGAGATGTGATTGTCGGCTCATCATAAAGGAAATACTGCAGGCTTTCATTTAACCCTAACTTGTTTGGAGACCACAGTTGCGCTTTAATATCTCTTTTGTTTTTTTATTCTAGTTTTTATTTCCCTTTTTGCCAACATAACCCTTTCCATATGGGCATTTAAGTAGATAAATCACCCCTTTAGTATTGCATGTGGCAAAATCATTTAACTTTATTTTAGTGCCCTTACTGGGATGGTACACTAAGTATCCCTTTATTATGGAGTTACAGATGCCACAATTCAAACAGGGAAATGCCCCCGTCTGAGGTATCCCCAGGAAGGTCTGTTTACTCTTAAATGAGGGTGACATGTCTGACTAGGTGATTCCCCAGATTCGCTGCTCTATACGATACAAGTGGCTGGTTTATAAACAGTTTGCCATATTCTGGATCGGCTTGTAACACTTTCCAGTGCTTTTTAACATTTTTTCCTATCTTTTTAGAATGCACATTGTACGTAGTCACAAACAGAACTCTTTCCCTTTTTATTTCTGCTTGTTCTGTTCTTCCTATTAACAATTCATGTCTTTGTATCTTTTCCCAAAAAAGAGTTCCCAAACTTGTGGCTGTATTTTCTAACCCTAGAATATATCGTTCGCTAACCCTAGAATGTATCATTAGTTTTCGGTAACCCCCAAACTCGAACCTGTGTTCGGGGCAAACTTTATGAGTTCGGACTAACTCAAACTATTAGAACTAGTTTGGTTTCCCAAGCTCGTGGCTGTATTTTCTAACCCTAGAATGTATTGTTAGTTTTCGGTAACCCTAGATTGTATCGTTCAATAAACCCTGACATGTACTCGTTAGTTTTCAGTAATCCTAGCAATGTATCGTTTGCTAACCCTCGAATGTATCGTTAGTTTCGGTTAACCCAAGATGTATCGTTTTGCTAACCCCTCGAATGTATCGTTAGTTTTCGGTAACCCTAGATGATCATTCAGCTAACCACAAATGTATAGTTGTTTTCAGTAACCCTAGAAGTATCGTTTGCTAACCTCGATGTATCGTAGTGTTTCGGTACCTAGAATGTATCATTCGCTAACCCACAATGTATAGTTTAGTTTTCAGTAACCCTAGAATGTATCGTTTGACCTCGAATGTATTGTTTTTTCGGTAACCCTAGAATATATCGTTCGCGTACCCACAATGTATAGTTAGTTTTCAGTAACCCTAGAATGTATCGTTTGCTAACCCTCGAATGTATCGTTAGTTTTCGGTAACCCTAGAATGTATCATTCGCTAACCCTCAATGTATTGTTAGTTTTCGGTAACCCTAGAATATATCGTTCGCTAACCCACAAATGTATAGTTAGTTTTCAGTAACCTAGAATGTATCGTCGCTAACCCCGAAATGTATCGTTAGTTTTCGGTAACCCTAGAATGTATCGTTTCGCTAACCCACAATGTATAGTAGTTTTCAGTAACCCTAGATGTATCGTTCGCTAAACCCTCGATGTATCGTGGTTTGCGGTACCCTAGAATGTCGATCGCTAACCCTGAAAGTGATCGTAGTTTTCGGTACCCCAAGAATGTATCGTTCGCTAACCCTCGAATGTTATTTAGTTTTCGGTAACCCTAGAATGTATCGTTCGCACCTCAATGTTGTTAGTTTTGGATAAACTAGAATCTCGCTTCGCTAACCCTCGAATGTATCGTTAGTTTTCCGTAACCTAGAATGTATATTTGTAACCCTCAATGTTATTGTTAGTTTTCGGTAACCCTAGAATATAACGTTCGCTAACCCACAAATGTATAGTTAGTTTTCAGTAACCCTATAATGTATTGTTCGCTAACCCTCGAATGTATCGTTAGTTTTTGTCTAACCTAGAATGTATCGTTTGCTAACCTGAATGTACGTTAGTTTTTGGTAACCCTAGAATGTATCGATCGCTAACACCTTATGTATCGTTAGTTTCGGTAACCCAAGAATGTATCGTTCGTAACCCTCAAATGGATTGTAGTTTTCGTGGACCCTAGATGTATCGTTCACTAACCCTCGAATGTATCGTTAGTTTTCAGTAACCTAGAATGTATCGTTTGCTAACCCTCGAATGATTGTTAGTTTTCGCGTAACCCAGAATGATCGTTTGCTAAACCCTCGAATGTATCGTTAGTTTTCGGTAACCCTAGAATGTATCATTCGCTAAACCACAAATGTTAGTTAGTTTTCAGTAACCTAGAATGTATCGTTTGCTAACCCTCGAATGTATCGTTAGTTTCGGTAACCCAGAATGTATCATTCGCTAACCCACAAATGTATAGTTAGTTTCGTAACCCTAGAATGTATCGTTTGCTAACCCTCGAATGTATTGTTAGTTTTCGGTAACCCTAGAATATATCGTTCGCTAACCCACAAATGTATAGTTTAGTTTCAGTAACCCTAGAATGTATCGTTTGCTAACCTCGAATGTATCGTTAGTTTTCGGTAACTAGAAATGTATCATTCGCTAACCCTCAATGGATTGTTAGTTTTCGGTAAACCTAGAATATATCGTTCGCTAACCCACAAATGTATAGTTAGTTTTCAGTAACCCTAGAAGTATCGTCGCTAACCCTCGAAGGATGTTAGTTTCGGTAACCCTAGAATGTATCGTCGCAACCCCAGCAAATGTATAGTTAGTTTTCAGTAACCCTAGAAGTATCGTTCGCTAACCTCGATGTATCGTGTAGTTTTCGGTAACCCTAGAATGTATCGATCGCTAACCTGAATGTATCGTTAGTTTTGGTAACCCAAGAATGTATCGTTTGCTAACCTCGAATGTATGTTAGTTTTCGGTACCCTAGAATGTATCGTTCGCTAACCCTCAATGTATTGTTAGTTTTCGGTAACCCTAGAATATATCGTTCGCTAACCACACAAATGTATAGTTAGTTTTCAGAAACCTAGAATGTATCGTTCGCTAACCCTCGAATGTATCGTAGTTTTCGGTAAACCTAGAATGTATCGTTCGCTAACCACAAAGTATTGTAGTTTCAGTAACCCTAGATGTAATCGTTCGACTAACCCTGAATGTATCGTTAGTTTTCGGGTAACCCTAGAATGTATCGATCGCTAACCTCTTGAATGTATCGTTAGTTTCGGTAACCCAAGAATGTATCGTTTGCTAACCTCGAAGTATTGTTAGTTTTCGGTAACCCTAGAATGTATCGTTCGCTAACCCTCAATGTATTGTTAGTTTTCGGTAACCCTAGAATGTATCGTTCGCTAACCCTCGAATGTATCGTTAGTTTTCGGTAACCCTAGAATGTATCATTTGCTAACCCTCAAGTATGTTAGTTTTCGTAACACTAGAATATAACGTTCGCTAACCCACAAAGTATAGTTAGTTTTCAGTAACCCTCTAAATGTATGTTCGCTAAACCCTCGAATGTATCGTTAGTTTTTGGTAACCTAGAATGTATCGTTTGCTACCCCTCGAATGTCGTTAGTTTTTGGTAACCCTAGAATGTATCGATCGCTAACCCTGAATGTATCGTTAGTTTTCGGTAACCCAAGAATGTATCGTTCGCTAACCCTCAAATGTATTGTTAGTTTTCGGTAACCCTAGATTGATCGTTGCAATAACCCTCGAATGTATCGTTTAGTTTTCAGTAATCCTAGAATGTATGTTTGCTAACCCTCGAATGTATTAGTTAGTTTTCGGTAACCCAAGAATGTATAGTTGCTAACCCTCGAATGTATCGTTAGTTTTCGGTAACCCTAGAAGTATCATTCGCTAACCCACAAATGTATAGTTAGTTTTCAGTAACCTAGAATGATCGTTTGCTAACCCTCGAATGTATCGTTAGTTTTCGGTAACCTAGAATGTATCATTCGCTAACCCACCAAATGTATAGTTAGTTTTCAGTAACCCTAGAATGTATCGTTTGCTAACCCTGAAGTATTGTTAGTTTTTCGCGTAACCATTAGAAATATCGTCGCTAACCCAAATGTATAGTAGTTTTCGTAACCATAGAAGATGTTGCTAACCCTCGAATGTATCGTTAGTTTTTCGGTAACCTAGAATGTATCTTCGCTAAACCTCAAGATTATTGTTAGTTTTCGGTTAACCCTAGAATATATCGTTCGCTAACCCACAAAGTATCGTTAGTTTTCGTAACCCTAGAATGTATCGTTCGCTAACCCTCAATGTATCGTTAGTTTCGGAACCCTAGAATGTATGTTTCGCTAACCCACCAAATATGTATAGGTATTCAGTTTTCTGTACCCTAGAATGTATCGTTCGCTAACCCTCGGAATGTTATCGTTAGTTTTCGGTAACCCTAGAATGTATCATTCGCTAACCCTCAATGTATTGTTAGTTTTCGGACCTTTACGTAGATTTAGAAGATATCGTTCGCTAACCCCGAATGTATGTTAGTTTTCGGTAACCCTAGATAGATAGAATGTATTATTGCTAACCCTCAATGTATGTTAGTTTTCGGTAACCCTAGAATAGAATAAACGTTCGCTAACCCAACAAATGTATAGTTAGTTTTCAGTAACCCTATAATGTATTGTTCGCTACCCTCGAATGTATCGTTAGTTTTTGGTAACCCTAGAATTGTTATCGTTTGCTAACCTCGAATGTATCGGTAGTTTTTGGTAACCCTAGAATGGATCGATCGTAACCCTTGAAGTATCGTTAGTTTTCGGTAACCCAAGAAAGAGTATCGTTCGCTTAACCCTCAAATGTATTGTTAGTTTCGGTAACCCTGGAATGTAACGTTCGCTAACCTTCAATGTATTGTTAGTTTTCGGTAACCCTGGAATGTATCGTTTGCTTAGCCTCAATGTATTGTTAGTTTTCGGTAACCCTATTAGAATATATTGTTCGCTAACCACCAAATGTATCGTTAGTTTTAGTAACCCTAGAATGTATCGTTCGCTAATCCTCAATGTATCGTTAGTTTTTGCTAACACTAGAATGCAGCCTTCAACTCTTCGACTTTCCATAACCCTCAAATGAATCATTTGATATCGATAATCCTCTAATGTATAGTTCTTTTTTCGGTAACCCTCAAAAGTATTGTTCCTAACTTTCAAATGTAGCCTTCAACTTTTGGTAACTCTCGAATGTATCGTTCGTATATGAGAATTCCCCTGGAATCTACCTTATTCCCACTCTTATCACCTTCCCCCTGGAAAGATCTATCATAGTTGTCATTCTAGAACACAGAGCTTTGCTATCTCTCTCTCCTGAAGCCTTTTACCAATTGTTTATTACTGTGACAAAGTAAAAAGCCATTTTACCATTTGTGAGTAAAACCGATTGTTTTTGTTAGGCACAATATTAATTAGCTGCAGTACAGCTAATTAAAAGTAGGTCACTAAAGTAGAGTCCTGCATCGGGTAGGGTACCCATAGGTTACTCACTTTCTGGTTCGGGTAACCCGCAATGAGTTTGAATGGGTTGTGGGTCCGGGTAAGAGAAAGAGACCGCGGGTCATTTCGGGGGTGTGGGTTGAATTCAGTTATGAAGAGAGAGCGAGAATACATTGTTATCAATCCAAGACAATGTGCAGTGTGTATAGCAACACTTATAGTATGATCAGGACCACTTTTCTAAAGGGACGGTATAGTACAACAGCACTATACAAACAGGGGAAGGAGCGGAAGGAGCTGGTCCCGACTGCCTGTACAGGACTGTCATGCCTGTCACAGCTCCCACTAGTCACGCCTCTGTCGAGCAGAGTGATGGGAACATCTGATCAGTGATTCTACTCCCTCCCTCTCTGTTTATGGTTTTGGGGTTGTTTGAAGTTGGGGACATCGCGGGGGGCACTAAATGGAAGGGTCAGTGCAATAGGTTTATCTGTTGTATTCAATTAGATCAACTGGACTTGAACAGATATCCATGACCTGATGAATGAGAACCTTCACAAGCATGCAATAGGTTTAGCTTATATATTAATATTTTTTTAAATGCAGGCAGCAGAGAACAGCACAGCCGGGCCCCCTTTGTAAGCTGCTATGGTGATCCCTACACCACTGGTAGTGAGTCACATCTATATGGTATCCACTATTGCTATTCATCTACCCACAGGGATGTTCATCATAGTTACGCTGAAGGATCAGTAAGCTGGTTTTGCCTTGGATAGAGGGTTATGGTTATAGTTTTGGTATCATATTTGCCCCACCACCTACTTTTCCTCCTTGTTTTATGGTCAAATGATCATTTTTAATAGATTATGCACTTTACTTACTGTAGCACTTTTTGTATAAGAAATTGGGTTTATTAAAGTGGGACTTGGTTGAAGCCGGTATGTATATTGTGGATTATATGCAGCAGCCAACCGGGTTCCCGTCGTTTGTCATTCGCTTGCTTAACCCTTTCGAATGTATTTGTTCGTTTTTTCGGTAACCCTAGATAGAATTAGAATATATGTTCGCTCGTAACCCACAAATGTATAGTTCGTTTCAGTACCCTAGAATAGAAGATTTTAGAAGTATCGTTTTGACTAACCTCGAATGTAGCGTTAGTTTGTTTGTTCGGTATTGAATACCCTAGCCATGTTTTGAATGATATCATGCGACCCTCAGGTATTGTATGTTTTCGCCGGTAACCCCTAGAATTTTTTAGAATTATCGTTTGCTAACCCACACCAAATGTATAGTAGTTTTCCAGTAAACCTTGTCTTAGAATGTGAGATAGAAGGTTATCGTTCGCTAACCCTCGAATGTATCGTTAGGTTTTCGGTAACCCTTAGAATGTAGCGTGTCGCTAACCCAAAACTGTCTTATGTAGTTATTTTCAGTAACCCTAGAAATGTATCGTTCGCAACCTCGAATTTGGTATCGTTAGTTGTTGTCTGATATGTTCGACGCTGAACCTAAATTTCGATATCGCAAACTGTATGTTTAGATTTTCGGTTAACCCAAGAATGTATGATTTGACTAAACCCTCGAAGTTTATTGTTAGTTTTTCGGTAAACCAGTAGAATGTCATCAGTTCGCTAAAACCTCAATGGGTATTGTTAGTTGCGGGTAGGTACCCTAGAATGTATCGTTGTTCGCTCTATACCTTCGAATTGTATCGTTAGTTTTCGGTAACCCTAGAATGTATCATTTGCTAACCCTCAATGTATTGTTAGTTTTCGGTAACCCTAGAATATAACGTTCGCTAACCCACAAATGTATAGTTAGTTTTCAGTAACCCTAAAAAGGGTATACCTGTATGGTTAGTTTCGGTAACCCTAGAATATAACGTTCGCTAACCCACAAATGTATAGTTAGTTTTCAGTCACCATATATGTATTGTTCGCTAACCCTCGAATGTCGTTAGTTTTGGTAACCTAGAATGTATCGTTTGCAACCCTCGAATGTATGTTAGTTTTTGGTACCCTAGAATGTATCGATCGCTAACCCTTGAATGTATCGTTAGTTTTCGGTAACCCAAGAATGTATCGTTCGCTAACCCTCAAATGTATTGTTAGTTTTCGGTAAACCTAGATTGTATCGTTCAATAACCCTCGAATGTATCGTTAGTTTTCAGTAATCCTAGAATGTATCGTTTGCTAACCCTCGAATGTATCGTTAGTTTCGGTTAACCCAAGAATGTATCGTTTGCTAACCCTCGAATGTATCGTTAGTTTTCGGTAACCCTAGAAGGTATCATTCGCTAACCCACAAATGTATAGTTAGTTTTCAGTAACCCTAGAATGTATCGTTTGCTAACCCTCGAATGTATCGTTAGTTTTCGGTAACCCTAGAATGTATCATCGCTAACCCACAAATGTATAGTTAGTTTTCAGTAACCCTAGAATGTATCGTTTGCTAACCCTCGAATGTATTGTTAGTTTTCGGTAACCCTAGAATATATCGTTCGCTAACCCACAAATGTATAGTTAGTTTTCAGTAACCCTAGAATGTATCGTTTGCTAACCTCGAATGACGTTAGTTTCGGTAACCCTAGAATGTATCATTCGCTAACCCTCAATGTATTGTTAGTTTTCGGGTAACCCTAGAATATATCGTTCGCTAACCCACAAATGTATAGTTAGTTTTCAGTAACCCTAGAATGTATCGTTCGCTAACCCTCGAATGTATCGTTAGTTTTCGGTAACCCTAGAATGTATCGTTCGCTAACCCACAAATGTATAGTTAGTTTTCAGTAACCCTAGAATGTATCGTTCGCTAACCCTCGAATGTATCGTTAGTTTTCGGTAACCCTAGAATGTTCGATCGCTAACCCTGAAGTATCGTTAGTTTTCGGTAACCCAAGAATGTATCGTTTGCTAACCCTCGAATGTATTGTTAGTTTTCGGTAACCCTAGAATGTATCGTTCGCTAACCCTCAATGTATTGTTAGTTTTCGGTAACCCTAGAATTCGTTCGCTAACCCCGAATGTATCGTTAGTTTTCGGTAACCCTAGAATGTATCATTTGCTAACCCTCAATGTATTGTTAGTTTTCGGTAACCCTAGAATATAACGTTCGCTAACCCACAAATGTATAGGTAGTTTTCAGTAACCTATAATGTATTGTTCGCTAACCCTCGAATGTATCGTTAGTTTTTGGTAACCCTAGAATGGATCGTTTGCTAACCTCGAATGTATCGTTAGTTTTTGGTAACCCTAGAATGTATCGATCGCTAACCCTTGAATGTATCGTTAGTTTTCGGTAACCCAAGAATGTATCGTTCGCTAACCCTCAAATGTATTGTTAGTTTTCGGTAACCCTGGAATGTAACGTTCGCTAACCTTCAATGTATTGTTAGTTTTCGGTAACCCTGGAATGTATCGTTTGCTTAGCCTCAATGTATTGTTAGTTTTCGGTAACCCTAGAATATATTGTTCGCTAACCCACAAATGTATCGTTAGTTTTCAGTAACCCTAGAATGTATCGTTCGCTAATCCTCAATGTATCGTTAGTTTTTGCTAACACTAGAATGCAGCCTTCAACCTTTCGACTTTCCATAACCCTCAAATGAATCATTTGATATCGATAATCCTCTAATGTATAGTTCTTTTTTCGGTAACCCTCAAAAGTATTGTTCGCTAACTTTCAAATGTAGCCTTCAACTTTTGGTAACTCTCGAATGTATCGTTCGTATGAGAATTCCCCTGGAATCTACCTTATTCCCACCTCTTTATCACCTTCCCCCTGGAAAGTATCAATAGTTGTCATTCTAGAACACAGAGCTTTGCTATCTCTCTCTCCTGAAGCCTTTTACCAATTGGTTTATTACTGTGCAAAGTAAAAAGCCATTTTACCATTTTGTGTAAAACCGATTGTTTTTGTTAGGCACAATATTAATTAGCTGCAGTACAGCTAATTAAAGGGTCACTAAAGTAGAGTCCTGCATCGGGTAGGGTACCCATAGGTTACTCACTTTCTGGTTCGGGTAACCCGCAATGAGTTTGAATGGGTTGTGGGTCCGGTAAAGAGAACCGCGGGTCATTTCGGGGTGTGGGTTGAATTCCAGTCTATGAAGAGAGAATACATTGTTATCAATCCAAGACAATGTGCAGTGTGTATAGCACCTTATAGTATGATCAGGACACTTTTCTAAAGGGACGGTATAGTACATACAGCACTATACAAACCGGGGGAAGGAGCTTGTGTCCCGACTGCCTGCTACAGGACTGTCATGCCTGTCACAGCTCCCACTAGTCACGCACTCTGTCGAGCAGAGTGATGGGAACATCTGATCAGTGATTCTACTCCCTCCTCTCTGTTTATGGTTTTGGGGTTTGTTTGAAGTTGGGACATCGCGGGGCACTAAATGGAAGGGTCAGTGCAATAGGTTTATCTGTTGTATTCAATTAGATCAACTGGACTTGAACAGATATACCATGACCTGGATGAATGAGAACCTTCACAAGCATGCAATAGGTTTAGCTTATATATATATATTTTTTTAAATGCAGGCAGCAGGAACAGCACAGCCGGGCCCCCTTTGTATAGCTGCTATGGTGATCCCTACACCACTGGTAGTGAGTCACATCTATATGGTATCCACTATTGCTATTCATCTACCCACAGGGATGTTCATCATAGTTACGCTGAAGGATCAGTAAGCTGGTTTTGCCTTGGATAGAGGGTTCATAGTTTTGTGTCTACATATTTGCCCTACCACCTACTTTTCCTCCTTGTTTTATGGTCAAATGATCATTTTTAATAGATTATGCACTTTACTTACTGTAGCACTTTTTGTATAGAAATTGGTTTATTAAAGTGGGACTTGGTTTGAAGCCGGTATGTATATTGTGGATTATATGCAGCAACAGGCTGCCCGGTATTATAGTGTTTTTGGTACTGTGCCTGGGTGAGAGTCTTTTGTAAGTGTCTAAGGGATTTTCTAGTTTCCCCCGTGCTATCCCCCGTTGATCTTATACAGGATGCCACTGTTGATAGGAATACAGACAGATCTTATAGTGCCTGGGGAGGTTTTGCAGAGATCACTGGGTAAAAAAGCAGTTAATGCTGGAGTGACTGGAAAGGCAGGGGTTAAACATCTTACCTTGGTTTTACTAGCAGAGGACAGAGCTGCAAAGTAACAATCTCCCATAGAACAAAGTAACAAACTTCTTTCTGCACCTGCACCTATGCATGAGACCAGAGCAAGTGTCTGCAAGGGAACAGATGACATGTGATTTCATTGGTCTGTGTAAATCCTTCTGGTCATAATGATCTAAGGGATGTGAATGACATAGTAACATAGTAATTGAGGTTGAATAAAGACATACGTCCATCAAGTCCAATCTATTCACTTTTTTTTTAACCCTACCTAACAGTTGATCCAGAGGAAGGCAAAAAAATCCAGCTTTTAGGGGGGGGGGGATTCCTTCCTGACTCCAAAAAAATAGCGATACCACGGCTTTATAAATATGGCCCATGGTGTATTGACATCCATATGCCGCTTGCTGAAGAATGAATATATAAAACTTTGTTGCTATCCAGTACAAATCATCCAATAAACGTGGATCTTCCATGTTAAAATTGTCAAGTTTCAAGCTGATGTTAAGTAGATGGTCATCTTTTTCGGAATACCGATCGTAAACTTAGAACATCTGGCGGACGTCAGGGTGGTGTTAAGTAGATGGTCAACTTTTTTCAGAATACAGATCATAAACTTTACACATCAAGCGGATGTCAGATTAAAACGTAATAGTTCAATTTACAGGGAATCCAAGCAGTTTTAAATCTTACATTCATAAGATATTGACCATCGAGGTGATGATGACTTAAAACCAGGGACTTTAATATTCTGGCTCATTTCAGATGAGCCAAGCCCAGGGGATAAATTTGCAGTCTGCATTGTTTTTAAGATCTGAAGAAAAAGGTACAGGGTTTAAATAAAAACAGTCAGATCTAGGTTTTCATTAATGCCCCCTGATTCATGTAACTTAAAGGGTAACTAAAGTCAAAAAAGCTAATTTTGATTTATCCTCAATAAAATATAGTTTTATTATTGTAAACACAAAAAAAGACATACCCCCTCAACCAGACCCAGGTACACACACCTAATGACCTACCCTTCCATTTTCATGGCAGATATATTTAAAGGGTAAGTCAAAAAAACTATTTTGACTAATCATCAACAAAGTTTTTTTTTTAACCCCCAACCCGACACAGGTACACACACCTACTGATCTGCTTATCCATTACTGTGGCAGCCATACTTAAAAGGTAACTAAAGTAAAAAAAAACTAATTTTGATCAATAATTAAAAAAGTTTGTTTTTGTAACCCCCAACGTGATAGAGATATCCACACCTATTCACCTACCCCTTCATTACTGTGGCAGCCATACCTAAAGGGTGACTAAAGTAAAAAAAAAAAAAATTTTGACCAATCATCAAAAAAGTTATTTAAAGGGTAACTAAAGTCAAAAAATTTTTGATCAATAATCAAAAAAGTTAATTTCATTTCCTTTCAGTTTGGCAGATTCTATATAACTTCATATATGCACATAGTACTGGGATATAGACCACATATTCCTCTTCTGTATTAATTATCAATTTCTACAATACCAAACAGGACCTGTGTGTAATACTATTTCTAAAGATATTAATAACTCGCCATGGCAAGGGAATAAGGTCTCCATGTTGGGTATCATTTTAATAGGCCTGCCTTCCCATTCACAAATATAATATTTGTTTCTGTCTCACATATTCCAATAACGAAATATATTTATTTTACATGTATGGCTGTCCTTAAGGTGACCTCTTTGTAACTGGTTGTAGAGAATTCCAGATACACGGTTCGGCCCCACATTGTCTGGAAGAGAAGTTCTGGCTCTATACTTCACTAACCCTAATGTAACACTGGGGACTGTTCCAGGGAATGGCATTTTATTGGTCCTTTGAATGAACTAATACCAATAGTTAACCCATTCATGCCAAGTCACTACACACTGTCCTGACAATACCTTTTTATACTTCACAATAAAACCTGCATTGATTCTGATTCTCAGACCTGAACACCCTTTTTTTGTTCTTCGTAACCAATTGGAGTCTGTTTAGTGTCTGGTGTATTATAGAATTGTAATAATATTCTATATGGAAATCGGACATAATACCGCACCAAAATACAATACCGGTATACCGCACCAAAATACAATACCGCGTATACCGCACCAAAATACAATACCGGTACACCGCACCAAAATACAATACCGGTACACCGCACCAACATACAATACCGGTACACCGCACCAAAATACAATACCGGTATACCGTACCAAAATACAATACCGGTATATACAGTTTACTCCCTACTGACAGTTACAGACCTAATGCTTTAGGCTGCCATATACATGGACATTATTAGTATAGTATTGGAGGTTGAATAAAGACATATACGTCCATCTAGTCCAACCCATCTAGCAATATCCTCATTTCCTGCCCAACTGTTGATCCAGAGGAAGGCAAAAAAAACACCAAATTTATGAAGGGGAAAAAATTCCTTCCTGACTCCAAGTGGCAATCGGAAATTTCCCTGGATCAACTCTACTTTATGTATCAATACCAGTAACTTGGAACATTCCTTGTTTGCAGAAACTCATCCAGCTTTTTATTAAACTGACCAATGAACCTGCCATAACAACGTCCACTGGAAGACAGTTCCATAGCTTTACTGTTCTCACAGTGAAAACCCTTTCCCAACTCTACTTTATGTATCAATACCAGTAACTTGTAACATTCCTTGTTGGCAGAAACTCATCCAGCTTTTTATTAAACTGACCAATGAACCTGCCATAACAACGTCCACTGGAAGACAGTTCCATAGCTTTACCGTTCTCACAGTGACAAACCCTTTCCCAACTCTACTTTATGTATCAATACCAGTAACTTGTAACATTCCTTGTTTGCAGAAACTCATCCAGCTTTTTTTTAAACTGACCAATGAACCTGCCATAACAACGTCCACTGGAAGACGGTTCCATAGCTTTACTGTTCTCACAGTGAAAAACCCTTTCCCAACTTGAAGCCTAAACCTTTTTTCTTCCAGTCTAAAGGGATGTCCACGTGTCCTGTGACACGTTCTATTGGTGAACAATGGAAAAGCATATATATGGCTGGAAACAAAACCACCGGGTGATCCCGAGTCCCCTGCTCAGGTAACAAACTCAAGTGGTGTCTTTAAAGAGGGACAGCACTAGAGAAATAGACAAAAAATTAAACAAGCACCCGGCAGGTGGGATAAAAAACCAGACAGCAGAAATAAATATAGCCGTTTATACATAAAAAGTGATCAAAATACACATATTGATACACTAGAATAATTAGCTGGCCAGCTATAAAAGAACAATCATAGAATAAATAGCTACAAAAGCTAGAAACAAACTGTCAGGCAAAGCTAAAAGAAAAGGCAAAGCAGTAGCAGATATAAGATCAATCCACCATTCAGAATGCATAAGTGGAAGTAGTTCCGTAAAAGAATCGTCCACCCAAATATAAAGTCCCCAATAAAAGTAGATTAACTCAACTCTTCACGGTGTGCGCACACCTTTAGGAATACGGAACATCAACAGTAAGGACAATAGTGCACAAATTGTTCAGGCTCAGTATCTCTCCTCCCAATCTTAACCGACACCTCCTTCCTGACCTACGGACTGTCTATAAGGGCAAGCATGCTCAGTAATCACTAAGAGGCAGCATTGGAAGAGGGAATTTCCCATCATGCAATTCACATAATTTGCATGAACACTATCAGGGAGATTCAATAAAAGTTCTTATCGTTTAAAATGGTGCTAATTTTGCCCCAACCAATCAGATCTTATTTAACATTTGAAAGATAACATCTGATTGGTTGGGGCAAAATTAGCACCATTTTAAACAATGAGAACTTTTATTGAATAACCCTGTATGTCCATTCCAGTTATAGCAAAACTACACCTAGAAGTAGATAGTTCTGATTGGATATCTAAAGATCACTATTGTTTCAGTATAGACGTCCTTTTATACCTGTTACCTTAAAGTAAATGTGCAGAAAGTGCTTGCAATAAACTTTGATTTTTGTTGCAGCATTTGAAAGGCCCTTTTACTTATGTGCTTCCAACCACGGGAATGGCGGCAACTAAAGAGTTATTTATCCAATCATTCACTTTCTGTATAATGAGGTATCCAAGTTGGTTTTTCCTGGCTATGCAAGGCTCTGGGTCAGTGATTTACAACCTGCAGCCCTCCAGATGTTGGATATATATTTAGTTATCAGATCATCTCATAATTGGGGGAAAATCTATTTGTTATAATTAACAGTTGTATCAACATGTATGTGCTGATTATGGAATACTACACAACAACACCATAGGCAATAAACCCAGGAGCTAAAGACCATTCATTGTTGCAGTCCATCTAATCAACCAGCCACTTGCAAATCTCTAACCTAAATACAAAGGCAAGACCTGCTAGTTTGACTGCTGATTATAAACTGAGCTTCTCTGAGGATTTCATGAAGTTTTATAGTGTCTCATTAGGACACCCCCACAATCTGATTGGTCCAGGATAAATCTTAAATCTGATTGGCTCATGTACTATTGACCAATTATATGTCGGGGGTGTGCCAAGGAGACAGTATAAAACAACCAGAGTCCTAATTCTGATTTAGTATCAGAGCTGCTAGTTTGTGTTGCAAGCATAGCAACTGTCAGAGGTTTGGTGCTTAATGGCTAGGCCACGCTGCTGCGATTTTTCTGCGCATGCGCTTGCGTTTTTTTCAAACCATTGAAAACGCTTGTTTTCGGGGGTGCGTTGCGATTTGCATTCTGCATTTTTAATCACAATTGCATGCGTTTTCCTATACCTAATGAAGAAACCGCAAATGCAACGAAATCGCACATGCTATTGCACGTGATTCCATGTGCGATAGCGTTTGGGCTGCAGTGTGGCTGTGCCCTAACTGAGCTTTCTAAATGTGCAAGTTTTGGTGCCTGGTAGTTGCAGTGTGGAGGCTCTCTGTTTTGCTACATCTAATTTATCATTGTTTGGTGCTTAGTTTATAAAAACAAGATTTGTATAGTTAGCTCAGAATTTAGTTGCTATGTATGAAGCCTGAATTTTTCTCAGCCTGATCAAATTCCACTGGCTTTGAACAAAATTATTGTTGGTGTAGTTAAATTATATCTCCCACCATTTCCCCTAAACACACTCTATAATAACAGAGGGCAGCCAGGGAATGGTTGGAGTTGTATATTGGAAATATATAGAGAACTACTGGTTAATCAGGTAAAACACATGCAGCCAGGCTGAGTCAGAATGATCGCAGTATAAAATACAATTAATTTACAATAATGCAGCCCTGCTAATTACATTATCTGTCTGTCATGCGCTGTATAATACAAGGTTTGTTACCATATAACTTTCATTTATGGCTTTTACATGTGTGTGGGGAGAGATGGGATAAAACGTTTTTTCTTTGATTACCGAGTTGTTTCTGAGAGTTTTACTCAGTATTCCCAGGGAATAACTAGAAGATTTATTGACTTTATTAATAATTATCAGTGGGACTAGAAGAGACGTCTTGGAACTTTCTCCCATGATTTGCTAGTACAAAAGTTGTAAGTATAGCCGGGCACATCAGTCTTGATTTCAACAATTTATTGTGATGTTTCAGAACCCAACTGGTTCCTTCCAGTTATGAAGAAACAAAGTACAAAGGGTCATATTTATAAACCCGCGGTGTCGCTTTTTAGCGATAACGCGGGTTAATTTACGATCGCACATTTATGACCGAACGTTCGATCGTAGAACACCGTGCAGTAGTAAACTACCCCAATGGTGTTCTATGGGGATCGTAAATCTACAATTTCGTTATCGTAGATTTACGATCGGTATCGTAAATTTACAATCCTTAAACCGATAATCTCTGATCGGTTTAACGATCGTACATTTAAGATACCGGTCGTTAAAGTAGCAGTATCGCTAAAAAGCAAAATGTAGCACCTTGTCACTTTTGTCACTTTATACAATTGAGAAATGATTATCTTTGACCACTAGATGGCCATCTTACCCTGTATGATTGTTTTTGCCTATATATAGCACTTTCGGGAGATTTAATATTGCCAGCCACGTTACTTACCTTAGGCCGATCCCGCGATACAATACCTGACGTAAACGAGATTATTACAGGTATTACATCGCGGGATCAGCTAAGGTAAGAGCGTGGGTTTAATGGCTCCCACACACTAGCGTTAAGTTTTACGCTACCAAGCAGTGCAAAACTTAACGCTTTGGGTTTTGGATCTATAGCAAAAAAAAAAAAACATTTGGAAATGGCGCTGTGCTCTAATATCCGTCTAAAACCCACGTTAACCCGAAATTTCTTCCGGTTAACGTGGGTTTTAGACGGAAAAGGCCTATATTGAATCCAGTTGGGTCCCGAAACATCACAATAAATTGTTGAATAGAAGACTGATGTGCCCGGCTATACTTACAAGTTTTGTACTTGTACTGCTGGCTGCAGTGCTGGAGCATCCACCATTCTTTTATTGTTATTACGGTTGAGATGTGCAGGATCCTACCCCATTGCCTGAATGATTTGCCATAATGTGGCAAGTTTGGTGCCTGGTAGTTGCAGTGTGGAGGCTCTCTGTTTTGCTACATCTAATTTATCATTGTTTGGTGCTTAGTTTATAAAAACAAGATTTGTATAGTTAGCTCAATTTAGTTGCTATGTATGAAGCCTGAATTTTTCCAGCCTGATCAAATTCCCACTGGCTTTGAAACAAATATTGTTGGTGTAGTTAAATTATATCTCCCACCATTTCCCCTAAACACACTCTATAATAACAGAGGGCAGCCAGGGAATGTTGGAGTTGTATATTGGAATATATAGAGAACTACTGGTTAATCAGGTAAAACACATGCAGCCAGGCTGAGTCAGAATGATCGCAGTAATACAATAATTTACAATAATGCAGCCTGCTAATTACATTATCTGTCTGTCATGCGCTGTATAATACAAGTTTGTTACCATATAACTTTCATTTATGGCTTTTACATGTGTGGTGGGAGAGATGGGATAAACGTTTTTTCTTTGATTACCGAGTTGTTTCTGAGAGTTTTACTCAGTATTCCCAGGGAATAACTAAAGATTTATTGACTTTTTAATAATTATCAGTGGGACTAGAGACGTCTTGGACTTTCTCCCATGATTTGCTAGTACAAAAGTTGTAAGTATAGCCGGCCCATCAGTCTTGATTTCAACAATTTATTGTGATTTTCAGAACCCAACTGGTTCCTTCCAGTTATGAAGAAACAAAGTGCAAAGGGCATATTTATAAACCTGCGGTGTCGCTTTTTAGCGATAACGCGGGTTAATTTAAGATCGCACATTTATGACCGAACGTTCGATCGTAGAAACACCGTGCAGTAGTAAACTACCCCAATGGTATTCTATGGGGATCGTAAATCTACTTTCGTTTACGTAGATTTACGTCGGTTCGTAATTACAATCCTTAAACCGTAATCTCTGATCGGTTTAACGATCGTACATTTAAGATACCGGTCGTTAAAGTAGCATTATCGCTAAAAAGCAAAATGTAGCACCTTTTCACTTTTGTCACTTTATACAATTGAGAAATGATATCTTTGACCACTAGATGCCATCTACCCTGTATGATTGTTTTTGCCTATATATAGCACTTTCGGGAGATTTAATATTGCCAGCCACGTTACTTACCTTAGGCCGATCCCGCGATCATACCTGACGTAACGAGATTATTACAGGTATTACATCGCGGGATCTAAGGTAAGACGTGGTTTATGGCTCCCACACACTAGCGTTAAGTTTTACGCTACCAAGCATGCAAAACTTAACGCTTTGGTTTTGATCTATAGCAAAAAAAAAAAAACATTTGAAATGGCGCTGTGCCTAATATCCGTCTAAAACCCACGTTAACCCGAAATTTCTTCCGGTTAACGTGGGTTTTAGACGAAAAGGCCTATATTGAATCCAGTTGGGTCCCGAAACATCACAATAAATGGTTGATAGAAGACTGATGTGCCCGGCTATACTTACAAGTTTTGTACTTGTACTGCTGGCTGCAGTGCTGGAGCATCCCATTCTTTTATTGTTATTACGGTTGAGATGTGCAGGATCCTACCCCATTGCCTGAATGAGTTGCCAAGTACAAGTTTCTCTTAAGGTTCTTACACACGTGCGATCGCGGGTTGGCAATAATCGTGCTGTGTATGTGCACTTTATCGGCCAAAACAGCCGCCCGTTCGAAGATCCGCCCAGCCAATTGGGCAATGATCCCCGACTGAACGGCCAATAAAGTTCTCATACATGGCACGATTATCGGCTGAAACGCCCATTCATACACATCGTGCTTCGCGGGCCGGCACCCGCGATCGAATGTGTGTACGAACCTTTACACATTGCGGCAGCGTCTGTACTGTTTATAGTTGGAGGGATGTGGTAATTTACTTCATAGGGAGGAATGTGGATATGGTAATTCACAGCAGTAGGGGGGCGTGACTATACATGCCATTCACTTTGATTGACAGTTTCTCCCTCTGAATCTTTAAAACTTATAAATCAAATATCTACAAAACTGGTGGACGGATTGGAAAGAGAAACATATGTTAGGGGATGGGATGAATTATTGTTTAATAGTATGAGGTTTTTAAAAGTTTGGATTTGGACACTATAGTTGCCCTTTCAGTTTGTTATCCACCAAAACTCCAAGATTCCATTCCAACAGGGATTCGCTTAACACAGCGCCATTTATAGTATACGCAGCACAAGGATTTTTAAGGTCAAAATGCATCACCTTACATTTATCAACATTGTAGTGACCCTTATATAGGGTGCAGATACAGGAACAATACAGACCACAGATATAATATAGTGGACACGTAGACAAGAATGAATCAATGGGGGCTAATACACAGACCAATCCAATTGGCTCCCTATACTTGAAGTAAAGGGAGCCGATAGCAACCAATGGAAAATTTGGCACGCTAGTTTGTCTGCATCGCATTTGGTAGTTTTCTGATTGATGGGATTTGTTTGTTCACAGCCGGGTAATTACAGGCCTGTAAGTTTAACTTCAGTGGTGGGGAAGATCCTGGAAAATTTAATAAGGGAGCATGTTCTAGAGTATGTTTCAAGGACTGACATTATAAGTAGTAACCAGCATGGATTTAGGAGGAATAGATCTTGTCAAACTAACTTGCTTGGCTTTTATGAGGAAGTAAGTAGAAATTTAGACTCTGGCATAGCAGTAGATGTAGTATACTTTTGATACAGTCCCCCATAGGCGACTAAGTTAAGTAGTTAAGGTTGTGGTCTGGGGAGGCACATTTGTACATGGATAGAAAATTAGTTAATGAGTAGGATGCAGAGAGTAGTTGTTAATGGGGCTTCATCATTATGGACTAAAGTGCTAAGTGGGGTGCCACGGGGTTCTGTGTTGGGGCCGCTTCTATTTAATTATTTATTAAAGGGCATGTCCATCCCTTTTTGTAATTTTTTCTGAAGTGTAGGGCTTCCTCCCCCAACCCCAACTGCTATAGTAATATTTGCAGAAACTCTCCCGATCATTACTTACCTTCCCTCTATCCTCCGACATACTGTCACGCGGGAGGAGAAAGGCAAGGTAAGTAATGATCGGGGAAGTTTCTGCAAATCTTACTATAGTGGTTGGGGCTGGGGGAGGGAGCCCTACACTACAGAAAAGGGGTTTTGTGCTAGGGGGAGGAAGAGCAAAACGGGAGGGAGGGAGAGCAAAACAGGAGCGAGGGAGGGCTGAATTACGCATGGCAACATTCTCCTGGAGGAGAGACAGTCCAATGGACTCTGCAGGCTCGGGTGGTCAGTTTTTGGACTTTGGGGGGGACATACAGGAGAACCATTTGGAGCTGGGATGTAAGGTAAGGATTTTATTACACTACACAGTGGGGCCAGTAGTGGGGGAAATTCTAGTTTGGGGGTGGACATGCTCTTTAGTGATTTGGAAGTGGGTATTGTCAGCAAGGTTTCTGTGTTTGCTGACGACACAAAACTTTGTCAACCATTAAAAACTTCAGAGGATGTGCAATTGTTGCAGGGGGATCTAGATAGATTGTCACATTGGGCTGCTAAGTGGCAGATGAGATGCAATGTTGATAAATGTAAGGTGATGCATTTTGACCTTAAAAATCCTTGTGCTGCGTATACTATAAATGGGCGCTGTGTTAAGCAATCCCTGTTGGAATGGAATCTTGGAGTTTGGTGAGAACAAAACTAAAGGGCAACTATAGTGTCCAAATCCAAACTTTTAAAAAACTCATACTATTAAACAATAATTCATCCCAACCCCCAACATATGTTTCTCTTTCCAATCCGTCCACCAGTTTTGTAGATATTTGATTTATAAGTTTTAAAGATTCAGAGGGAGAAACTGTCAATCAAAGTGAATGGCATGTATAGTCACGCCCTCCTACTGATGTGAATTACCATATCCACATTCCTCCCTATGAAGTAAATTACCACATCCCTCAACTATAACAGTACAGACGCTGCCGCAATGTGTAAAGGTTCGTACACACATTCGGAGCGGGTGCCGGCCCGCGAAGCACGATGTGTATGAATGGCGTTTCAGCCGAAATCGTGCCATGTATGAGAACTTTATTGGCCGTTCAGTCGGGGATCATTGCCCAATTGGCGGCGGATCTTCGAACGGGCGGCTGTTTTGCCCGATAAAGTGCACATACACAGCACGATTATTGCCAACCCGCGATCGCACGTGTGTAAGAACCTTAAGAGAACGTGTGTACTGGCAAATCATCCGGCAATGGGGTAGGATCTGCACATCTCAACCGTATAACTAAAAGAATGGTGGATGCTCCAGCACTGCAGCCAGCAGCACAAGTACAAAACTGTAAGTATAGCCGGGCACATCAGTCTTCTATTCAACAATTTATTGTGATGTTTCGGGACCCAACTGGATCAATATAGGCCTTTTTCGTCTAAAACCCACGTTAACCGGAAGAAATTCGGGTTAACGTGGGTTTTAGACGGTATTAGAGCACAGCGCCATTTCCAAATGTTTTTTTTTTTTTGATAGATCCAAAACCCAAAGCGTTAAGTTTTGCACTGCTTGGTAGCGTAAAACTTAACGCTAGTGTGTGGGAGCCATTAAACCCACGCTCTTACCTTAGCTGATCCCGCGATGTAATACCTGTAATAATCTCGTTACGTCAGGTATGTGTATCGCGGGATCGGCCTAAGGTAAGTAACGTGGCTGGCAATATAAATCTCCCGAAAGTGCATATATAGGCAAAAACATCATACAGGGTAAGATGGCATCGTGGTCAAAGATAATCATTTCTCAATTGTATAAAGTGACAAAAGTGACAAGGTGCTACATTTTGCTTTTTAGCGATACTGCTACTTAACGACGGTATCTTAAATGTACGATCGTTAAACCGATCAGAGATTATCGGTTTAAGGATTGTAAATTTACGATACCGATCGTAATCTACGATAACGAAATTGTAGATTTACGATCCCCATAGAAACCCATTGGGGTAGTTTACTACTGCACGGTGTTTTACGATCGAACGTTCGGTCATAAATGTGCGATCGTAAATTAACCCGCGTTATCGCTAAAAAGCGACAACCGGGGTTTATAAATATGACCCTGTACTTTGTTTCTTCATAACTGGAAGGACCAGTGGGTTCTGAAACATCACAATAAATTGTTGAAATCAAGACTGATGTGCCCGCTATACTTACAACTTTTGTACTAGCAAATCATGGGAGAAAGTTCCAAGACGTCTCTTCTAGTCCCACTGATAATATTAATAAAGTCAATAAATCTTCTAGTTATTCCCTGGGAATACTGAGTAAAACTCTCAGAAACAAGTCGGTAATCAAAGAAAAAACGTTTTATCCCATCTCTCCCCACACACATGTAAAAGCCATAAATGAAAGTTATATGGTAACAAACCTTGTATTATACAGCGCATGACAGACAGATAATGTAATTAGCAGGGCTGCATTATTGTAAATTAATTGTATTTATACTGCGATCATTCTGACTCAGCCTGGCTGCATGTTTTACCTGATTAACCAGTAGTTCTCTATATATTTCCAATATACAACTCCAACCATTCCCTGGCTGCCCTCTGTTATTATAGAGTGTGTTTAGGGGAAATGGGGGGATATAATTTAACTACACCAACAATAATTTTGTTCAAAGCCAGTGGAATTTGATCGGCTGAGAAAAATTCAGGCTTCATACATAGCAACTAAATTCTGAGCTAACTATACAAATCTTGTTTTATAAACTAAGCACCAACAATGATAAATTAGATGTAGCAAAACAGAGAGCCTCCACACTGCAACTACCAGGCACCAAAACTTGGCATTTAGAAAGCTCAGTTAGGGCACAGCCACACTGCAGCCCAAACGCTATCGCACTGGAATCACGTGCAATTGCATGTGCGATTTCGTTGCATTTGCGGTTTCTTCATTAGGTATAGGAAAACGCATGCAATTGTGATTAAAAATGCAGAATGCCAATCGCAACGCACCCCCGAAAACAAGCGTTTTCAATGGTTTGAAAAAAACGCAAGCGCATGCGCAGAAAATAGCAGCAGCCTGGCTAGCCATTAGCACCAAACCTCTGACAGTTGCTATGCTTGCAACACAAACTAGCAGCTCTGATACTAAATCAGAACTAGCTCTGGCTGTTTTATACTGTCTCCTGGCACACCCCGACATATAATTGGTCAATAGTACATGAGCCAATCAGATTTAAGGTTTATCCTGGACCAATCAGATTGTGGGGGTGTCCTAATGAGACACTATAAAACTTCATGAAATCCTCAGAGAAGCTCAGTTTATAATCAGCAGTCAAACTAGCAGGTCTTGCCTTTGTATTTAGGTTAGAGATTTGCAAGTGGCTGGTTGATTAGATGGACTGACCAATGAATGGTCTTTAGCTCCTGGGTTTATTGCCTATGGTGTTGTTGTGTAGTATTCCATAATCAGCACATACATGTTGATACAACAGTTAATTATAACAAATAGATTTTCCCCAATTATGAGATGATCTGATAAACTAAATAATATCCAACATCTGGAGGGCTGCAGGTTGTAAATCGCTGACCCAGAGCCTTGCATAGCCAGGGAAAACCAACTGTGATACCTCAACAGAAAGTGAATGATTGGATAAATAACTCTTAGTTGCCGCCATTCCCGTGGTTGAAGCACATAAGTAAAAGGGCCTTTCAATGCTGCAACAAAAATCAAAGTTTATTGCAAGGACTTTCTGCACATTTACTTTAAGGTAACAGTATAAAAGGACGTCTATACTGAAACAATAGTGATCTTTAGATATCCAATCAGAACTATATTACTGCTAGGTGTAGTTTTGCTATAACTGGAATGGACATACAGGGTTATTCAATAAAAGTTCTCATTGTTAAAATGGTGCTAATTTTGCCCAACCAATCAGATGTTATCTTTCAAATGTTAAATAAGATCTGATTGGTTGGGGCAAAATTAGCACCATTTTAAACGATAAGAACTTTTTGAATCTCCCTGATAGTGTTCATGCAAATTATGTGAATTGCATGATGGGAATTCCCTCTTCCAATGCTGCCTCTTAGTGTTACTGAGCATGCTTGCCCTTATAGAACAGTCCGTAGGTCAGGAAGAGGTGTGTGTGTCGGTTAAGAGGAGGAGAGATACTGAGCCTGAACAATTTGTGCACTATTGTCCTTACTGTTGATGTTCCGTATCTAAAGGTGTGCGCACACCGTGAAGAGTTGAGTTAATCTACTTTTATTGGGGACTTATATTTGGGTGGACGATTCTTTTACGGAACTACTTCCACTATGCATTCTGAATGGTGGATTGATCTTATATCTGCTACTGCTTTGCCTTTTCTTTTAGCTTTGCCTGACAGTTTGTTTCTAGCTTTGTAGCTATTTATTCTATGATTGTTCTTTTATAGCTGGCCAGCTAATTATTCTAGTGTATCAATATGTGTATTTTGATCACTTTTTATGTATAAACGGCTATATTTATTTTGCTGTCTGGTTTTTATCCCACCTGCCGGGTGCTTGTTAATTTTTTGTTTTTTTCTCTAGGCTGTCCTCTTTAAAGACACCACTTGAGTTTGTTACCTGAGCAGGGGACTCGGGATCACCCGGTGTGTTTTGTTTCCAGCCATATATATTGTGCCTGTATCTGCACCCTATATAAGGGTAGTGATGAGTCCGAGTTTCAAGGCAGAACTGCGGGTTTGAAAATGTATGATCTGTCAGAATTTAAATTCTCATGTAACTGCCCAAAAGCTCCTGTAGCAATTAATTTAAAGGAGAAGTTAAGTGGAAGTTCAATGAAAGAAATCAGTATTATTTAAATATTTATGTTACATATACCTAGGTATTTTACTTGCTGTGGTCGGTAGTGAGCTGACATTTCAGGCTCTGGAACGTCCTTTTCCCAGGATACTATTTACTTGGAATGTTCCTAAAGCTGGGTACACACGATTAGATATCGGTCCGATCGACGATAGTTCAGTGTATCGGTCGATCGGACCGAAATTATCGATCCGCATGTGCCCATGTCCGAATCGACGAAAGGACGATCGGACAGGGTGGAAACCTCGTCCGATCGTGCGGTCCTCTATGGACCGCACGATCGGTCGCGGTGACTATCGGACGCGGCTGCTTTTGCCGCAACTGACAGTCCTTCCTCCTGGCCGATCCGGTCGAAAGTATCGAACGGTCGGTCAGGAGGAAAAATCGCTAGGTGTGTACTAGCTTTACAGTCATTTCTATTGATTGGTGTTGGATGGGTCAAACATACTCAGATCTCTACTGAGCAACTGAATCAACCCAGGTACGGAGACCAAAGAGGAAGTCATTATTCTAGCCGGGTGGCACGAAAAAGTAGCGGTGAGGTGGGGAAATTGGTGGAAATGTGCCCTATTTTTACTAGTTAGTTATTTTCAGTTAAGGTTTGTCATGCCCTTTAAACTCATGTGTTATAACTACATTGACACAAATTCATCCCTCTTCATATTCAAATGGGAATACTGAACAGCCTTGCATCATGGTCATTATATAGGTCAGGGATGTCACTTTGTCCCACTAGAGGTTTGAAAACTACGTCTTAGTTGCAGAATGCAGGGAGTTGTAGTTTTAAACAGCTCTAAAGTAACCCAGATGCAACATGGCAGCACAAGCACAGTGGCCCACATACAGAGTGCCTGCAGGTTTGCTTTGCAGCCTTGGGGATGTTGGAAAAGTTGGTTAACATGTGTAAAATAATCTCCCAAGTGTAAACAAGGGGTCTGGACTGGGCAGTGTTGGCGGAGTTTTTACTGACATTGGCACCGATTAAACCAACATCTAAATTCTTTTATCACAAGTGTTCTATCAGAAATGTTTTTCTTTTTTTTTTTTTGAAGTACAACACACAAACCAGAATTTCCATATATTTATTAAAAAGTATCAAAACACAAAAATCCTTGTTATAGAAAACAAAACAGGTTTTAAAGTACCTTATTGGGAAGAGTCTGTACTTAGCGGTGTATGTACACTAAAACGTGCCACAGGCACAGTCCTTCACCTCTTGTTATAGGGCGAGCAGTGAGATACAAAGAACCACTCGCTCACGTCTGTAATAGGGCGAGCAGTGCATGACAGAACCACTACATCTGCAATAGGGCGAGCAGTGCAGGAAACAGAAACACTCACCTCCGTAACAGGGCGAACAGTGTGTGACCCTGTACCATTTCCCACACACCTCTATAATAGGGCAAGCAGAGCAAAAAAAGTACCGCTCTGCTTACAAACTGTAATAGGGCAAGCAGTGTGAGGCACAGTAGCACTTTCCTCACCTCTGTAAAAGGGCGAGCAGGTGAGCCACAGTACCACTCCCCTCACCTCTGTAAAGGGTCAGCAGTGTGAGGCACAGTACCACTCCCCTCACCTCTGTAAAAGGGCGAGCAACGTGAGGCACAGTAACACTCCCTCACCTCTGTAAAAGGGTCAGCAGTGTGAGGCACAGTACCACTCCCCTCACCTCTGTAAAAGGCGAGCAGTGTGAGGCACAGTAACACTCCCTCACTCTGTAAAAGGGTCAGCAGTGGGAGGCACAGTACCACTCCCCAGTACCACTAGGATAAGGGAATCTGCAGGACGTTACATTGTAAGTGAAAAATATTTTTTTATATATTTTTTAGACAGAGTGCTAACATGATTAACATACATGCCAGTAAACACAAGAATAACAAAAGTCAACCAAAAAGACGTCATGAGCTGCGTCTACGTAATATATTGGAGTACATACATATATATATATATTTAATTTATAATATAGCAGGAAAAGTAACCACATCAAAAGCAGAAATGTATGGCAACTGGACAATACAAGAAGTCAATACTCAGTGCCCCTATCGAAACCCAATAGGTTAGACTTCCCTTATCCCTAATTAGAACTAATAAACAAAACCACAACAAATATTACTGGGCCAAGTCAATTTGTTTTCCTGTGCAGGTTGGAGGGGCAGCCAAGAACTTTATGTTTCCTCTATACGGCAATCTTGTGTTTTTCAGGCTTTCATGGTGTTAAAGGATAAATAAAGTCTACGACACTGTTATTCCCGACTTAAAGATTAAAATGATACATACCGGTAACCTAAATTTGTAGATCATTACTAACCAAATTGTGAAGTTGGTACTTCCTCACTGGGACCCACATGCTTAGTACATATATCCAGGGATGCAGTGAGAGACTGACCAATTTTTTTATTTAAAATGAAAGGGAAAGAGTAATGTCAGCAATCGGCAATTTCAGGCTTCAAATCAGGAAAGAAGTTAATTAGACTGCAGTTTCCTTTAATGTCCACTGGATCCTTAAATACTTGTGCAGTCTACAACAAATATTAAAAGACTGCCACCTAGAGGGAGCGGACAAAAAACACACCCTCCTAGCCCCAATAAAGTGTTGATTCTATCTGCCGTCACTAGAGGTCATGGCATCTGACCTGTTTAGAACAAAAAGGGAAGAGGTAATTGTATATGGTGCTGGATATAGACCGTGCAGACTTAATAGAAGACTGATGTGCCCGGCTATACTTACAAGTTTTGTACTTGTACTGCTGGCTGCAGTGCTGGAGCATCCACCATTCTTTTATTGTTATTACGGTTGAGATGTGCAGGATCCTACCCCATTGCCTGAATGATTTGCCAGTACACACGTTCTCTTAAGGTTCTTACACACGTGCGATCGCGGGTTGGCAATAATCGTGCTGTGTATGTGCACTTTATCGGCCAAAACAGCCGCCCGTTCGAAGATCCGCCCAGCCAATTGGGCAATGACAAAACAGCCGCCCGTTCGAAGATCCGCCCAGCCAATTGGGCAATGATCCCCGACTGAACGGCCAATAAAGTTCTCATACATGGCACGATTATCGGCTGAAACGCCCATTCAT
This sequence comes from Hymenochirus boettgeri, assembly GCA_019447015.1. Lineage (NCBI taxonomy): Eukaryota > Metazoa > Chordata > Amphibia > Anura > Pipidae > Hymenochirus > Hymenochirus boettgeri. The sequence continues at coordinate 24,189,550 of CM033473.1, read as the reverse complement.
ACACATCGTGCTTCGCGGGCCGGCACCCGCGATCGAATGTGTGTACGAACCTTTACACATTGCGGCAGCGTCTGTACTGTTTATAGTTGGAGGGATGTGGTAATTTACTTCATAGGGAGGAATGTGGATATGGTAATTCACAGCAGTAGGGGGCGTGACTATCAATGCCATTCACTTGATTGACAGTTTCTCCTCTCTGATCTTTAAAACTTATAAATCAAATATCTACAAACTGGTGGACGGATTGGAAAGAGAAACATATGTTAGGGGATGGATGAATTATTGTTTAATAGTTGAGGTTTTTAAAAGTTTGGATTTGGACACTATAGTTGCCCTTTCAGTTTGTTATCCACCAAAACTCCAAGATTCCATTCCAACAGGGATTCGCTTAACACAGCGCCATTTATAGTATACGCAGCACAAGGATTTTTAAGGTCAAAATGCATCACCTTACATTTTCAACATTGTAGTGACCCTTATAGGGTGCAGATACAGGAACAATACAGACCACAGATATAATATAGGGACACGTAGACAAAATGAATCAATGGGGGCTAATACACAGACCAATCCAATTGGCTCCCTATACTTGAAGTAAAGGGAGCCGATAGCAACCAATGGAAAATTTGGCACGCTAGTTTGTCTGCATCGCATTTGGTAGTTTTCGATTGATGGATTTGTTTGTTCACAGCCGGGTAATTACAGGCCTGTAAGTTTAACTTCAGTGGTGGGGAAGATCCTGGAAAATTTAATAAGGGGCATGTCTAGAGTAGTTTTCAAGGACTGACATTATAAGTAGTAACCAGCAGGATTTAGGAGGAATAGATCTTGTCAAACTAACTTGCTTGGCTTTTATGAGGAAGTAAGTAGAAATTTAGACTCTGGCATAGCAGTAGATGTAGTATACTTTTGATACAGTCCCCCATAGGCGACTAATGTATAAGTTAAGGTCTGTTGGTCTGGGGAGGCACATTTGTACATGGATAGAAAATTAGTTAATGAGTAGGATGCAGAGAGTAGTTGTTAATGGGGCTTCATCATTATGGACTAAAGTGCTAAGTGGGGTGCCACGGGGTTCTGTGTTGGGGCCGCTTCTATTTAATTATTTATTAAAGGGCATGTCCATCCCTTTTTGTAATTTTTTCTGAAGTGTAGGGCTTCCTCCCCCAACCCCAACTGCTATAGTATATTTGCAGAAACTCTCCCGATCATTACTTACCTTCCCTCTATCCTCCGACATACTGTCACGCGGGGAGAAAGGCAAGGTAAGTATGATCGGAAGTTTCTGCAAATCTTACTATTGGTTGGGGCTGGGGGAGGGACCCTACACTCAGAAAAGGGGTTTTGTGCTAGGGGGAGGAAGAGCAAAACGGGAGGGAGGGAGAGCAAAACAGGAGCGAGGGAGGGCTGAATTACGCATGGCAACATTCTCCTGGAGGAGAGACAGTCCTATATGGACTCTGCCAGGCTCCGGGTGGTCAGTTTTTGGGACTTTGGGGGGGACATTACAGGAGAACCATTTGGAGCTGGGATGTAAGGTAAGGATTTTATTACACTACACAGTGGGGCCAGTAGTGGGGGAAATTCTAGTTTTGGGGGTGGACATGCTCTTTAGTGATTTGGAAGTGGGTATTGTCAGCAAGGTTTCTGTGTTTGCTGACGACACAAAACTTTGTCAACCATTAAAAACTTCAGAGGATGTGCAATTGTTGCAGGGGGATCTAGATAGATTGTCACATTGGGCTGCTAAGTGGCAGATGAGATGCAATGTTGATAAATGTAAGGTGATGCATTTTGACCTTAAAAATCCTTGTGCTGCGTATACTATAAATGGCGCTGTGTTAAGCGAATCCCTGTTGGAATGGAATCTTGGAGTTTTGGTGGATAACAAACTTAAAGGGCAACTATAGTGTCCAAATCCAAACTTTTAAAAAACTCATACTATTAAACAATAATTCATCCCAACCCCCAACATATGTTTCTCTTTCCAATCCGTCCACCAGTTTTGTAGATATTTGATTTATAAGTTTTAAAGATTCAGAGGGAGAAACTGTCAATCAAAGTGAATGGCATGTATAGTCACGCCCTCCTACTGCTGTGAATTACCATATCCACATTCCTCCCTATGAAGTAAATTACCACATCCCTCCAACTATAAACAGTACAGACGCTGCCGCAATGTGTAAAGGTTCGTACACACATTCGATCGCGGGTGCCGGCCCGCGAAGCACGATGTGTATGAATGGGCGTTTCAGCCGATAATCGTGCCATGTATGAGAACTTTATTGGCCGTTCGTGGGGAAGCAATTGCCCAATTGGCTGGGCGGATCTTCGAACGGGCGGCTGTTTTGCCCGATAAAGTGCACATACACAGCACGATTATTGCCAACCCGCGATCGCACGTGTGTAAGAACCTTAAGAGAACGTGTGTACTGGCAAATCATCCAGGCAATGGGGTAGGATCCTGCACATCTCAACCGTAATAACAATAAAAGAATGGTGGATGCTCCAGCACTGCAGCCAGCAGCACAAGTACAAAACTTGTAAGTATAGCCGGGCCAAAAAACTCAGTTTCTATTCAACAATTTATTGTGATGTTTCGGGAACCAACTGGATTCAATATAGGCCTTTCCGTCTAAACCCACGTTAACCGGAAGAAATTCGGGTTAACGTGGGTTTTAGACGGATTAGAGCACAGCGGCCATTTCCAAATGTGTTTTTTTTTTTTGCTATAGATCCAAAACCCAAAGCGTTAAGTTTGCACTGCTTGGTAGCGGAAACTTAACGCTGTGTGTGGGAGCCATTAAACCACGCTCTTACCTTAGCTGATCCCGCGATGTAATACCTGTAATAATCTCGTTTACGTCAGGTATTGTATCGCGGGATCGGCCTAAGGTAAGTAACGTGGCTGGCAATATAAATCTCCCGAAAGTGCTAATATAGGCAAAAACAATCATACAGGGTAAGATGGCCATCTAGTGGTCAAAGAGATAATCTTTCTCAATTGTATAAAGTGACAAAAGTGACAAGGTGCTACAATTTTGCTTTTAGCGATACTGCTACTTAACGACCGGTATCTAAATGTACGATCGTTAAACCGATCAGAGATTATCGGTTTAAGGATTGTAAATTTACAGATACCGATCGTAAATCTACGATAACGAAATTGTAGATTTACGATCCCATAGAACACCATTGGGGTAGTGTACTAATGCACGGTGTTCTACGATCGAACGTTCGGTCAAAATGTGCGATCGTAAATTAACCCGCGTTATCGCTAAAAAAGCGACACCGCGGGTTTATAAATATGACCCTTTGTACTTTGTTTCTTCATAACTGGAAGGAACAGTTGGGTTCTGAAACATCACAATAAAATGTTGAATCAAGACTGATGTGCCCGGCTATACTTACACTTTTGTACTAGCAAATCATGGGAGAAAGTTCCAAGACGTCTCTTCTAGTCCCACTGATAATTATTAATAAAGTAATAATCTTCTAGTTATTCCCTGGGAATACTGAGTAAAACTCTCAGAAACAAGTCGGTAATCAAAGAAAAACGTTTTATCCCATCTCTCCCACACACATGTAAAAGCCATAAATGAAAGTTATATGGTAACAAAACTTGTATTATACAAGCGCATGACAGACAGAATAATGTAATTAGCAGGGCTGCTTATGTAAATTAATTGTTTTTTATACTGCGATCATTCTGACTCAGCCTGGCTGCATGTGTTTTACCTGATTACCAGTAGTTCTCTATATATTTCAATATACAACTCCAACCATTCCCTGGCTGCCTCTGTTATTATAGAGTGTGTTTAGGGGAAATGGGGGAGATATTAATTTAACTACACCAACAATAATTTTGTCAAAGCCAGTGGAATTTGATCAGGCTGAGAAAAATTAGCTTCATACATAGCAACTAAATTCTGAGCTAAATACAAATCTGTTTTTATAAACTAAGCACCAAACAATGATAAATTAGTGTAGCAAAACAGAGAGCCTCCACACTGCAACTACCAGGCACCAAAACTTGCGCATTTAGAAAGCTCAGTTAGGGCACAGCCACACTGCAGCCCAAACGCTATCGCACATTGGAATCACGTGCAATTGCATGTGCGATTTGTGCATTTGCGGTTTCTCATAGGTATAGGAAAAAGCTGCAAGTTGTGATTAAAAATGCAGAATGCAAATCGCAACGCAACCCCCGAAAACAAGCGTTTTCAATGGTTTGAAAAAAAGCAAAGCGCATGCGCAGAAAAAATCGCAGCAGCCTGGCTAGCCATTAAGCACCAAACCTCTGACAGTTGCTATGCTTGCAACACAAACTAGCAGCTCTGATACTAATCAGAAACTAGGACTCTGGCTGTTTTATACTGTCTCCTTGGCACACCCCCGACATTAAATTGGTCAATAGTACATGTAGCCAATCAGATTTAAGATTATCCTGGACCAATCAGATTGTGGGGTGTCCTAATGAGACCACTATAAAACTTCATGGAAATCCTCAGAGAAGCTCAGTTTATAATCAGCAGTCAAACTAGCAGGTCTTGCCTTTGTATTTAGGTTAGAATTTGCAAGTGGCTGGTTGATTAGATGGACTGCAACAATGAATGGTCTTTAGCTCCTGGGTTTATTGCCTATGGTGTTGTTGTGTAGTATTCCATAATCAGCACATACATGTTGATACAACAGTTATTATAACAAATAGATTTTTCCCCAATTATGAGATGATCTGATAACTAAATATAATCCAACATCTGGAGGGCTGCAGGTTGTAAATCGCTGACCCGAGCCTTGCATAGCCAGGAAAAACCAACTTGGATACCTCATTATACAGAAAGTGAATGATTGATAAATAACTCTTTAGTTGCCGCCATTCCCGTGGTTGGAAGCACATAAGTAAAAGGGCCTTTCAAATGCTGCAACAAAAATCAAAGTTTATTGCAAGCACTTTCTGCACATTTACTTTAGGTAACAGGTATATAAAAGGACGTTATACTGAAAACAATAGTGATCTTTAGATTCCAATCAGAAATATCTACTGCTAGGTGTAGTTTTGCTATAACTGGAATGGACATACAGGGTTATTCAATAAAAGTTCTCATTGTTAAAATGGTGCTAATTTGCCCAACCAAACAGATGTTATCTTTCAAATGTTAAATAAGATCTGATTGGTTGGGGCAAAATTAGCACCATTTTAAACGATAAGAACTTTTATTGAATCTCCCTGATAGTGTTCATGCAAATTATGTGAATTGCTGATGGGAAATTCCCTCTTCCAATGCTGCCTCTTAGTGATTACTGAGCATGCTTGCCCTTATAGACAGTCCGTAGGTCAGGAAGGAGGTGTCGGTTAAGATTGGGAGGAGAGATACTGAGCCTGAAACAATTTGTGGCACTATTGTCCTTACTGTTGATGTTCCGTATTCCTAAAGGTGTGCGCACACCGTGAAGAGTTGAGGTAATCTACTTTTTGGGGACTTTATATTTGGGTGGACGATCTTTTACGGAACTACTTCCACTTATGCATTCTGAATGTGGATTGATCTTATATCTGCTACTGCTTTGCCTTTTCTTTAGCTTTGCCTGACAGTTTGTTTCTAGCTTTTGTAGCTATTTATTCTATGATTGTTCTTTTATAGCTGGCCAGCTAATTATTCTAGTGTATCAATATGTGTATTTTGATCACTTTTTATGTATAAACGGCTATATTTATTTCTGCTGTCTGGTTTTTTATCCCACCTGCCGGGTGCTTGTTAATTTTTTGTCTATTTCTCTAGTGCTGTCCCTCTTTAAAGACACCACTTGAGTTTGTTACCTGAGCAGGGGACTCGGGATCACCCGGTGGTTTTGTTTCCAGCCATATATATTGTTCCTGTATCTGCACCCTATATAAGGGTTAGTGATGAGTCCGAGTTTCAAGGCAGAACTGCGGGTTTGAAAATGTATGGATCTGTCAGAATTTAAATTCTCATGTAACATGCCCAAAAGCTCCTGTAGCAATTAATTTAAAGGAGAAGTTAAGTGGAAGTTCAATGAAAAGAAATCAGTATTATTTAAATTATTTATGTTACATATACCTAGGTATTTTACTTGCTGTGGTCGGTAGTGAGCTGACATTTCAGGCTCTGGAACGATCCTTTTTCCCAGGATGCACTATTTACTTGGAATGTTCCTAAAGCTGGGTACACACGATTAGATATTTCGGTCCGATCGACCGATAGTTCAGTGTATCGGTCGATCGGACCGAAATTATCGCATCCGAATGTGCCCATGTCCGAATCGGACGAAAGGACGATCGGACAGGGTGGAAAACCTCGTCCGATCGTGCGGTCCTCTATGGACCGCACGATCGGTCGCGGTGACTATCGGACGCGGCTGCTTTTGCCGCAACTGACAGTCCTTCCTCCTGGCCGATCCGGTCGAAAGTATCGAACGGTCGGTCAGGAGGAAAAATCGCTAGGTGTGTACCTAGCTTTACAGTCATTTCTATTGATTGGCTGTTGGATGGGTCAAACATACTCAGATCTCTACTGAGCAACTGAATCAACCCAGGTACGGAGACCAAAGAGGAAGTCATTATTCTAGCCGGGTGGCACGAAAAAGTAGCCGGTGAGGTGGGGAAATTTGGTGGAAATGTGCCCTATTTTTACTAGTTAGTAATTTTCAGTTAAGGTTTGTCATGCCCTTTAAACTCATGTCGTATAACTACATTGACACAAATTCATCCATCTTCATATTCAAATGGGAATACTGAACAGCCTTGCATCATGGTCATTATATAGGTCAGGGATGTCACTTTCGTCCCACTAGAGGTTTGAAAACTACGTCTTAGTTGCAGAATGCAGGGAGTTGTAGTTTTAAACAGCTAAAAGTAACCCAGATGCAACATGGCAGCACAAGCACATGTGGCCCACATACAGAGTGCCTTGCAGGTTTGCTTTGCAGCCTTGGGGATGTTGGAAAAGTTGGTTAACATGTGCTAAAATAATCTCCCAAGTGTAAACAAGGGGTCTGGACTGGGCAGTGTTGGCGGAGTTTTTACTGACATTGGCACCGATTAAACCAACATCTAAATTCTTTTATCACAAGTGTTCTATCAAGAAATGTTTTTCTTTTTTTTTTTTTGAAGTACAACACAAAACCAGTAATTTCCATATATTTATTAAAAAGTATCAAAACACAAAAATCCTTGTTATAGAAAACAAAACAGGTTTTAAAGTACCTTATTGGGAAGAGTCTGTACTTAGCGGTGTATGTACACTAAAACGTGCCACAGGCACAGTCCTTCACCTCTTGTTATAGGGCGAGCAGTGAGATACAAAGAACCACTCGCCTCACGTCTGTAATAGGGCGAGCAGTGCATGACACAGAACCACTCACCTCTGCAATAGGGCGAGCAGTGCAGGAAACAGAACCACTCACCTCCGTAACAGGGCGAACAGTGTGTGACCCTGTACCATTTCCCACACACCTCTATAATAGGGCAAGCAGAGCAAAACATAGTACCGCTCTGCTTACAAACTGTAATAGGGCAAGCAGTGTGAGGCACAGTAGCACTTTCCTCACCTCTGTAAAAGGGCGAGCAGTGTGAGCCACAGTACCACTCCCCTCACCTCTGTAAAAGGGCGAGCAACGTGAGGCACAGTAACACTCCCCTCACCTCTGTAAAAGGGTCAGCAGTGTGAGGCACAGTACCACTCCCCTCACCTCTGTAAAAGGGCGAGCAGTGTGAGGCACAGTAACACTCCCCTCACCTCTGTAAAAGGGTCAGCAGTGGGAGGCACAGTACCACTCCCCCAGTACCACTAGGATAAGGGAATCTGCAGGACGTTACATGTTAAGTGAAAAATATTTTTTTATATATTTTTTAGACAGAGTGCTAACATGATTAACATACATGCCAGTAAACACAAGAATAACAAAAGTCAACCAAAAAGACGTCATGACGCCTGCGTCATACGTAATATATTGGAGTACATACATATATATATATATTTAATTTATAATATAGCAGGAAACGTTAACCACATCAAAAGCAGAAATGTATGGCAAACTGGACAATACAAAGAAGTCAATACTCAGTGCCCCTATCGAAACCCAATAGGTTAGACTTCCCTTATCCCTAATTAGAACCTAATAAACAAAACACAAACAAATATTACTGGGCCAAGTCAATTTGTTTTCCTGTGCAGGTTGGAGGGGCAGCCAAGAACTTTATGTTTCCTCTATATCGGCAATCTTGTGTTTTTCCCCAGGCTTTCATGGTGTTAAAGGATAACTAAAGTCTACGACACTGTTATTCCCGACTTAAAATGATTAAAATGATACATACCGGTAACCTAAATTTGTAGATCATTACTAACCAAAATTGTGAAGTTGGTACTTCCTCACTGGGACCCACATGCTTAGTACATATCATCCAGGGATGCAGTGAGAGACTGACCAATTTTTTTATTTAAAATGAAAGGGAAAGTAATGTCAGCAATCGGCAATTTCAGGCTTCAAATCAGGAAAGAAGTTAATTAGACTGCAGTTATCCTTTAAATGTCCACTGGATCCTTAAATACTTGTGCAGTCTACAACAAATTATTAAAAAGACACTGCCACCTAGAGGGAGCGGACAAAAACACACCCTCCTAGCCCCAATAAATGTGTGATTCTATCTGCCGTCACTAGAGGTCATGGCATCTGACCTGTTTAGAACAAAAAGGGAAGAGGTAATTGTATATGGTGCTGTATATAGACAGCATGTCCATAACTTAACATAATTGTGGACTTAGAATATATCCAAAATTCAACACAGCTGTATTACAAAGTTCTGTTGCAGAATATAAATAATACTTTCCAATCTGTCGTGTTACACATCATTATTGTATCGTTAAAGCAAATTCATCATACGAGGCAATATTTGGCATGAAACAAGTAACCACTTGCAATAACCGACTACCCATGGCTACCAGTCAATACCCTAATAAGTGCATGTAATAAAGAAAGAAAGTAACCAGTTATAACGGGCAATTATTGCTCCCCCTTTGCACTAGGAACAATGGCTTTGTGAATTCCCCTTAATGGTGCAATGAGCTGTTTGATCTTTGCACTTTCTGTAGACTCTGGTTAAAGGGTAACTGTCCTTCCCTTGGAACAAGACTAAGTCATTTCAACACGGAGAGAGGCTTGCTGGAATTCTATTTTGATTCCTGCTAAATTGCTTGCGGATTTGGGTCTCATTGCATTCTGGGGCAAAGCTGCTCGTAGTTTTGGGGAATAGATCCCTACACAGTTACCATTTTTTTCTCCATACATTTTTTGTGGCACTATTGCACTTAACAAAGGAATTTTTAGGGGGATGAAATGATTATTGCATTGTCAACAACAAGATCAAACAAACCTTAATGCAGTGAATACTAAACATTCTGAGCAAGAGGTCCCACATCCTTGCAAAATACAACTCCCAGCATTCCCTGGCTGCATACTGCAGGCTGGGCATCGTATAAAGGGATTGCACACTAATATAGAAATGTGGTTTTTGGATTTCCCTTTCCGTGTTCTACATTAACGTCTCAGATTTTTATATTCCCTTTATATTTCCTTCTGTTGGCCGGTTTGATTGAAATGTGTGGAATTTTTATCCCACGTGAGCGATATAAAGTTAAGCCAGAAAGCAACCTATTGAGAAGACACAAGTACAAATACTTTGATTCTGGGTGGTAATAGCTCAGTTAATGTTAAAATGTCTACGGTTTGTGCTTCTGGCCAATAAAAATAAATTGCACCTTTACACGGGAATCACACATAGTGGCTATATGTAAAACTCATGAAGTCTCTCTTTAAACTTCTTCTCACTTCCAAGAACACCAGTTCATAGGAGTAATACCTAGCTTTCAGCCATCGGATACGGTTCCATCAGAGTCCCGTCTTCTGACCAGCATGGGTCACCAAGACTTTCCCATTCAGCCTTTCCAGGAAAGATCCTGGAGCAAGAAGTCTTTCTGATGCACCATTAGTGCTTTAATGGCTTTGGGATGTACAAGTAGCTTGTAATAAAGTAATGCAATACTCAGTCCCGTTGTTCCTTAGCTCTGGAGGGTTCCATCTTTGATTTGCTGAATGAAGAGGTTCCTCTCATCCTCTGGCGTTCTCCCGTTCTGAGCTCGGACAATGCATGTGGGTCGGTGGAGATTCAGCATGTAGATGAGATGTTGTTTTTCGTTTTTTAATTCCTCGATCTGGGCTTTCAGATCTGCATTGATGGATTCCAGTTTTTCCGACTCCTTTGGGATTAAATGAGGAAACGAGGGTCAGAATCTTTCCAATTAAACTGGGGGCTGAACATCAGACAGCAGCAATAAAGAATCTAGTAATAACTAGGATTCACTAGAAATACTCAAAACCTTGACAGCTGTAGTAATATATTATCAGGTTTATTTAGTCAGAGGTGCAAACATTGATTTGTGCTCTTAATCTTTACAACAAATCAAATGATTTCTAACTGTTGTATACCAGTAAAAAGGCATCATCTGATTGGTTGCTGTAAATTATCATCCCAGGCATAATTGTGCACCTCCAAGTCCTGATATATTTAGTTCCGATTCCCCACAGTTCTTGAGTCATTGACCCATTATGTCCCAGTGTTCTTATATATAACATACATTATGTATATGTATATTTAACATACATTTAGATGGGACACAAACAAAATGGGTTAATGTACAAGTACATTCAGCATATATTAAATCATTACCATTCTGTTAAATTTAATATAAAAATGTAATATATATTGGAAATTAGTTCCCAATACATTTGAACCAGCTTTACAAAAAGATATATGCTCACACCGCCAGTAGGTGGCACTGTAGGAGCTACATTTGCGCTTCAAACCTTCCTTATAGGAAGGTTATAGAAGGGACAGGACAGTTTGTTTAGTTATCTTTAAACTCATTAACAGGATCTATAATACAACATTTCTATTGCCACTAAACTGAACCTAGGGAGTCAGAGGGGGTTTCAACACTTCATCAGGGGTGCTCAAACCAAGGCCCGTGAGCTGGATATGGCCCTCTAAGGTGAGTCACCTGTATCAACATTAACCCTGCAGCTGCCTGGGGTGATTGCCGAGACTGGGTTTATATAAAGTACTTACCCCCCTTATAGAAACAACCTGATGTCAGCACAGCTCTGTGCAATGGTTTCTCAATAGTGTACCTATTAAATGGGGGTGTCGGAGGGTAGGTACTTACTGTATCACTCTAACGTGATGGAGCTTAGTGAGCAGGAAAAAGGGTATTGAGAGATCCTGGTGGTATCATATGTGTGTAGAAAAGTAGGATTGGCAAGCTGACCAATCGTACACAGGATCAATCGTTACGTATATTCTTTATACTGTCGTCCATACATGGTCCGAGGTAGTCTCTCTCTGCTATAGTAAAGGGACATATACATTTACCGTATTCCACAAATTCTGTTGGATCAGTGACACAGCTCTGACTATAAAAGACACTAACGATAATGTAGTGCATTGTAAAAATTTAATCTGCCCCCCCCCCCCAACAGTCCATGGGATTGTTAACTGGCCACCTATTTAAAAAGTTTGAGGACCCCTGCTCATCATGATTGGACACCCTCTAGTGATGAAGCAGCAGATAAGCATGTAGCGCCCCCTGGCTGAGCCACGCAATATGTGTACAGACTGGCATCACCTTACCTTCTGCAAACTCTCGGTCTTCTCCTTCTTTTTATTTCGACACTTAGCGGCCGCCACTTTATTTCTCTCTCTTCGCCTTTTTTTCCTCTCATCTTCTACAGGTGGAAACTGTAAAATAGAAGCGAAGAAGGTTACAGGTGTGAGCTCCAGTCTACCCAACATCAACATCCCAAGTCAATCAACTGCACAATTGGAGCACTCCACCTTTACAGCTACTACCCATCAGCCATTCATTCTCCTAATCCAGAGGTGTTCAACATGAGGACTACAACTCCCAGCATTCTGCAGCCCAGGAAGAGTTCAAACATCTGCAGGTTGGACAGCCCAGTTCTAACCCATTTTCATAAAATGTCTTCACCATTGAAGTGGTTATTCTTTTTGCACAATGACAGGTTTTAAAGGGTCCCCAAAATCTGAACAAAAGGGGGAAAATGTAAAATATACACAAATGATGTAGGAAAGGGAGGTCTGGTCCCCCAAATGTGGCATTTATACTGTCATGTGCCCTGAGGGGATTCATTTGGACCAGGTGGGCACCAGCTGATTGCAGGAGGTTTAAGAAATAAACAAAACCCTTAAAGAATTTTTGGTGGCCGATTTAGAAAATTGTGGCCTGATGAATTGTTGGGTGTTCCTGGCTATGGTCTGGCTGGCTAAAAGCTGGGGAACTGGAACATAGTAACTGTCTGCAGGTTGGGCATAGAGATGGGCAAAACTGTCAAGTTTCGTTTTCGGATTTACGGATCGCGGGAAAATCCAGAAAATGTCAAACACGTTACATATTTCGGGACTTTTTTGATAATTATCGAACGTTCAAAGCTATTTTCGAAAATAGTCTCGAATGTTCGATAATCCTCAAAAATTCAATTGGAAACTAAATTTTGAGTTTCCGATCGTATTTGAGGATTGTTGAAAGTTCAAGGCTACTTTCGATAATCATGAAACGTTCAATAATTCTAGGAAATAGGCTCCGAAGTCCTGAAATCTGAATGATCCGCTTCGGACGGTACATTTGGATTTCGGATCCCATCCCTAGTTGGACACCCCTGGTGTACACTATTCAGAGAATACGTGGATTGTACATTTAGAACCTACCTCTGTTTTGGGAATTGTCATCTCTATGGGTCCATCAGACACCACAACAGAATCTAAGGAGCAAGGCGGGTTGATGGCCAATCGTTTGCTCTGGATGGCAAATCTCAGCTCTTCTTTCACCAGAGGAGTTAAGTTTGTGAAGTCTTCAAAACTGAAGGACATGGTAGGAGACAGACAGGGGACAATAGCTGTGGCGCTGACTTCTGCAGCAGATCCTTGTCCTGGGTGCTGGAGCATCATTTTCTAGAAGGAAAATAAAAATACATGCATTTAACATTCATTTCCAATACATTATTCCTCTGTTCATGTCACTGCTCCTTTAAAGTAAAGACGTATCCTAATAGTTGGCCATGTTTGTCATTTGAATTTCTGTAATAACATACATAGACTCAGGAGTAGGTGTTGCCACACAGATTCCCCATCAAGGATATTTCTAACAGACATGCAAGTATACAAGTAAAAGGGTTCCCATTGTTACAGTAAATCAGTTTAGATGAAGCATAGGAATTTAAGGGAAGTAACGAATAGTGCAAAATAAAGGAATTCCTGGGTTGCCAAACAGTAAAATGTATGTTTTTTCATCAGCTTTACTTAAAATGGACTTCATTAGAAATATAGGAAACAATAACTGTAAATGTACAGCCTTCCAGCCCTTATATCTCACTCTGACCAGGGAATAATTCAGTTTATTTTCTCAGCAGATTTGGCCTTTGATAAAGAACACACAATAAAGCTACAGTTATTTGCCCACAACCACAACTGATATTTTTACCAGTTTATTACATGCATTTGTAACCCAGGTATTTAATAAGTTCTTTTCCATTCTAGCAATGGTATCTGCCTCCTTCCTCTGCTCAATGAGCTTTTTATAAGCTTGAGCATGTGAAGAGGAGGCAACAGGTGAAACAGCAGTCAATCATTGGCTGTGATGTCAGCATTCACAGTATTGATTGACTGCATAGAGGGAGGGGCCAGCTTACTCTAACAGAATGAAGGCAGCATATACATATTTTTGTTTTTTAAAGGGTGCACAGGCCCTTTAAAGTGGGTATGTGGGGTGCTCTCACCTAGTGCATAAGTGGCTCTTTGACAGCTCACTGTTCTTGATAGCACAGAATGGGCGGTAGGAAGTAATGTCTCCTACCTCCCAAAGGGGGGGGATGTTTAGTGTCCCTTTAAGCCTGCTGTTGAATCACGTTTGTGTCATTTTTCAGTGCTGCATGTTTCAAATAAAATAAAATGTTTTTTTAAATAATTTACAATTAATAGATTCAAAATCTTTTGAGTTGACAAAAATAAGCAATTTGTAGGAAATCCATAGAATTTTGCAGATCATTAGGTAGAAGGTTAAATGGAGAAAGATAAATAGCAACCTCTGGTTTATAATTACACCAGTTCCTTTGTTTATTTTTAGTCAGAGCTCGCCAATTAACAGTTCAATTTCCTGATAAATTTGCCAGAAGTCTTTAGCGTTTCCAGCAGTAATTAGAAGGGAATTCGTTTTCTCTGCTAACTTCTTCTGTGTTAAAACACCAAATAAACACCCAAAGGAAAAAGAAGCCACAAGATCTTTGGGTAAAGAAAAATGTTTTTTTTTAAATGTATCAAAGCCTTTCTGTTATCCGAGAGGTTAAAGGAACGCTTTGAAAATCAATACATTATATTTTTACTATATATCCAATCCAATAGTAAATAAATCACCTCTAGACTGACTGGTCTATGGCACATTTTAACCTGATTTATGGCTAGGCACACAAACGCTACACTAATTTCTCACGCGCTTGCGATACGTTGACACATGAGAATTGCAGCACGGTGCAACACATGTGCTCCGATTGCGGACAAGTGTGCAACATAGTGTGGCCTCAGCCTAAAGAGATTTGTCTTTGTAAGCAATTTTTCTGAAAAAGTATAATCGTTACTTCTGCTCGCCACCCTGCAGCCTGTGTGTACCAGAATCTTTTCAAAGACAATTTGATCAAAGGTAAAGGGTATCTCCACTCACAAAAGTGCCTTTATTTTTTTAGTTTAATTGAAGAATGGGAAGTAAAGGAGCTATGTCCTACCTCCCTTTCTTCAATTAACAGTCAGGAGCCAGCAGGGAAGTTAGAGAACTGGCCCTCGATCGCGCTCCTCCACTGTTTTTCTGACAGGTCCCAACGGAGCTTTCACTAAATGAGCGTAGAAAGCTCAGTCGGGACCTGTCAGAGGAACAGCGGGGTAGTGTGATAGGAAAAGGCAAGGAAGTTAAAGTACTGAACGTTTAATTGAAGAACGGGAGGGAAGACCTAGCTCCTTTACCTCCCGTTCTTCAATTAAACTGAAAAAAACAAAGGTACTTTTGTAAGTGGAGATACCCTTTAAACTAAATTTGCAGAATCAATAGACAGGGGTAAATATACTAACAAGCTTCCAAGGAACAAGATTGGAAGTTCTATTAATAGCATCAGGCTGTTTGCGCCAAGGATTAAGGAAAATAACTTATTTTGCTACTAAACTGTAATGATGGGTTGCCAAGCCTACAGATGGGCCAAGTACTGTGATATTTTATACAGCTGCGGGGCGACAGCAAGCCAAGAAAACATCAGTAGCTATTCAAAGTCATTCCGCGTGTTTTTCTACTGGCACTAGAGTGTTCCCTGTGTGCAGATTTCTTATGGTAAAGAATAATAAATAAAATTAAGAACATAGTAATCAGGATGTTTGTTTCTGGTAATAAAATACTATAAACACTAATTACAAAGTCGCCTAACTGCAGTAAACCAGTAAAAAAAAACATTTGATTGGCTAATTAATAGCACAGGTCAGCTTTGCACCCTTTATTGCATCAAACAATTCTTTATTACATCAGACCCGTTCTTTATTACATCAGACCCTTCTTTATTTATTTTCTCTGGGGTTAAAAAGGTTTTTTTTTTTTTTTCTCCTTTGTGAACAAGATTCACAAACCAACCAGATGAAGTAAAATAAATGTTATTTAGAAATTGTCCTGAAGAGGTAAACCCAAAATATTAATTATTAAGGTAACACAAAGCAGTAAGCACCCAACATTGCTGCCTTAAAGTACCACAACCCCAACAAATAACTATTTCCCCTATGAATCAAATGTATGGGACGTTGACTCAAGTATTCCTACCTCTTAATTTACCATCATTAAGAGTTAATAGCTTTAGAAGTTTAACAGTCAGCCCCTCTGCTCTCACTCTTCCTGACTTACTTCAAAGAAAAATAGCTACAATTTCTTTAATAGATCAGTTCCCTGCCCAACTTCCTGGCTTGTAATAACATTTGCTTGGGCTTAAATAAAAAAAATGTATAAGTGATAAACTTCTAGTTCTTTGGGAGGCTAGAAAATAGCTTATCAAAATGTTGCTGTGATGTTAGGGCAAAAATAACTTGCCTCCCTCCGACACTCCAGGTAAGCACAAGTGGGGTTTTAGGGGGTGATACTTCAGGATATGTAAAGATATTTGGGATCTGGAGTTACAATTTAATGGTTAATGCAAATAAAATGATTTCACTCCCTTTTTTTATTTCAGCAGCGCTAATTAATATCAGCAGGAACCAGTTTCACCTACAGAGAGCTGCATTAAGGCGTCGCTAGTGTGAACTGCCATTTAGGGCACGGCCACACTGCAACGCAAACGCAATCGCATGCGATTTCATGTGCGATTTTTTTGCGTTTGCGATTTCTTCAATAAGTATAGGAAATCGCATGCGATTGCGATTAAAAATGCAGAACACAAAACGCAATCGCACCGAAAAATGCGCTTTTTTTGCGTTGCCGCGTTTTCAATGATTTTTTAAAAACGCAATCGCAAACGCAATCACAAACACAAAAAAAAACCGCAGCAGTGTGGCCTAGCCCTTAGAGAGGTAAAATAATGATTTCAGGCAGTTAAGTTTACTTTATTAACCTGCGTTTTCTCTAAACGGCAGTAACCCAGTAAAAAGCTGCAAATGCATTGCACCTCCTATTGCATCATCAACCTATTAACATCAGTGACACTAAGACTCAATAAGCTCCCAGTGACTGCATTTTACACTAAAAACTCATTGCAACAAATTGTGATGACCTTAGTTTAAGGGAGTTGCTTAACTGCAACAATCCCTTCCTCTAACTCCGTCAGTATTTTCTTTTTTCACACCTACTTTCCTTTCAGATGATGAGATCAGGAAGTAAATTAAAACTGCTCCTGCCTAAAATGTGTTGTGTCATCCTATTGCCACACTGTCAAACGGTTTAGCAACAATGACTTTAATGAAAGAAAAAAAAGTCCCAGACATACCGGGTTAATGAGGGACTAAAAGTTAAACAATACCTCCAGGCTGGTATGGACGTGCGATTTTGCGCTGCTAGTGGGAAAAAAAGTGTTAAACACCCGTACCGCACTATAATCATACGTGTATGGCCATTCGGTTGGGCATTGTTCGTTCAGCTGTTGGGTCGAACCATCAATGATGCCAACCAAAGGGTCATATACACAGGGTTATCATGTGGTACGACTGTTCATTTGGTGCTTGTTTGTCTCCTGTCATGTATGAAATCACAGGTCTCTAACACACGTTGACTTAAAGCCAATAAACTGCCAATTAAAACAGCTTTATAAATATCTAATTTTATTATAGAAAATCCTAGTTACTGCCCACTTCCCTTGTTCATCGAGTTCAAGCATGCTCAGTGTGTTTTCCCCAGGGAAGGGGGGGGGGGGAGCTGAAAGTAACAGTAACTAGAGACCTTTCTTCTTTACAAGATGTTATTGATTTTAACATTTGTAAAGCAATTAATCCATATACGGTGCATATGTCAGGGAAAAAATGTGTTTTAGGGTGAAGATTTACTTTAAAGATAAAGCAAAACACCAGGTCACTAAAAGTTAATTAAATAGCCATCTGGACTTTACCCCTCTGTTTGGGCATGTCCACCGTAAATATTAACTTTTAATATATTGTAGATCCCCCCTGCCCACCCCCAACAGCCAAACTAGATCTTTAAAAAAAATAAATAAATAAAATAATCAGAACTGTACTTGCAGCCCTTCACTTCCGCAGAATACTGATCTGGCTCCCTGCTTGCCAGAAGCATGGGGTCGGACCGACAGTGGCGTCTGTGATTGGCTGAGAGGCAGCCAATCACAGACACGACTGCCGTCTAAAGACACAGCCGCGGGAGTGAAGGGCTGTAAGTTTGATGCTGATCTGTTTTTTTTTTAAAGATCTAACTTGGCAGTTAGGGGTGGGCAGGGGGGAGCTACAATATATAAAAAGGAAGGTGGAAGGGCAGGCATATGAAATTACGCTAGGTGGAAGGGCAGGCATGGTGGGATCTGAAGGAGGGAAAAGGATCCCCTGTGCATGCCACTGTCAAGGAGGATTTGAAACTTTTTGAACAGGAAGGCACCTCCTACTCTTTAGTTTCCTGGACTTTGGACAAGCATTGCAGGAGAACCATAAGGAGCAGAGATGTAAGGTAAGTATTTTCCCCAACCAATCAGATCTTATTTAACACCCGATTGGTTGGGGCAAAATTAGCACTATTTTTAACGTTAAGAACTTTTATTGAATCTCCCTGATAAGTATGAACATTTTGTTTCAATAAAGAATGGTTTTAATAGATCCAAGTCAGAGTCTGGGAGACGCCATTTTTGATATTTATTAAATTCTAAATGAAAGTCAAATTGTATCTATTTGGACACTTGGTTATGTTACATTTCTTTAGGTTCCAATTTTGAGTTCTCTGGGGTGTAGACATAAACATTAAATATTGGGGGGAAAGTCAAAAGGAGAAATCAAGGCTAAAACAGATTTATTCTGAATTATAAGATAGAAATACTGTTTTAAATAATGTATCACTTGTCTGTATAAGCAATTTATTTACAGAAAGACCGCATTATAATGTTTATTTTTCTTCCCCTAGAAAAAACATCTAAAGACAACTGGGACATTTCATTTATGCCATATGTCAGCTAAAATGTGATTAAGCCTTCAGTTTTCTTTCAAGGGAAATACATGGATTGGGCTGTTCCTAGAATAATAAATAATTTCACATGAAAATAATTTATTGTCTTCAAATTTACCATCTAAACAATCCCAACCCATTATATTGTGTATTTACAATCTAATTAGCCATCTAGGATCTGGCTGAAGGTCATATCGACCTTATAATTCATCAAGGCATTCTTTTAAAACAATATTAATTTCAGTGCCATTTAATACAAGTTTATTCATAGCGTAAAGGGGGTCGCCAGCTGGGCGGATCTCTTTAAATGATCAGCTGCTATAAATGGGATATTATGCTACAAAATAATAATTTACTTTAAAAGGTTATAATCTAAAGAATAAAATTACGAATAAAAAAAGTCTGCGCGATACTAAATTAACGGTTTAAATGGACTAACTATTTAGATTCTCAGCTACTTAACTGTATCCCCCAATAGCGGGGGAGACCCCCTCTTGTGTTTGTCTACAACCTTGATCTGGTTGTAAATGGAAAACATGATGAAACTGAATATTAGAGTTTGTTTTCCTCTGGAATTTATCGCCACCTTTTGGCCCAGCAGGGAACAGAACAAGAGAAAGAACTGAAAGTACAGAAAGTTATTACCAAGCAATTTCATCAGAACCGACAAGTTAAAGGTAAAGTTTGTGTGTGTGTGGGCAATTGCTCGAAGCTGCATTCAACTCACCCAATACACACACAAGGGGAACGGAGTAAACCATAAACTCTCCTCCTCTTTACATTTCTTATTTGTTTTCAATGGAGCAGAATAAGAGAATAATGTTTGTAGACAAGAAAAACTAATAAAGCAAAGGAAAAACACAGTGTGTAAAAATTAAGTAAATGGGGGGAATTAGTAAACACATTCTGAACTGGGGTACATAGATGACAAATACTGGTAAATGATACAGATAGATACAAGGGTAGTGATTGCCTTTTATCTAAAACTACTAACACATAAATATACATACATAGAAATGCAATATACGGGGTCTTTATTAACTAGATTTAGTTGGATATTGTCCCCCAAACCCCCCAAGGAAATCGGATGAAGACCCCTTAATCCCACCCCGGGAAATTGGATGAAGACCCCCAATCCCACCCTGGGACCACAAATTTAGTTGAAAGAAGACCAACAAATCCCCCAAGACAACTGGAGTAAGACCCCCCCAATGCCCATGCCCCCAATCCCACCCTGGGAAGACCCTCAATCCCACCCTGGGACCACAAGTGTATCTAATTGGAGGAAGACCCCCAATCCCCCCTGGGACCACACTTTTCCTAGTTGGATGAAGACCCCCCAACGACCAATCACCCCTGGGACCAAGAGTTCGATGAAGACCCCCAATCCCTCTATGGGACCTTAAGCGCTAAGATCAGTGCACATCACACAGATTGGAATAAAAGTGAAAAGTCAGCGCTAAAGAAGCGCAAAGTTTTGTCCAAGTGTCCGGGGTAGTGGGAAGAGGAGTGAAGTCGGGTCGGGTTACAGTTCAGCCCCATCCCCGGCAGTGAGACCCTATGGACCGTCCTTACCGTATCCCTCCTGCAGCCTGTACCGATCCTAGTGAGCGGCTCCTGCCTCCTCCTCCCCCAGTCTCTGACTCTCACTGTCTCTCGCTCTCAGTTGCATCACCCGGTTATATAGCGCTGGGAGCGCAGTGGAATGCTGTCGTCATTCTATTAATAGAGCTGAGCGATTTGGTGATGCAACGGGGAGAGAAAGACCAGGGAAGTGGGCGCAGCCCAGAGTATTAACCCATACAGGGGTGGGAAGTGTGAATGAGAGCAGGGGGCTGGCACGTGACTGCAGGAGGAGCCTGGAGGATGGAGCTGCCCCCTAGCACGCCCCTTGTTACAAACCCAGTAGGAAGAGGGAGGAGCTGGTAGAATGTTTTCATGTGTTTGCAATTCTCAGCCTGGTGCTTGGAAACAAAACAAAACTGTGTGTGTGTAATATATATATTATAGACAGGGACCCCTACACAATAGAGCCGCCCCCCATGTATAGACAGGGACCCCTACACAATGAGCCCCCCAGGTAGATATAGACAGGGACCCCTACACAATGGCGACCCCCAGGTAGATACAGACAGGGACCCTTACACAATAAGCCCCCTAGGTAGATATAGACAGGGACCCCTATACAATGGAGCCCCCCAGGTAGATATAGACAGGGACCCCTACAAAATAAGCCCCCCAGGTAGATATAGACAGGGACCCTTACACAATGAGCCCCTCTGGTAGGTAGATATAGACAGGGACCCCTACACAATGGAGACCCCCAGGTATAGACAGGGACACTTACACAATGGAGCCCCCCAGGTAGATATATACTGGGACCCCTACACAATAAGCCCCCCAGGTAGATATAGACAGGGACCTTTACACAATGAGCCCCCCTGGTAGATATAGACAGGGACCCCTACACAATGGAGACCCCCAGGTAAAGACAGGGACCCTTACACAATAGATCCCCCCAGGTAGATATATACTGGGACCCTTACACAATGCAACCCCCTCATAAAATAGGATTGGGAACCCAGAGAATATAATTGATTTACTGCATCATTTATTTATGACCCCCCAACTGTCATTGCAAAGAGTTATAGTCCACCATGGGCTAGGGGGTTACTGTTAATTGCTTGGACCCCTGTTTCAATGTTAACTTCCCCTTATACCCCCTATTGCTTGACCCTGGACTCCCCCATGATGCTCTTGCAGCATCGACTGCTCCTATAGTGACTTTGGTCTCCCTATTCACAGCCACAGGCCACTTCCCTTCCAGGTATTAACCAGAACATTGCTGGTTCCCTACATCTTCAATTAACTTAATAAGCAATGTTCCTGTTGTCCCAACCATCCATCCAAGATCAGTCATAGAATTTTCTGGAAATAAACTAAGATGTGTTCCTACAATAGACTGTATAGGGAAGGCTCAAATCATTTATTGACGTTCGCAACTCTTTCGATTCCTGTGTGTCCCCCTGTAGACTATAGTGGAAATCCACATGGTAAATTAACCTTTTTCTGCCCTGTTTCAGATAGACATGTCCTGACAACTCTCCAGTCACTGCAAAAGTGGAAATAGATTAAGGAAAGATTGCATATAAACATTGATATAGTTATTCTAGTTAAATGTTATTTAGAATAAAATATGAGTGACAGTTTTATTCCTTTTTTGTAGTTTAGTTTGTTTTTTATTTTTATGGAAATTGTTTATAGTGCTTAGGGGCTATAGTGTGTGTGTGTGGATATATATATACATATATATATATACATTTTCATGTAAACAACCCTAAAAAAATTCTCCCACACACTTGCTATGGGTTCATCAGTCAGTAGGAAGCAGCTGACAGCACTATAGGGGTATCATTCTACATAATGACTGGGGATGTATGTCAACGGGATACTGACCACATAAAGTAATGCTGCTCTGAAGGGCAATTCCTTATCCTCATTCTTTAGGATAACATATACATGATTAATGGAGGGAGCTTAAGATATGAAGTTACGGTGGCCATTCGGTCCCGTTTTGTATCCACTTGCTATGGAATAATCACAGGACTTCAAAGAAAAAAAAAAATCATTATTGTTATGGTTATCGATATTTTGTTTCCACCTTTATATTTTAGCAAGTATAACATTCATAACCGGGAGAAACAGAAAAAGACAGAATATCATTAGTAAATGACATTATTTATATACAGCACATGAAATCCTGCTTTTAACCTCACCAAGACCAGGGTGCAACCACAAAAGAAACTCGTATAGTGTAATAAGGCCAATTGGCCACTCTACTGGATTTGTAACAAAATATCCGGGTTTATTGTTACATGCTAATCTCAATGTCTACGCGTTTCGCCCATCTTGTAACCTTTGTCATGACATATGCACTGACAGCTCTCCAATCAGAGTCTTGTATGTAGCTATACAGATCTCTGCTAATAAACAGAATTTGGTGATAGGAATACTCAATCCTCTTATATTCCTGGATTCAACATTCCAATTGTTCCCCTCCCCGTATAATTCTAATTTTGACTGTTTTAGCCATTTCTATGTCTATTTTATATCTTTATAAAAGAAAAACAAATTTACAGGTAAACAGACATGTAAAAAAAAATATTTCTGACTGGGAATTATTTGAAACAGTAATGTAAAAACATAAAAAAAAAGGTGATAATAACTATAAATAACAATTGGTATCAGGGGTTAAATTTACTATAAATGTGCTTGAGGACAGTACAGCCATCTTCTTATACTGGTTAAAATATTTTCACCTAAAGATGTTGAGGCACATCTCTGGTTCTGTGAAGGCACCCAGCATGCCCCGTCATGCATTTTCAGAAACCATGTTCTGAAACCAAAACTAAACAGTCATATCATTTAGTACAGAAAGCACTTCAGTTACTTCCCTGTTCCCTAACGCAGTGAGTTTGGACATGCTCAGTGTGATTTACTCAGATAGAGACAGAGGAAATGTCCAATCAGATACCTTGTATCTCCCTTTCATAAAGGAGAGGAGAATAAAACTGAAAAGTGGAAGTAACTGGGGAGCTTTTTGTCATGAAATTATTATTGTAAAGACTTGATTGATTCTAATAACAAATCTTATTATATGTTATATTATGCATATTATATAATAATATTTTATATTGTGGTTAAAGTAGAATTCATTTTAGGTCCCGGGCTAAAAGAGAGGCGGAGCGACAACACTAAAGTCCTTTAAATTATGTCAGAAATCAAATCTTAAAAGTTTAGATAAGACTGGAGATCTGACATCATCGAGGTCTTTTAGCTGGAGCCTCAATTCTCCTGTATGCATTGACCACCTCTATAAGAGACCAGTCCAAACAGAAGGGTGATCTTGGTGATCAGACAGCTGCCTTACCTCCTCTAAAGTTTCAGATTTTGCGTTTGGTTCCTTTAAAATCTGGATAAGCTCATAATTACAAAATTACACTGAGATCAATATATTTTGATAATGAAAAATAATACATTTATTTTCAACAGAAAAATAATTATTTGCCCTTTCTCTTTAATTTTTATAGGTAAGCACAACTTACACCCATTGTGAGCTAACAAAATACAGTGTATTACAATAAATGAATGAAAAAAGTAGAAAACATGAGGCGATCATATTTGAAGGAGTGCTATAGGTACGCTATACTAGTTCAGTAACTGACAGTTTTCTGGCTCCTCCCCCAGTTTTCCATACCCTATTAACATATTCTCACCATTGTCAAAAATAGGAGAAATGCCAGGGAAACGGACTGTGGGAGGGGCCAAAGAGCCAGATTAAAGTGTCTACATTCCATTGCCACCCCTTAGGATTCTGCTCCCCAGATGGAAGAATAATTTTGGATGTGTGAACAACATAAAATAATAATAATTTGCAAAAGGAACTAATATTAATCAAAAACGTTTGGTACACATTAGGTCCTTAAAAATGATTCAGATGTATTTTTCACTCACCCTTTCAAATGGAAGTTATCCCAACAAACATTGTCCCATCCCCTTTAAATACCAGGATAGTAGCAGGTAAACATTTTTGGGCATGTCCCTTAAATAAAAATGAATATTTATGTAATTTATCCTCTAGATGTAGGATTAACATGTTATGCAGTGAAATTTTCTACTCCCCCTTCCCTCTACCTCTCAAAAGGTTTCGGTCTCCTCTCCAAGCTCTTTTGCAAGCTTGCACATACTCAGAAGAGGCGGCTAAGGGAATAACACTCCTGTCCTGCAGTGACAGGCCTACAGCTCTCCTGCCAATGATCCCAGCTGCCCAACAATCTCTCCTATCTTAACCTTAAGACAGCATGCTTGTATGGTAGGGAAAGTGGGATTGATGTCATATACAGCGCAAGCAGCAATTTCAGAGCTTCAGTGAAGGGCTTCCAATTCACTACTCCTACCTGAATTATAAATTTTGATTTTAGCTTAAATAAAAACGAAAGCTATATTAATTACTGGTATCATATAACGGTACTTATTAAAACTTTCAAGATCTACTTTTGTTTCAGAAAATGCTAACTTTTGCCTTAAAGATATTTACACCGTAAAAAACACATTAGGTTAGTGGCAAGCTGTGGCTTTAAAACTAAAGTTAGTGAAAAATGTTCTTCTATCCCTCCCCAGAGCTTAGCTTTATTGCTTCAATCTTGCTGGCTTTCTCCTCCTGGATAATGGCATCTGGAGCTCCACCCCAACGAGATCTCCTGGCTCCTCCTGCTTTCTTGACCCCAAAATGTAAGTTCTGGTTGCACCGCGTGTGACGTCAGTGCGCACGTGACATGATGTCAATGCGCATTGGCGCGACCGTGCGTGTGTTTGTGACGTCATTGTTCCACGACCAAACACGTGGTGCAACCAGAACTTACATTTGGGGGCAAAAGAAGGAGAAGGAGCCAGGGGTGACGAGATCTCCTTTTTAAACATGATTTTTTTTTTTCAATTCATTGCTGAAGGGGACTTACAATTGGTGACTGTTGAGAATACTATCTAGGAAAACCAATCATCATGACAGTATCTATACACAATAAAATATATACGTCAATGACCAATCACAATTAGCAAATGCAAATACAACCTAATGAAATAGAAAACCAGGAAAAGCAGGAACCAGAGGGAAGAAAGCAAAATGACCTTGTCAGGGCCCTGTACAATGCTAGGAAGATTGGCTTTCACTTTCTTTCATAGAAAGTATTAATACTACTAACAAATCTCAATATCCCTTACATTAGCTTAAGTACATTCCAACAAGAAATAATATCAATCCACAGGTATATCATTAAGGGGGTCGTGAATTCCTATTTGTAGTTTATTCCATGGTCAAGGAGAACTGAAGTCATTTGTGAAAATTTCTTGCGTTGGTTTAAGTAGAGGAAGGTAGATAAACAAAAAAAATAGTAATTGAGCGTTAAAGCTTATATTCATTTATCTTTATTTTTAAAAAATGCATGCATAGAGATCTCTTGGTGCCTTTATTGGTGCTATTTTGGAGTTGGTAATCTGTGTATTCTACTGATCCCTAATTCCTCTCTCTACCAGGGTGAATTTTATAGACCATGTCTGAGCTTACTAAGCCAGGGGAGGGGGCAGTAACTACAGTGATATTCACAATGTAAGATTGTATCTTGGGAATCATATAGAACTAATTCTTTAAACATTTGCAGGGTTATTCAATACAAACTGACTACCATATACCACTTATATCTTATAGATATAGATATAATATATAATATTGTAAAATATAAGGCATTTCTTAATGTAGAATATATGAAAAGCCACCAAGGGTTTTAGTTACCTATATAAATCTTTATATTTCACAGCAAGATCCTTTATCATTTCCAAGTATTCAGTTAGTTTCATGTTTTATTTTTGTTTGAAACCACCCCCTACTATTAAAAATACCCTTGATCGCTTGTGGTTTAGCCCAGCTCATCCCGCTCACTGAGTCCTGGACCTGGCAAATAGGAAGAGGGGCATCTTGCAGGGTGTTTCTTCCCATTGGTTAGGCCCTTGACACAAGCAGGGGGCAAAGTAGACTGGACCAGCAATTGCAAATTTAGGTAAGATCACAAGTAAACCCAGGCTTGAGGGTACAGAGTCTTGTATACATTTAATGTTGTTCATTAAGCCTGAGTTGTCAGACTTAACAGTGTTTTTTTTATCATTTAAGATGTTTTGCAGTAATGTAAAGCTAACTTGGATAACAACTGTAGTTTTACGCTTTTAAAGGTAACTTATTTTAGAGAGGCCAGGTTGCCCCTTTAAATCAAAGTAAATCATTTAAGGTCATTGCCTTTTTCCTTTATGTGACTTTTCTATCCACAATCATAGTAAGAGGTGCCATGACTACCTGAATGCATTGCAACATTCATGACAATGGCACAACACAAAAGATTAGTTCGATTCATGTGTGAATTATGTCTCTCTTATAAAAGAAAGTCCCTCAGTTCCATTAATGCTTGCAAGGTCACCTTGATGAGTGCCTGCAGGCAATAACATACCATTGGTGATATGTTTTGCTTTATTATTTTTCATGTCTTAGCATTTTACTTATGGCCTATAACAGCTGTGGTCCAATAGACAAGAACTATCCTAGCAAATGTATTTTATACCCTTAAAGGGTATCTCCACCTGCTATGTCTTACCTCCCGTTCTTCAATTAAACCATAAGGAGACAGTAGCAAACACAACTAACTAAGGCAAGTTTCTTCTGTTCCCTCCGATCTCCTGTCAGTATAATTGAAAGACGGGAGGTAAGGAATAGCTCCGTTAACTTATTTCAGTTTAATTGAAGAACAGGAGGTAAGTCGTGCTTTTTGGTGGAGATACAATTTAAACATTTGTTGTGCAGTCACATATTACATAGATCTTTACATTTAGACTGATTGACCAAAATTGTTATACGCAAGACTACCAACTACTAAGACTCCTGCATCTCCTGCACCTAGACATTAATAAATAACCGAACCTTCAGTGATGCGGTTACTGGAACTTTAGATCCATTCTTTTTTTAAATGATTTATATATATTTTTTTATATAAAGGACAACTAAAGTCTTAGAAAACAATTGTGGGAGGGTGATATAGGTGATGTGAAAATTACCTTACTAACATGGGAATTGTGGTTTATTTCCCATCATTCCACTGTCACAGAGTTTGGTCACTGACCATTATGTTCTTTAATTATGACCAGCCCTAAGTTTCTGCGGGAACTTATTACAGCAGGTCATACCCACTAGTAGTCTCTAGCCAATCCTGTTATAGACCAGTATAAGAAAAGAAGCATGTGACATAGGTCAAGAACTGTGGCAAGACCGTGCATCAACACACTGCTATCTTATCAAGTTAAATTTACATTAATGCCATTTACTGGCATGGTATTTTACAGTTTGAGGTTAAAGGGAATGTCCACCCCTTATTTAAAAATTTAATATATTATGCTAGACCCCTAAAACCTTTGTTAAAATATAATAATTCTGCTCCCAGCCAGAGGAATCATACTTACAAACTCCTCCATCCACTACCGAGGCTCTCTGGCATTTCTGGGTAAGACAGTCAGTCTCGGCCGTGACAGTGACATCACAACCAATCACTGACTGCCATTCCTGGATGAGCCTCCATCTTTTTTGTGCTTGGGAACACAAAAAGAACAGAGCAGCTGCAGTGGAGAGAGAGTGAAGAGACCAGAAGCGGCGGTGGATTGCGATCTTGTAAGTATGATTCCTCTGGCTGGGAGGTGAATTATTACATTTTAACAAAATAGAAACTAGGTTTTGGGAGGTCCTGCATAATATATTAAAAATTTTTATAAGGGGGGGACCTTCCCTTTAATGTTTTCAGTTTGTGGAAATAAAATTGGGGTTTAGTTTTCGTGCTGTAACGAAATGTCCATGATGTTCGAGGGAGGGCCTATTTGTGACCCTGTCCCGGTTTGCCAATTTTAGAAGTTGGGAGGTATGTAATATACCCACCATTAAAGGGTATGTTCACCCCTCACATGAAAAATTAAATATAGGTAAATCAACCCGCAAAACCCATAACCAAAAGTTAAAAATTTGACAGATTTAGGGCTAATCTGTTGTGCAGCGAAATGAGCCTCTCACCCTTCTGCCTCTTCTCCAAGCTTTCTGAGCTTGTTATGAGCTTGCACATGATAATAATAGGCAGCAAAGGTAATAGCATTCAGTCATTGGCTGTGATATATATACATTGCTTATTTCAGGTCATTTTCTAATTATTGCAGTGTTGGGGTTGGGTGGGTGATTTAAATATATACAATTTGTTTTTTGGGGGGGCAAACTTGGAGGGTGGTGGCAGAAATCAAAAATCGCCATAAACCTGCAGAATAACAGACAATTGCTCCACCATACTATTGATTTCAGAGGTGAGTTAAAAATATCAATTCAGGCTTATTTTAGCTTTAGTTCTCCTTTAAGGTTAACACCCTGTCAGAAATACAGTGATCTATCAGATCGGAGTCCAGCAGATATAATGAAACACTCTAAACACAATATAAATGTCAACTTTGGCACCAAAGAGCTAACATGGGAGATTGAATAATCTATTAAAGGTATTTTTCTCATAAGGCTGAAATCTGCAGTGAGTTGGCAGCTGTCCTCTCCCACATTCTTTCCCAGGCTATACAGCTCTCCAGATACTTTGTCTGCATTTTTAAGCTCTATTTAAAATGTCTCCTAACTCCTCTAATAGGAAGCTACTGGCTGCTCCAGTATAATATAAAATGTTTATGGAAAGTGGGAAAGTTGGAATGTGGCATTCTGTCGTCCTTCGTTGTAGGGAACGACGACCAAAAAACGGGGACCCGGGAGACAGCTTGTATGAGAACCACCCAGCCCTCAGACATATTATTGGATGTATGCTAACATTCCATTCTGTTTGTATGTATAATACTTTTCAGTTATTGGCTGTGCTGTATATAGTGTGGACGTACAAATCCCCATTTTACATATATTGTTTACTCATTCCTTAAGGAAGCAGTAAGGTTAACATAGTTAGCAAATTGCAAGATGCGTCGCTGATGTTTTGATTGTTGCAGTAACTTTTTTAAAGACACAACAACATTGTTAACCCCCGAATTGTAAATGTAATGATCTGAATATACAGGGGAAGTGAACATGCTATGGCAGGGGGACCCCTCACCTACAGATACAAGAGATGCAGGGAGAGGGCCCCGTGACTTTACCCCTGCCCTGAGTGGAAAGATTACAGAACCCCCTAAGGGTCAGAGCCCTAATAAGTCTACAAGTTATCAGTGCCAGGCCCAGAGACATGGAGGAAGTTAAATGCACATCTTGTTCATTTTGTCTCTAGTTCTAAGGTCAGACAGGACCTTCGAGAGTTACGTTAGCTATTGACTGGAATGGCTGGAACCTTACTTCGCTTTACTGAAATGTGGGAATCCCATAAAGGAGATGCAAAGGCTGAAAACGAGTTGTTGTTGTGAAGACACCACATCTGGTTGTGCCAAATATGCTGAGGATCTGTTGACATCATTTTGAACAATGCACAGCACTTTTATGGTTCTTTTGAGTGCAGTGTTGGACTTGATGAAGGAACAGACAATGCCTTCATATATCTTTGTCTCAATTAGTGCTACCTGGAAACATGATGGTATCTTACATGTGGGGGTCTAGGTATGACTACAAATGTTCAAGAAAGTCAGGCTTTGGAGTTATGTATCTGGACAGGCAATGGTCCTATTTAACAAGATGGCAGCTGGTGACCTCCCTTATTAATTTGGCCCTGTCTATGGCCAAACCTTTGGATACAATTAGGGTGATGCACAAAGAGGCACAGTGCCTGAAATGCTGATGATGATATATAGCGCAACCTTAACATTATCATTGCGGCACCAGCGTTGTCAATGCGGAAGTTAACCACGCAGTCACCACGATATTCTATTTGCGCCTTATTTTTGTGAGACTTTTCAACGCAACGGTAAAACTCTACTTCCGATTGCACTATGTGAATATATAGCCGATAGCGGCTCTCCGTGTATTGTCCTGAATGCATGTAAAGGCCTACAAAAGCCCCCGCCCTGACTGGTCTTCTGTCCGATCAGACTGTCCGTTGCTAATAAGAAATGGCCATGCACCTCTGCCTTACAGAGAAGGAAACCAGCACATTACAAACAATTGGATTTCCAGTCAATGGGTTCAAACTTCACATTAATTACATCCCTTTAATCCTCTGGATTTAAATGAATTGACAACCTGTAAACGAAAAACTCAGGTCCTAGAAAACAGATTAGCCTTTTAAACAGTCACTGGCAAGCGGATTCATTTGATAACACACTATGACTAATAGCAAACATGTAATTAAAGAGCCAGACGGTAAAAACAGAAACAGAAAGAGTCACATTCCAATGGTAAATGGAAAGAGCTTTCACTTTCATTCTTTTGAAAATGAGAAATGTTCACTGCGTATTGTGTAATCCGGCATGAATTAAAATATATTCTTTGTCCATTGTGTTCCCTATAAGGTGTCCCTGAACTCAGCAGGCCTGCAAACACGGGTTAAAGTGGTACACACACAGACATCTGAGCTTTGGATTGTAGTGTACAAAACGTTATTTTCTATGTGCACAGATAATATACATACAGTCGATAAACAAATGAGAGGGAACATTATTTCTGCATCAAAGCTTATTTGTAGGACTACTATATAAACCTGGATTTAACCGTGGTCCAAAAATGACTTTAGGTATTTTTGCAATTTACTTTCATTATTTTTTTTACATAGTTTTACATTTTTGTGTGATATGGTAGCAGCATCACCAGATCCCCTGCACTTCCTGCTTCCTGTTCTGAAACCATGTGACAGTCCCTCTTCCCTGTGTCTCCTCCTCCTTGTGGGTCCCCATGAGCCCTCCCCTTGCAGTCCCCTTGAAACCCTGTGTGGCCCCTCCAATACCTCCTTCAGTTACTGTATTTCTTCATGATTAATTCTTTCTCCTGCACTGAGCATGTGCCAACTGCAAATAAGAAGGAGGAACTAGTATTGTGACTGCAGATTCAGAACCTCCCACCCCCTAACTTTCTGATCAGTGATTTCTTCTTATCTTGGGCTATGCAGCACGTAGAGAGGTGGTTGATGGCTCATTTTAAAGGTAGGATCCTGGTCTCTCTTGATTGTAGACCACAGTTCACCTTTAAAGGAATATTTCACTCAGAAAGTGAACTGTTCTGTTTTAGGTATGTCCTACCTCCCATCCTTCAATTAATATATCATTTAGTTAAAGCAGAAAACAGTCGGGACCTGTCAGAAAAGCTAGTGTTGAGGAGACTTAGCTCCTTTACCTCCCATTCTTCAATGAATGCAAAACCAAATATGATTGAATATATCCTTTAAAGGAGCTATATCAGGGTTTTACCATAGTGATTAACTTGGCAATTACACAGGGTACCAAAACCCTAAGGAGGTCCCCAAGGAAAAGGTTTTAAATGGGTCAAGGATGAAAGGTTTTGCACCTGCCCTAAATCAAGTAAAAGCAAATATAACTATGAATGCTTAGGTTAAAGGGCACAATCACCCCTTAAAGGAAAAATTATACATATGCAATAGTATACAAACTGCAATAGTTAGGAAACAGCCTGTTTTTTCTCCCTCTTCTCCCTGCCTCTACAAAGGTTTCTGCCTTCCCTCCAAGCTATTTTATAAGCTTGTACATGCTTAGAGGCATACTAGATGAATAGCTTTCAGTCATTGGCTGCAAATTCAGCTGTCACATCTATGACTGACAACTGCAAAACAGAACAGGTAACTGAACAACCTGACGCATTTCAGGTTAGACTTACATCTCGAAGTTTCTAACTATTGCAGTTTTGGGGTTTAGGGGTGATTTACCTGTATACACATTTTCATTTGAGGGGTGAATTTTCCCAATGGGTAAAATTTATACTTTCCATTTTAACAATCTTAGTCAATCCTGGGCCACTTCCTCATCTGTGAATCCTGCAAAACTGGGAGACATATAGTTATATAGAAACAGGCCACTATTCTGTCTGGGCTGTTTAATCCTGTGCATGCACAAATTTTGGCACACCTGCGCACACAGGTAACAATAATGCACACACAAAAGTCTACCAAAGTATATTTTTGTATCTGCACGGATCGCATACATCTGCACACACAGCCCCATTGCAATGCACTAATCGTGCTGTGATTTCTGGGTAACACCTCCTACCATCATTTACACAACTGACTCTTACAGTCTCTTACGCCTGCGACCACAAGAAAAGTTCAAAGGTGACTCAGCACAAACAAGAATCATGGTGGTAAGAACGTCAGTGAGAGGACAGTGGGCCTTCATGACCACACGAACATTAGAAAAACTTACATTACACCTTCAGAATGATTTTAAAAGTCAAAGGTGAACATTAAGTAAAATGTGTATTTCCAGTGATGTGCTTAGAGCCCCTTATTAAAAAAATACAACACACAAAATGGAAGGCATCCGGGAAAACATCTGTGATAACCACTGAACCACCAAATATACATAATCAACGTTTACCTGTTCTATAAATTTATGCCAATCAGGTATAGGGTAGACCAGTGAAAAGTTCATTGGTTTCTGCAGATTTAGGCTGGGTACCCACGGGGGGGGGGGGGATTCTCATCCTGCCATTGTCGGTCACTGCCGACAGTTCACTGCAACCGTTCATTCAGTCCATAGGAGACCGCATGATTCCGCCGAACGTGCTACCATCATCGGTCGCCGGTGACATATTTTTTGCAGAAGGCTCTGCCAGAATGCTGATTAATGTTAATAAATATTTTTTTAATATCACAAAGTCAGATTGAAAAAAAAGTCGAACGATCAGAGTGAAAGAAAAATCACGGGGAATTCTATTTAGTTCATATTCTAAACCTCAGGAAGGTGGAATAAAACAGTAAAGAAAAAAAAAAATGCAAACAATAGATTTAATTTGGTTGAGGTGTTCCTATGAACACTTGTAGCGTTCCTCTAGCGCCGACCCCTTGGAACCAATCTGAGAATGGTGTCCTGCCATTTGTCTGAAAGTACACAGATTAGGAAGGGCCAAGAAGCAAAGATTGAGTCAAGTATCCAATGACATCATATCCAGTGACATCACTGCTAATACCAGCTGGAGGCTCAGTTTGATTGAAGGAGTAAAAAATGTTAAAATATTATATTGGTATCCACAATCATCCAACTTTATGTGCAGGTAAGTAAACCTAAAAGATCATTGGCCTGCTCACACTTATCAAACACTGTGTGATAATGTATAGACCCATATGGCTATCACCTTGCTGGGGAGAGTTGTCTTTGATGGTTATTATAGAATGTGTTTGTGTCAATCTTCCTTGACCAATCCTAAATCTAGGCTAACGATGACCAGGTCTGTGTTGTTCAGAAATCAGGACTGTTTTTTTTTTACATGTCATGAAATAGATATTTATTTATAGTGCATAAAACCAGGATCGCCTGTGCCATGTTCAACATGTTTCGCTAGGGAATGTTTGCAATGTGGCTGAGTCAGCACATTTACTATTTTAAAAGAGGTGCACTTAATCTCCATTTCATAAGCGAAGGGTTAGCGAACACATACCCGATAACCCAATATTTTATAAACCAACACGCTACAGCATCCAGATTTCTAAATATACAGGCTTTCAATCTCAGACCCCCATATATAACGTCAACCTGTACATTCGTACCATCAGGCCGTAAAGCTCCATATTAAAGCACTGCTCGCTGGAAATTGGAAATTCCTAAATCTAAAGCATGTCCTGTACTAGACTGCCAAATACCCCATGTATAATAATAATAATAATAATAATTGTGTTAAAAACAACACAACCTAAACATTATGGAAAATCTACTGTGTATACATATCTTGGATTTCAGCACAGGCCTGTAGGGTACCTCATCGAATTATTCCTGTATAAAAGGGGAGACTTTTAGGTGAATGGACATAAGGTGGGTATATAACACCACAGCCTAGTGCATATGCCATAACCCCACTATATAATGGGGAAATATAAGAGGGAAATAACCTTACTGGAAGATGTCCAGAAGATGGAACCACATGATCGGTCACGCCAACTGTCGGCCACAGCCACTA
This sequence comes from Hymenochirus boettgeri, assembly GCA_019447015.1. Lineage (NCBI taxonomy): Eukaryota > Metazoa > Chordata > Amphibia > Anura > Pipidae > Hymenochirus > Hymenochirus boettgeri. Next base: position 24,155,128 of record CM033473.1, on the reverse strand, counting down.
TTGCCACCACCGACAGTCATTAGTCCTGGCTGAGCGCTTGCTCGCAGCAAATGCTCGCTCGGGACAAAAAGTCCTACCGCGTGTACCCAGCCTTTGACCAGTCCAAAAAATTGGATGGTGTGTACCCAGCCTTAGGGTTTGGGGGGGAGGGAATTCAATAAAGTTTACATTTTTCAAAAATGTGAGTAACTTTTTCTTTTAAAAAAACTTAAAACATTATATTGAAAATAAAAGTCCCTTAAAATTGCATCTGAATGGAAATATCATTTGTACAAACAAAATTACTGAGGATATAAAAACAAAAAAAATTGCCTACGAGGCTTCAAACGAGTAAACCCAGTCACATAACAGCAGTACGCCTTTAAATCCCAATGCACGGTGAATTTAGTGAGACCAGTACACGGAGCATTAAGGGAGGTTAAACGCAATACGAAACCGCAGATATATAACACCCACGAATACAGTCAAATGATCGGTTATTAGAACACCCTGTCATGTTGCTGAAAGGAAACAGGTGCACGATATAAAGTTTATAAAAATATAAAAACTGCCAGCGCAATGGTTTATTTCCCATGTGAATTACATGTAAACAAACAAATAAATCCTCATTGAAGCTACGATAATACTGTTATATTGTCCAGACATGCTGAACGGAGCTTTTCATGCAACACGGATTGTAGGAAATTATAGGTGGAAATAGGGATCGCCTGTGAAAATTGAAAGTGAAAAAGTTCTAAATACAAGAATAGAGATTGTTGTAAATGTGTAAATGATGTACACGTTGAATTTATATACATTTAATATCTATGTAGCACTATCTATCTATGTCTAACTAGCACTATCTTTCTATTATCTATCTATCATCTATGACCTATCTATCATCTATCTATCTATCATCTATGATCATCTATCTATCTATCCGTCTATATATAATCTATCAATCTATTTTTTACTATCTATTATCTATCTATCGATTATCTATCTGTCTGTCTATCTAGCACTATATAACTTTATATCTGTCTATCTTATCTATCTCTCTGTTTGTCTATCTACTACTATATAACTGTCTGTCTGCCTATCTATCACATGTCTATCTGCCTGCATGTTTGTCTATAAATCAAATTAAAAAGAGCTTTATTGGCAGGATCCAGTTGCATGTTGACATTGCCAAAGCAAAGAAAAATAAGGAAAATATGGGGAACATAAAGGGATTCAGTCCTAGGATACAATGGTTGAGGAGAGATAATGTTCTAACTAGGCAATTAGTCCATGGACATCTATCATTTGTCTATCCAGCCACTTGCTGTGTGTATGTATTTATGTATGGATCTATCTATCTATTAGTCCATTAGCTATCTTTCCATTATCTATCTACCTTTCTATATCTATCCATCTATCTATATATATTTCTTTATCTGTCTGTCTATCATTATATCTTTATATATCTATTATCTATCTATCTGACTATTAGCTATCTATCTATCTATCTATCTATCTATCTATCTATCTATCTATCTATCCATCCATTTATCTATCTATATATTATCTATCTATTTATCCATCTATATATTATCTATCTATCTATCTATTATCTATCTATCAATCCATCCATATATTTATTATCTATCATTGTCTGTCTGTCTGTCATATGACTCCTAACATCCTCTAAACTTGAAGATCACCGTATACACTGTACTGTACCCAGCTCTATATATAACACATATATTGTGCTAAAGGCAATGACTTCCTTGCACTATTTGAAAGAAGATTCTTAAAGTCTATCCATATACAATACAAACATCTGAATAGATCATATTATTCCTATTGATCCTATTATTTAAGTAGCTGTGCATTACTTGTGTATGTCCTGATGAAGGTTCAGAACGCACAAAAACTTTTGACAATAAATAGCTGAAAATCTGGTAAGTGGTGATATACTGTATATTGTTTAATATTGGATATGTCCACATCCACCCTCAAGCACCCAGTAAGTAACAAGCATACAGGACTGTGCTCCCTAGTCTTTTATTCCTGTAAAGCTACACCATTTATCTGTACCTTTCCAAGATTATACACTGAAAAAATGACTTACTCATTTCAATCTATAAATTAATACATGTAAGCATCGCTTACTCAGATGTGTTTGTGTTGCTGCATGTCTTCAATCCAGTACTTGTTTTTCTTAAGCTCAGTCCTCCAGCCCCCTGCCAGACTATCTGACGCTCTGTTAGGGCAAGCATGCTCAGTAATCCCTATGAGGCAGTATTAGGAGAGGGAATTTCCCACCATGCAGTTCACATACCAACTGTCACTATTCCAGTTACAATAAAACTATACATAACAGAAGAGTTTATGATACTAATGCACTTAATTTACAGCTTAAATGTAAAATATTACAGACTGGATATCTAAAGAAATAGGGGACAGATCAACAAAAAAAAAGGTACAGTGATAGTTGGGAAGAATAATAGTTTCCAGTAATGGGAAATTTAAAAACACTAATTTCCCAGTGTACATACCCTTTAAATAGTGATGAGGGCTAGACAGGCATGTCCCCTGTCACCATATATTTTCACACTCTGCATAGAAGCACTAGCACTACAACTAAGACAATCTCCACATATAACAGGATTAAAAGTAAAGGAACACTACAGTCTCTTAAGTCTATACGCAGACGATTTAATAATTTATCTAACAGATCCCTTACAATCTCTACAAACGGCATGTAAAACAATAACAAAATTTGGCCCATACTCAGGATTATATATAAACTGGAGCAAATCCTCAATTTTCCCCATTGACTCCAATATCACAATTCCTCAATTACCAAACATACATGTCCCTATAGTAGAAACATTCAAATATCTAGGAATCAACATAACGACATCTCCACAACGATTTATAGATCTCAACATCTCCCCCCTGATAAATATGGTCAAAAACAAAACAAAAACATGGCAACAGCTACCGATTAACTTAATAGGCAAAATTCACCTAATCAAAATAATAATTCTCCCCAAACTACTGTATGTATCTCAGCACTCTGTGTGTTATATACCCCCCACCTTCTTTAAAGAGCTCCAGGGTGTAATTACTTCCTTTCTATGGGGCTCCGGAAGATCTCGAGTGCAAAAGCACTTCAAAGTGCAAAAATAAGAGCTGGGCTAGCACTCCCAAATATTCAGTTATACTATATAGCCAGCCAACTTAAATATTTTAGAACATGGTTAACACCCGAACACGACACTAGAAAACAGGATCCCATACTACCTATGGAACCTATGCTACATGCATATCTCCCAGCCCATCCTTTGGCCTTTCTACAAAACCCCAAATACGAAATTATTGGTAATGGCACAGCGCTACATTCACAAATGTACAACTATAAAACATGAAGGGGTAGTGGATATAACACCATTATGGCACAATTCTAAATACCCACAGTTGGCATCTTTCAGTCCATACCAAGATTGGGAAAGAAAAGGTATTAAAATATTTGGTCAAATAACTAAAAATGGACAACTCATCCCATTTCCCGAACTTCAGGCCTTATTCAATCTCCCATACCATTATTACTTCAGGTATTTACAACTAAGACACTGTCTATGTACGGAATTTCAGGGACCCACGATACCTATGACCTCACATCCTCTATTGAATTTACTACGACATGGACAATGCAAATGTCTGATATCCAAACTATATAACTTGCTTATATACCAAGAATCCATGTCAACCTACAACAATATGCTAATCAAATGGCAAAAATGTATTCCTAACCTAACAACAGAAGAGTGGGAAGAGGCAGCCGAATCCCATACACTGGTCTCACCAGCAGCGAATAATAAGTTAATACAATACTATATTCTAAGACAACATACCTCTCCCCGAAAAACATGAGGCATATTCAAAAAAAACAGAGGCCAGATAAATGCCCAAAATGCTACGCCGACCATGCAGACCTTTGGCACCTAATATGGGACTGCCCAAAAGTTATAAGATTCTGGAACAGGGTACTAAGAATACTATCTACAATGTTACAATTTAATATACCATCAGATCCTAAGCTATGTATTCTAGGAATCATTAAAACAGACACATGGTCTACACACCAACTAACTTTTCTGAGAGCAACCTTGTTCTATGCAAGAAAAACCATTGTACTAAGATGGATGGCCCCTGGAACCCCCCACAAAAAGAAGCTGGACAGCCCAAATCAACAAAGATTTGCCACATATTAAATTGGTATACCTACATAGAGGATGCCCATCAAAATATCAAAATGTATGGTCATTATGGACACTAGATTAAATGCCCTCTTGACAATAGAACCCTGATTTGATTATATAAAATATAACTGTATACTGAAATATATGTATTAGCTAACGAAAAGGTGAAGGTGAAGCAGTGCATCCATATACTTAGATACAAACAGATGACATATAAATGTTAAAAGCCTAACATAAACCAGAGAATACCAAGATGGAGTGGAGAAAAGTAGCCTCGGGTCGACTAACTAAACAGATAGTATATATGCAACCAAGTGAAAAAAAAAGGTAACCTGCAATAATTTACTGAGAACAAATACTATAAAGTACTAACAATATAACCTCGAAACCAATTAACCAATCCCCCCACACCAAGTTATGTTGTATATGTTATGGAAAAAAAAAAAAGACAAGGAATATCCTGTCAAATACATATGTTTTATTGTGAATTATAAACAATAACTCAGATACATATTGTCATTGTTATAAAATAAAATAAGTTGAAAAAAAAATAGTGATGAGGGGTATTTAGTTAAAATGGCCATAAGAATTGTCCCATCCCACATTGTTGGAAGATTAAAGGTATGTTCAAGAATGTTGTGTACTTGCTGTTTAAGTTAATAAAATCCTCTTAGTGCAGGCTGGAGGAAGTTTATTTTACATACGTGGGTTAGTATCATATTTATTTTTCCTCACCACAGAAAAAAATAATTGATATGATTCTGTGGAAAGTTTCATTTAATAACCAACACTTGCTTCCTGAATGGGAAATTGCATGTAGAGTGAAATATAAGGAAAGGAGTTTACTATTCCTACCCTCCATTGCTTTTCATTCAGTTCCTAATGCTTTATTTAAAGTAACACTAAAGATAAAAAATATTTAATGTAACAAATGATCAGGCTGTCATCCTGCACCATGGGTTGCTGCCTTATTTGTAATATTGAGCATTAAAATCTCCCAGGGAGTTTAGGTTAACCAACCCTCATATCAGCAAGGGATCCCCTTTGTGATAGGGTCAAAAGCCAGGGGAGCAGGTCCCACATCTTCAATGGAGCTGGCTCAGGTCAGCCCCGGACCCTTAAGCACATTTAAAGCTCAATCTTAATTCTAAGAGAAAAACAAGACATTGATCCAGGTGTGGGATAGAAGACTACAAGGTTTTAACAGAAAAAGAAGCAACGTTAAAATTTGTAAAAGTTCCTTTATGTGGAAAAATATGTTTATTTTTTGTCTACATCTAACTGCCCTTTGTTTCCATTCCTGCTAATAAATGTTGCGTGCCATCCATATCTATGAGGTGGCTTTCGTGTATGTATGATAACCTTTGGACTTGCTTAGATATTGCTTGGCTCTTGCACTATGTGATTAAACGTCAGTCTTACGACTTGTGATATTGTAAATAAGCAAGACAGGCAAATATTACATATCAAAAGGTTTAACTACATTTACGAAAGATTCCCAGAATTCATGAAACCTTCTTAGGGGGGAATGCAATATTTTAAGCTGCAATCCACCTGCTGGAGATCCTGCGATGAAGTAATCCTTTTGCGAGCTTTATTGCATCACAGGATCTTGGTCGGGTAAACTGCATTGCGTGCATCTAAATAACATCCTGATGCACACACCATTGTTTTTTTTCTTATTGAATCTCCCTGTAGATTATTAGACTGCAAACCAGATCTGGTAACAATTCAAAATTGAAAATAATTATTCACAAAAATAAAAATATTTTTTTCTGAAACAAAATTTGCCTATAGCTAACTCCAAAAGATTTAAAAAAAAAACAGGACTTAATAAGAGGTGCAAACTGTTGCCCATGTTCTTAGTTTGCAGCAACCAGTCATGTTTTCTAACTGTAGTAAACCAGTAAAAAAGCCTGAACATCTGAATTTTTAAAACATATTCTTTGATCATATTTCTCAGTATGCATTTGCATAGGGAATAGATGGTTAAAGCTAAATAAACAGTTTGGCATATTTTTTTAGTGTTACAAATGTTACATTTGGTTGAATTTGACTTAAAAAGGCAAAAGCTCTGCTGTACAAATGCATGTATACATTGCACGGATGTTGTAACAATATTGATTTTAACCAATAAAAAATATTAACCAAAAACTAGAAAAGGCAAAAAAAAACCACTTTTACACTTTCCTAGTATTTTTTGTGTAGGTATAATGCTTTTTCATTTTTTAAGTGATGGACATTTAAGATTGTAATTTTGACATTTTTTTATAGCAAGCAACCAAATGTAAATATAATTTTTTTTTTATTAATCTAATTAATTAATTAGAGGGGAAAAAATGAATTGCCACTAATTCTAAAAATATAAATTAATAGAATGCTAAATATATAGAAATAATGATTGAAGAATTGTTAGATTATGGATTTGGGACTCGAAAAGTATTTTCCGATTACAAACACAGGAAGGGAATCCGACAGTAACAAATCATTTTTACATAATTGTTTTTATGGAATTAATTAAAGCTGCTCCTGAATCATATCACAAACAATAAGAAATGTCGGGAAAACTTACAATGCACTTGGAATTTTTTTGTATACATAGAGTCATAGAGTATGGTAGATAATAATTTATTGTGTGGACAAATAGTGGCTTTGTTTAAAAAAATGTTGATAAACTTTTCATTTGAAAGGCACTGTCTTTTCTTTGGTTCCAATTGGAAAGAGATTACATGGGAACCATAAATAAAGCCTTCTTGTATGGGGACATTATTTTTGAAACTAGAAGGAGGATAACAGGGAAAGGTGGTGTACCGTGTTAGCCAGTCAAAATGTTTACAGGGTGACCCTTTTGAAATAAAAAATAACATGCGTGGTATAAAGGTGACACCTTTATTGGCCAACTAAGATAATCATAGCAAGCTTTCAGAACATTCTAGTTCCTTTTTCAAGCTGATTACAATGAAGCTGTGATGCTCTCTGATATATATACAACATTCAGCTCATAAATCAAATAACCAGAAAAAAAGATACTGTGGATCAAAGTGGCTGATATAAATAGTGGTCAGTTACTGAAGTGTGACTTACCACTATTTATATCATATTTGTTATAGTAAAGTGGTGGTGTGTATTCCTCTTTCTCAGGCTTTGGCCAGCCTCTCCTATATACAACCCTCCTGTTGGGCATCTAGTGCACTGTATTAAGTACACCACGTTGGATGAAGAGCAGTTGTATTGGCCATGGATGCTACAGTGTACACAGGATGAGAGCGTTCCAAAACATATTCCCAGACCCACCACTTCTGGCATTCAGGCAGCCCCCAAATCTAAAAAGACTAATAACAAGAAGCGCTTTGATTCACCCCAACAAATATGGAACCTATCGCTGTGAAAAAAAAACAATGCAAAACCTGCCCACACATCTGCAATTCGAAAAAATCAGATTCCAGGCACATTAGAGGAATACAGCATCCATGGCCAATACAACTGCTCTTCATCCAACGTGGTGTACTTAATACAGTGCACTAGATGCCCAACAGGAGGGCTGTATATATATAGGAGAGACTGGCCAAAGCCTGAGAAAGAGGAATATACACCACCGCTTTACTATGACAAATAAAAAACTGGACACACCAATAGGGAACCATTTTAACAGCCCTCACCACTCCATAAACCATCTAAGAATCATGCAGGGTTATTCAATAAAAGTTCTTATCGTTTAAAACGGTGCTAATTTTGCCCCAACCAATCAGATCTTATTTAACATTTGAAAGCTTACATCTGATTGGTTGGGGCAAAATTAGCACCATTTTAAACGATAAGAACTTTTATTGAATAACCCTGTTGGTCCTTATGGGGAACTTTAAAACAGAGAATGGAAGGAAGGTATGGGAGTACATATTAATGAAAACTTTTAACTCTCTGGAGAAGGGACTGAACCTGGGCCTTGGATTTATGGCAAACTATATAGATTAAGAACTGCCAGCATCAAGACAGAAATACAAACATCTGTATAGACATTGGGACAGTTAATTACATGGGATTCCTTTCACTTCACACTTCAGTAACTTACCACTATTTATATCAGCCACTTTGATCCACAGTATCTTGTACCTTATCTGTTAGTCCCTTGCAGACCCCTTTATATGACTTTAACACCTTCCACCCTGATATTCCTTTTTGCTGGTTATTTGATCTATGAGCTGAATGTTGTATAAATATCAGGGTTACCCTGTAAACGAAGGAGGACAACCCAATGGATTCTTGTCACCTTGTACGTCCAGGTATTTTTTTTTCCAGATCAGACTACTTGTGGATTTATTTTAAAGGATTATTGAGTAGACTGGACTAGTTAAAACTTTACATTAACACAAATGGGAAGCCATCAAATTTGCACACTGTTCTGCATAAAGGGCCACCCAAAGACTTACTTAATTAACATTTTTTTCACAAAAGTGGAGCATACGGGGCTGGTAACTTATTAATTATTATTACTATTAATTAAAGGACAACTAAAGCCTCAGAACAATATTAAATTAGAAGGCAGGTCTCCTTGATATAAAAACATTAATCAGTGTCTCACCTCTCATTTTAATATGGTTGTTGAGAAATTTAACTTTCTAACATAAGGTTTCTGTCTTATTTCCCAGCATTCCAGTGTCCACACTGTGTGATGACTGACCATCATGGTCTTTACACATGCTCAGTCCTAAGATACTGCAGGAACTTGTTACAGTTGGTCACACCCACTAGTAGCCTCTAGCCAATCATTTTACAGGACAGAATAGGCAACGGAGCATATGACTGAGATTAGGGGTGTGGCCAGTCACTGTACATACACAGTTATTCCATCCAATTATTCAAAGTGCTAACATTTACTTTAATGCTATTTACCATATTGCTATTTTACAGTTATTGGTGTTTTTAGAGGGGATATGTTCAGATTCTGGAGTGTAAAAAATTGGGTTTAGTTCTCCTTTAAAAAAGGTGCATGAAGTAACTCTTTGGGGTGGACATGCCATTTCATGCCATGTTATTCAGTTTGATACTTAATTACATAATTATATGAGCTCCTTTACAAATAGAAAATGCTTCAGGCTCATGTTGTTTGCTTCTGGGTGACATCATGGATATATTTAAAAAATACTGAATGCTAATCAGATACGTAAATGTAACTTGGATTTTAATTATGTTACAATGATCTTCTGGTCAATAATTGTCTTCACACAATAACAGGGAGATTCAATAAAAGTTCTTATCGTTTAAAATGGTGCTAATTTTGCCCCAACCAATCAGATGTTAAATTTCAAATGTTAAATAAGATCTGATTGGTTGGGGTAAAATTAGCACCATTTTAAACGATAAGAACTTTTATTGAATCTCCCTGTAAGATTATTCTTTACAGACACTCCTAGGATATGATTCATCTTTAGAGACCATTGATTTTGTCAGATTAGAAATCTGTATCAAGACTGTTAATTAGTAAATAATCTTCATTTAGTTTATTCATTGTATACTATTGACAAAATTCCCCTGCCAATCGTAACAAGTTTGGAATTTAATTAATACCTGGTATTGGATTGGCAGCCAACTTGTTTGGAACTATAACTCATTTAGTTCTCATGGAACCTCCTGACTGAATTATAGGTAAACTATTTCTAATTTTCCAGCAAATCTGGTTGAATTAAAGGACAACTATACTCACCTCACCCTCGCTCCTCTTCCTCCATAGCTGCATAGTACCCAGGGTAAGGACCTAAAATCGCTAAGTCCTCACCCTGGGTACTTTCCCTAACTCCTGCACTACTTACCGCAAATCTGCTTCGCCGATCGCTCCATTCCTCCGCTCTTCCTGCTTCATTGACAGATCGCGAGGCAGCCAATGGAAGATACGCTCTGCAAGGAAGCGTGTCTTCCAATTGGCTGCCTCGCGACTGTCACTGACTAGAAGAGAGGTGGAACAGTGTGGATCGGCGAAGCAGATTTGCGGTAAGTAGTGCAGGAGTTAGGGAAAGTACCCAGGGTTAGGACTTAGCGATTTTAGGTCCTCACCCTGGGTACTATGCTGCAGTGGATCGGGGAAAAGGTGAGTATAATTGTCCTTTAAGGTTGAAACAAACAAGAATTTACAGATATTGGTGCTCTGGGCAGTACATATAAAATACTGATGGAATACAATTTTGTCCTTAGATCCTTGTTACTATAAAATATATTATTGATTATCTGAAACATCAGATTGTGCCAGTGGATCAAAAGGGAAAATCGTACATGGAATAATAAATGTAGCATGGGATATCACACCCGCTAGGGTACAAATAGAATTTCTTTTCATGGGAACAGAACATAGTGTAAATAAATAGTTTTTTCTGCAAGAAATCATCAAGTTCTTTTGTAACTATTCTGTCTCCTATTTTAATGGGTTATAAACAGACCCCATAATGTCAGAGAGTAAACCAAAATTAATTCGATGGGGTTGATTCTGCAAAGGGAAACTTTAGTGGGAGAAAAGCATTATTATATAAAATTATTTATGTTTATTAAACATACTTAGGTTTTCTACAGTCTTCATTTTTGAAAAATCTGTTAATTATCTACTCTTTGCTATGCTTTGCTCTGGTTAGCATTGAGCTGCCACTTTAGCTTCTCCTCTCTGTCCCAGAATCCACCACTTCCTTGGAATATTCCTAACAGTAATTTCTATTGATTGGCTATTGGGTGGGTCAAACATGCTCAGATCTCTACTGAGCAACTAAATCAACCCAGGGACACCATATAAACAGGAAGTTAGTTCTTTGAAAGTTTTTATGTATACACAAAGACATTTCTGGATGGGTGGATTATGGTTATTGAATTAGAAAATTACAAAATCAAATTTTATTGAAAGCATATGAATTAGTGCTGAACTTCACTTCAGATGGTCTATACTATAGGGCAAATAAATCTAATAAATGAATTAATTATTAGTTTTAAGGATAAAAATGATTTTGCCTTTTTCCTAGATTCTTGATTAATTTTATTCTTATTTTGGTTATTTCTTCTGAAATTTCCATTTCTTACTTAACATATAAATATTTAAACAAATAGTAATAACAATAATAATGAGATATCTGTTGTATTCAATTAGATCAACTGGACTTGAAATGTAGTTCTTGAAGACGTTTCGCTAGTCATCCGACTGGCTTTCTCAATTCAGAATGACTTGTACAAGAATCTGTGGTAATTATGTACCCTGGAAAATCCATTAGCATATCACAGCCAGGTGTTAAGGGTGTGATTAGATAGTGGCTAAGAGGTGTTATAGGAACGCCCAGAGTAAGTGTTAAAACAGCATTGTACATGCAGACAGTTGGTGTCTGCCATGTACAATGCTGTTTTAACAACTTACTCTGGGCTTTCCTTAACACCTCTTAGCCACTATCTAATCACACCCTTAACACCTGGCTGTGATATGCTAATTGGGATTTTCCAGGGTACATAATACCACGATTCTTGTACAAGTCATTCTGAATTGAGAAAGCCAGTCGGATGACTAGCGAAACGTCTTCAAGAACTACATTTCAAGTCCAGTTGATCTAATTGAATACAACAGATATACCATGACCTGGATGAATGAGAACCTTCACAAGAATAATAATGAGACTAAATATTCATTACAGGGCATGTTCACACCCTGACAAACTTTCTACCCCCAAACTGGGACCCCCCAGTTTGAAGATGTATCCACATATGATCAACTCACCACCGACTCTACACCCAGATGCAAAGCTACCACGGAGTCTGGTACATTGGGGCATAGAAATATGAATTATAAATAAAGCTATGTACAGGACTCCAATTCCTTAGCATCCTATTATACCTATATTTTACCATGTCCCTAAGATTCATAAGAACCAATTCCCACGAAAGGGGAGACCAATAGTTGCAGTTATCGACTCTCTAAACGAGGGTCTTTCTGAATTGATATATTTTTAATTACAGCCTTTGGTAAAAAGACTCTACTCCTATGTAAAAAATACTACCCATATATTAAGTTTTCTTAATAGCTGATCAGTGGACAGAAAGTGTTCAGTGACCACAACAGACATTGTGTTCCTGTACTCCAGTATCCCATATAAATGGGGTCTTACAGCGATACAATATCATCTGAAGACCTACAGAAGATATTCTCAGGAGTGGCAAACTTTTATATTGGACACTGTGCTTTATCTTTTGACCAAAAAATTCTTTAAATTAAATAATGTGTTTTATATTCAAAAATGTGGGCCAGCAATAGGGCCAAAATTTGCCCCCACATATGCTAATTTATTCTTGGGTGGTGGGAGAAGACGGTCCTGTACCACTACCCCATGTTTCAAGCCCCCCAACAGCAAATTATAATGTATAGAAGATGCATTGATGATTTAATATGGAGGGGTACTCGAGCGATGTTTGAAAAGTTTATGCATACTATTAATGAAAACTTGTTTAATTTAAAAAAAACATTTTAACATTTTTAAATCAGTACCGGGACAAATCCATACAATATCTGGATATACGAATAATTATCACAAAGGATGGTAACGGAGAATTACCGCAAACCAGAGTCGAGAAACGCCATATTTAGGATGGACTCTAATCATCCTAGACACTGTTTTGTAGCCATTCCTTATGGCCAGTATCTTAGATTCAGGAGGAATTGTTTCACTGATGTCTCTTTTCACAGTGTCTCTACCAATATGACAAAGAGATTCTTAGACAGAGGGTATGGCAGAGTTTCACTTAGAAAAGCATTTAACAAAGCTAAAAGGAATATAGATATAAACTACTGCAAAGTAGACCCAAGGCACATCTACATAAGCAGAACTTGGGTCCTAAGGGAGTATACCACTCGCTATAGCTACACCCAGTACGAATCTTAAAGAGGTATCTACCCATAATTCGATCAGAGAAATTATACAGACCAGATGCAAATTCGTCCCTAAGAAAGCATTTTCATTAAGAGATTTGTTATCCCCCAGTTTAGTAGGGGGGCCATATAAAGAGAGCGAAAAGTGCACAAGTTCCACATCAGGTAAGTTTTCCCCTTAATCAGTATATTAACTGTAATACTACTATGTTGTATATACTATTATATGTACCAAGTGTGGCATCCAAAATGTGGGGTGCACCACTAAATTCAAACTATTACCATTAAGGGGTTTTGGGGGGTGATTTACCTGTATGTAAGTTTTCATTTTGGGGCTGGACTTGCCCTTTAAGGTAATTTTATACTGTTTACATGGTTTCACAGGGTCATGTATGTATAGTTTCTTATGTATCATTTAAAAAAAATGTTTTTTAATTTTCATGGATATCCCACAGGGGATTATGGTTATAGGAGTTAGGTCTTTAATGTTATTGACGTGCATACTTACTTAAGCCTATGATTAAGGGTGGAGGTCCATCTGAAATGCGTCAGGCGTCTCTTTTTAACTAGACTGTGTGTTTTTTAATGGAATTGAAATAAAGTATGGATTTTTATCTTCTCGTGGTGTTCCACTGTTTGTAATATTGGAAGTGCATGGACTCATTTTTCTGATCTATTGGCGGCATATTGAACCATACAAAGTGTTCGGGGTGGGAGGCACCCGAGCCACCATTTTGCTTTGACTTTCTGAATGAACCTCCACTTCAGTAATTATTTATGAACAAGGAACTAGGATCCCTAGAATGTGTAGTAAAATGTAACACTGTGACACTTTTAATGGACTAACAGTTTATTTTAGTAGACAAGCTTTCGAGGGATCTACCCTCTCACTCAGATGTTAGTCCATTAAAAATATCACAGTACTCTACTTTTTACTACATTAGATTTCAGAAAATTGGAAAATTTGATTGGTTAATGTAAACCTTGTAAACCAAGCATTAAAAAATTAACCAATCAGAAACGGATTAGGGTTTTCTGCAAACCTATATAAAGAGGTGCACACCTACGCGGAGCTCAGAAGTCATCGCAGTATGGCAGATGGCAGAAGAAAAAAGCGGCTCACAACATCAGCTCCGCTAAGGCCAGCGGTGCCAGCGGGCTCACTGTCGGCCACAGTGAGCCTGACTGGCATCGGCGACCTCAGTGGTGTTGGTGTCGCTAGCCGGAAGACGTTGCTTTGGATCAAGACGCTGGTAACATCGGCCTTGTTGAGGCCACCGGCGCCAGAGGTACCCGTGGTGGCCGCAGGGGTACTTCTCAGAGTCGGTGACCTCAACGGAGCGGGTGTGACTGGATGGAAGACAGAAGATGCCACCCAAGGGCTCTTTTAAGAGTTTGAGCTGCGGGACCCCCAACAAAGGCACTTGTCAGGGCCGCAAGGGCACTACTTAGTGCCGCAAGGGCCCTGATAGGGCCAGGGAGGGGGGTCCCGGTTTGAGCTGCGGGACCACTAAAACTACAAAGGGCCCTTGTCAGGGCCACAATGGTCCTTGTAAGGACCCGGGAGGGGGTCCCGGTTCCAGCCGCGGGATTGTTGGCCGTTCAGCAATCCACGAAAGGACGTTTTCGGGAATTTCCAGCCGTTCAGGGATTTTCAGAAGCGCCCGTTCGAGGCCTGCCGAACATTCAAAAATCCTTGTACATTCGAGGATTTTCGAAAATAGTCCCGCGAGTCCGGAAAAATCAAACTAGTTCGAGTTCGGCCGAATTCAGAAAGTTCGGCTCGAGCTCGGGTTTGAGTTCTAGTCCAGGTATGTGAAGAATTGCAAAGCAAAAATAACCAATAAGGCCTCACCTTTCTTCTACATTATCCATGTTGCTGGGAACAATATGGCTGCGACAACTTGGTGTGTGTGTGTTTGCATCTGTGTGGGTACATATGTAAAAACCATAAACTCAATCAACGCCACCTCCACTGTATGAATTTACAATAAATACCACTGTACGGAATGTACAAAAAATAAATTGTGAGTTTTTCACCCCCCCAAACAATAATCTGACAGGCAGTATATTCCTGTCCTTTTTACTTCAGCTGTTAACAGCAGATTCTTACTTCAGGCCCCTGCTATGTACTACAGGGTCGTAAATTACTTTCGCTCGCATTATGAATTAGTCATCGTGTCACTTTCGGTTTGACTGAGGCTGGAGAAAAAAATGTCTTCTAATGTCAAATGAGTCACAGACTATTGGACGGTCTCCCTCATTGGAGATTTGCTATGGTGTCAATTTCCCCAGGGTAGCACTGAGACTGGTGTAAAGAGAACCCTCCTAGAAAAGTCAGAGGGAATTATCGCGGGTTTATTACGGGGTGTGCCAAATGTCACTCTCATTGACTCTTTCTTAAAAATAAAACATCACGATAAGTGTCCAAGTCACTAAAGCTTCAGATGTCTGATTAATACTGAAAACTCTGTGTGACTTCTCTGTACAGCCCCCAACACGACATTTTGAGTTCAGATTTATTTTGTTTGGAACTTTCGTCCAAATTTCTTTGCCCCACATAATTTGTTATTGATGCACAGAGGGTTTTTTTGTTTAGTTTTCAGTAAATGAACTGTAATGACAGTTATTTGTTGCCTTCCATTAATTTAAAGGGAATGTCCCTTCCCACAGAGGAAATTTCTAACACAAAACAAGGACCCCCCAAACCCCAACTTGGTGATACTTACCTGGGTCCCTGAAATTCCTGAAAACAGACACCATCAACTCAACTGGTCAAAATCCTGCGCTCCTTCTAGGTGTTAGCCATTAGTTATCATCCTAACAGTGATATTATACCCAATGACTCACGGTGGATTCATGAGCCTCCTCCTCTAAAGCTCATATAATGCTCATAAAGCTGTCAGTGGAGCGGAAATGTTTGGAAAAGTGTCTGGTGGAGTTGGTAGTGAATATGTGTTCAAGAAGGTGGAGGACCCAGGTAAGTTTCACGGTTTTATAATTTAAGGGGGGTCCTAGTTTAGGGTTTAATATAAGAAATTATCACTGGTGGCTGGACATGCCCTTTAAATCCAGACATAAAGCATTGCAGATGAACAACACAGGGAATTCTATAAACCATTTGAGGACATGCCTATAGTGGGTGCTGCAGAATCCAAAAACATACATTTGAAGGTTTGTACCAAGAGTCGATATTGCTTAGCCTGATTCGGTGCCATTTTCAGGGTAAATCTGGCTGTTGACAGATACTGTACATATAATTAAAGGAAAATAGTTTTGGTTTCATTTTTAGACTGAAAAAAAAATTTCCCGGAAATCATTGTTCCATAATTTTCCATTGTAGGATCGGGAAAATTTTATAACTGTAATAATAATATGATTGTGCTGTTTTACGACAGATGTAGTCTAAAATGTAGCCTTAAATTACTCCAAATCAGAATTGCTGCGATCAGTTGATACTGCTGTTACCCTATCTTTCCAACTAACAATATTGATTTGCTGGTCAAAAGCAAATCGACGAGCAAATCCAGCACGGCAACATTTTGGGCAAAAATGTGCCCTTTCTCAAGCCTAGAGAAGACTTGAGAAAGGGCACAGTTTTGCCCAAAACGTTGCTGTGCTGTGTGTCAAGGGGTAAAAATAAAATGTAACATTTTTTTGCACAAGAATCTGGAGGACTCTTCAATTTTTTTGTTTATAAGTGAACATTGGACTTTGTGGCAGAGAAGTCAGGATAGAGGACCTTCAGTAACAGTGAGTGGTTATTTGGACTATTGTTCAATGTTTGATTCAGCAATATATGTACAAAACACCAGAGAACAAAAGTAATTTTCACGTCCCCATCAATCCATACACTGAAATCCCGAACATTATCTTGCTTTTATAATCCATCACACTTACCAACTTTTTTTTTTTTAATTCTCCATGGCCACCCCGAAAAACAACTTTTAGTATAAGATAGGTATCAACCCACTGGGTAAGGGAAGTAACTGTAATGCATATATTAACCCACTGGAATGCATATATTGACCCACTGGGTAAGGGAATTAACTGGAATGCATATATTAAGCCACTGGGTAAGGGAAGTAACTGGAATGCATATATTAACCCATTGGAATGCATATATTGACCCACTGGGTTAGGGAAGTAACTGGAATGTATATATTGACCCACTGGGTAAGGGAAGTAACTGGAATGCATATATTAACCCACTGGGTAAGGGAAGTAACTGGAATGCATATATTAACCTACTGGGTAAGGAAAGTAACTGGAATGCATATATTAACCCACTGGGTTAAGGAAAGTAACTGGAATGCATATATTGACCCACTGGGTAAGGGAAGTAACTGGAATGCATATATTGACCCACTGGGTAAAGAATTTATAAGGAAATGCAAATCATATCTCATGAACTAGATATTAAAACAAATTACATGTTTGATTCAGCAAAATATGTACAAAACACAGAGAAAAAAAGTAATTTTCACATCCCCATCAATCCACACACTGAAATCCCAAACATTACCTTGCTTTTATAATCCATCACACTTTTTTTTAAATCTCCATGGCATTTTACTGTTACAATCTACATTCCCAGTTACCACAGAAATACACATTTTACATATTGCTCTGTACTAATATTCCAATTTACACTTAACTACGGACAGCCCGAAAATTCAGTACGTAGCTGAATACTTACATGAAGGAAGTAACTCCTAGGCAGTCCCCCTGTACTGACATGTAGCTGGGTCAGAGTCAGTGTAGGCTACTTAATGCTTGTTAAAAAAAACAGTTGCTTAACTTCTGGATATCAGCCTTGCTGCTGTCACCAAATTTAAGAGGGACTATGATGTCATTCAGACCACAACATGAACTTTCGATTGAATGGCACACATCTCATTATCCTAGAAAGCAGTCATTCCCCCGTAATAAAGTGTGATTAGATGTGATTTCAACGTTTGGGAGCGCAAACATGTGGGTCTGTATATCTTCAGCTGTGTCTGCAATTATTATTATTTTATTAGATCTCATTCCTTCCACATTCCTTAACCTCTTTATATTTTCACTCCAATAACACCAACATAATTTAACAGGGGTTGAGTCTATTGGAAAATTCTATCTCCGTGGTAAGGGAGAACTTGTTTCTGCTTTTGCAGTTAAATCAAAAGATTTATCCAGACCTGGGAATGGGAAACGATGAAGCTCGCTTGGAAAATACACGTATTTATTATCGGAGATCAAGCACTTATAGCTAAATAAGTGACTATTATCTCAGTTCATGTACAGACGCAGTGTTTGAAGTTCCTAAGATTGCAAAAGCAGAGATAGACGGGTTGAATTTTCCAGCGCAAACTAAGAAAATCTATTGTTGTTCTTGGGTGATGAGTAATACAACTGATGAGAGAGAAGTCATCTAAAAGCCTCTTTGTTCTCTGATTTTATGACCACTTGCCGCAGACCAAATTGAACACGTCGGTTCTTCATTAAATCTGCATCTTAAAGAAGAAAAACAACTTAGTCTATGAAATTAACTCTTTCCATGTTGGCACAGTACAGACAGTAGGAACGTTTATTAAAGGTTATGTCCACCCGAAATGAAAACTTTGTATATATTGTAGCTCTCCCTTGCCCACCCCCAACTGCCTAGTTAGATCTCAGAATCATACTTATAGTCCTTCGCTCCTGCAGCTGTGGGAGCGAAGGGTTGTATGTATAATTCGGAAGCTTTTATCAGAGATCTAACTCTGCAGTTAGGGGTGGGCAGGGGAGAGCTACAAATTACCCAAAGAATTTTAAGCTAGGTGGAAGGGCTGCAATAGAAGGATCCGGAGGGTGGGAGGGAGGTTGGAAAAGGTCTCCCCTGCGCATGTCACACTGTCTCCCGGAGAACAGATTAGAGGCAGAAACCTTCAGTTTCCTGGACTTTGCACAGACACTGCAGGACAACCATAAGGAGCTGAGGAGTAAGGTAAGGATTTTATTAAACAACACAGTGGGGCCAGCACTGGGGCATATTTTTGTTTTGGGGTGGACATGCCCTTTAAAGGGCATGTCCACCCTTAATAAAAACTTTTGCCACACAATAGAATACAGCCCCCCAGCCCCAACCACTATAAAAATAATTTAAGAAAGTGCCCAGATGTTTACTTCCCTCTCTCCTCCGACGCCTGGCCCGGCCTTCTGCTTGCGAGACACTGAGAGGCAGCCAATCACGGACGCCGCTGCCGCTGCCGGATTCTCAGAATGCCGGGGGAGAGAGGGAAGGTAAGTAGAGTTCTGGGGACTTTCTAAAAATATTTTTTATGCGGTTGGGGCTGGGGGAAGATATTTTATTATATGGGCAAGGGGTTTTATGGTAGGGGGAGGGATAGCAAAAGGGGAGGGAGAGGGAGGGAGGGGGAGAAGGGCTGCAGTACGCATGCCAAACTTCTCCCGGAGGCCAGGTAGGAGGCACAGCCCTATATGGACTCTGCTATCCTCCTGGTGGGCAGTTTTTGGGACTTTGGGGGGGGACTACAGGAGAACCTTATGGAGCTGGGATGTGAGGTAAGGATTAAACTACACTACATGGGGGGGCCAGTAGTGGGGGGGATTATAGTTTTGGGGGTGGACATGCCCTTTAAAAGCCCAACCATTATAGCAGAACATATGCTGTGTTGATGGTCAGGTACCTACATCCTGCTCAACCTAGGACCAAAGCTGAAGGAACAAGCAGAATTTTAAATGGATCTCCTTGACCAATGGCGCAGGAGACCCCCAAAACTTTCCTTTAGGATAGTTGTGCAACTTCCACTGCAATTAGAAAATCTCAGTAATTCTCCAACATGGGAATGCTGTATAATCTGTGTAATGATTGTTTACACCCCTTATACATATATGATTAAAGGATATAGATTTCCTATAGTAAAAGAAACAAAGATTCTCTTAATTACTAAATAAACCATTTGTAAAGGACATGTCCTATTGGATTAGATAAAATCCACACACCTGTTTATCAGTGTAAATAAACATTAACTGCTACACTTCCCCCCCCAAAAAAATCACTTTGGTAGCCTGCATTACCAAAGCAATCCCCTGTCTCTCCTGCAAAAAGGTTTCTGCCTCTACGAGCTTAAAGGGTATGTCCACCCCAAAACCATTTTTTGCTGATATGTCCACCAATCAGAGGGGTTTTGCATAATAGCCCTTTCTCCATTTATTAATTAAACATGCAGAATCAGTTAAACATGCAAACAACTGAATTGCAAGTCCCACCTGGGATTCTGAGATTTTACATTAACCCATTTCTCCTATAGTCATCAGAACTACATGATCTACTATTGTTGTGTGCAAGTAGCATGTTTATCAATGGTGTATATATATATATATATATATATATATATATATACACACAAAATAAAGCAGCAGCACCTAGGGCCATATTTATAAACGCATGGTATCACACTTTAGCGAAACCGCGCGTTATTGGTAATTTACAATAACAGACGTAAATGTACTAAAAAGCGACAACGTGCCTTTATAAATATGGCCCCTATTATATTCTTCAGAAAACTGGTGTGTGGCTTAAATTTGTTATATATATATATATATATATACATACATACATACATACAATATACGTATCCCCAGCACTCAACAGCATATGTATATAGGAATTAAACATATACAGGTCACAAAAAATAGTCACTTACATTCAGGTTAAAAATGGATACCTTTGGTTACATTGTACAAATATGCTTAAAGCCAACACTCCACTTCACGGCAGTATCCTAGCGTCAGTCCTAACCTAATATAAAAAGGTACTCTCCCTGGGAGGTGACAGACCATACCTGCTTGTCTCTTTATTTAGTATGGTCTCTTCCAGGGAACCATATGAGTCTACAACAGGTTATAAAATGAAATTACATCAAATTAGAGGCATGGCTAGGGGCATGACTTGCTCTTGTGACGTAATTTATGTCACATAAGAGGCGTGGCCAGGAAAAAGGAGGCGTTCTGGAGGCAGAGTCCAGAACGCCTCCTTTTTCCTGGAGACACCCGAAATTCCCGGGAGGGGTGGGATACCTGCTCAGATCTCCTGTTGGGTACTTAGTTGGGATAGCAAACCAAACTTTTGCTGGAAGTTCTTTTATCTTAGATACTGATAGCCAAATCCTGAGAACTGTCTGAGCTACCCAGTCAGAATCTCTCAATAAGCTTATATCCCAGTACATGCCTTAGTACAAAGACATAACATTTCAGATGAAATGCATAGCTGAAACTATCTCTCCTTACTGAACATTCACCATTTGTAGTGACTCCTAAACCTACCCCCAAAATCTGATTGGTCCAAGATCCAATCAGATTTAAGATTGCATCTAGACCATTCAGATTTGGGGGGGGTGTTTATGAGACACTATAAAACGGCATGAAATCTTCAGAGTAGCTCAGTTTGTAATCAGCAGTCAAACTAGCAGGTCTTGCCTTTGTATTTAGGTTCGAGATTTGCAAGTATAAGGCTGGTTGTTTGGTTGGACTGCAGAAATGCATGTTTTATACCTCCTGGGTATCATTGTGTTGCAGTCCATAGACAGCACATACATGTTGATATACCAGATAAATGATAACAATAGATTTTTGCTTATAGAGCCTGAAATTGCTTTATTTTGGCCAAATAGCCTCCAAAGTTGTGCGTACCCAAGTGCATATGTAGTTGCACTACTGTTTCCACCATTCCCTGACAAGCACTCTCAAACAGCAGAGGGCAGAATGTTAGGGGTTGTATATTGAGAACATGCAGCAAGGTTGTCAATCAATGCAGTGTAAATGCAACCAGGTTGTAATGAATGCAGCCCTGCTACTTACACTTACTATAAGCATCCCCCAATTATGAGATGATCTGATAACTAAATATATATCACTTACAATATAAGCTTATTATAAAATAAAAACTATGCTAACAAATGTAAAATCACAGTTTATTCCTGTGCTAAGCAGGGAAATGATTTCTCTACTGCTCCAGAGCACTGCATAGCCAGGAAAAAACAACTTTGATACCTCATTATACAGAAAGTGAATGGTTGGATAATCCACAGAAATGGTGGCAACTAAAGAGTTCCTATATTATGTAACATAGGAACTCTTTAGTTGCCATCATTCCCGTGGCATAGTAAAAAGTCCTTTCAAATGTTGCAACAAAAATCTAAGTTTATTGCAAGCACTTTCTGTACATTTACTTTAAGGTAACAGGTATAAAAGGACGTCTATACTGAAACAATAGTTATCATTAGATATCCAATCTAAAATATGTTCTGCTGTGTGCAATTTTGCTATAACTGGAATGGAGACAGTGTTCATGCAAATCATGTGAATTGCATGATGGGAAATTCCCTCTTTAAATGCTGCCTCATAGTGATTACTGAGCATGCTTACCCTCATATAAACCTCCACGAGGAACAGTTAGAGGCGGAAACGTATTACACCAGAAATAGCTCCTACTCTTTACTTTCTGCGACTTTAAAAAGACACTGCAGAAGAACCATAAGGAGCTGAGGGGTAAGGTAAGGATTTTTTAACACTGCACAGTGGGGCCAGTAGTGGGTTAAATTTTAGTTTTGGGGTGGACATGCCCTTTAAGAAAGATCTTGGCTCTGGTGTATGCTGCCCCTTCTTTAAAGGTTCACACCTACTCTTAAAGCTGTATGTGCTTTTTATGAGCTCAAATATGCTTAGACAAGGCAGCTTGGGCAGCAGCAGCCAGTCATTTATGTCAATCATCAATGCCATGATTTGACTGCAGTGACCCAGAAGAAGATGGAAGCAGGAGCGTAACTATCATGGGAGTAGATCATGCAACTGTATGGGAGCTGAGAGCCAGGGGGGCCCCATCTTCTTAATTTCCCTATGACAGATATAGCCTCCTCCAAGAAAACCACACTAGATGAAGCAGGGATAGGGGCCCCATCATAGTTTAGCTGGGGGGCACAGTGATTCCTAGTTACGCCACTGGATGGAAGGACATAGAGTGGGCAGTGAACATTATGAACATTCTACATCTGGGTAAGTATTGGGGTCTTGGAGTTTGGGGGGGTCAGTGAAGGTAAGTATACTTTTTCTTCAGACATGAGTGGACATGACCTTTTAGATCAAGAATTATTTTACCACTTTTTTTGATACATAAAAAAACAACTTGATTGAATCAATATGTGACGTAACAAGAAAATTGAGGTGCGTGGGATAACAATGAGTATGATAGTAAATTGATTTGCATCTTTTCCTTTATGCCTCTTACAAACCACGATATAGATGAGATGTCAAAACAACTGGTAGACTGAGCATGAGGTGCATCCATTAATATAATATTAACAGTATGCAATCTATTTGCATTCTGAAAGCTAATAAACCCCCCCCCCCGGGATAATTGAACACAATGATGGTCCCTAGATGATACACTGCATGCATTATAAAGGTTTTACAACTGATAGTCAATCAGAATGGCTTACAGGCGTCAAAAGGAACTTTACGCTGTAAAATCTAATCAGAGCGAATACACAGCATTCTAAACAAAATCGTGTCTCTAGTTTGTTAAAATGACCACAAGGCAGTCAAATCCATTGCAAGGAAGGTCATTAAAGGGCAACTGTGGTCTACTAACAAGTTATGGTAAATTAAAAGACCTTTTTGTTGTACCTTTTAAATTAACCTTGGATCACATCTCTAGGTAATATTTGTAAGAAGTTTTATTGCAAGGCCGTCAGTTTTGGTCCATACACAGCACAATCATGGGACGAAAAGCATGTTCGCGCGATCAAATTTCAAGTGGCTTTAGACACATATAAACAATGGGACAAAAGTGGGCGTTGTCTTGACATGCAGATTTTGTAGGTTGTTCTAAAGTTAAATAAAGAAGAGATTGAGGGTCGCACTCCAAAAGTAAATATCCAAATTTTATTGGTGACCACACATCAGAAATACACAACTTGTTCTAAAGTTACCCAGATAGCAACTTTCCATCATAACAATGTAAATTGAACATCAGACATTTATCGGCTGTGGTTTTCGGACATGTTCCATTGTGCGTTCGTCCGATTCAGCCGAACGAACGGACAGTCACATCGGAAAAAACATGCAATGATTTCAGACCAATATACTGAACTATCGGTCGATCCGAACGAAATATTGAATGGTGTGTACCATGCTTAATGTTCAATCGTTTTGTGTTTTGATCGACTTCTTAGATAAAGTTATCGTATGTTGAACAAAAAGGAATTGAACACAGAATCACGTGATGTTTTCTGATCCAATTATTTTCAGATATTCCAACAATAGTACTTGATTATTAATATGACCAATTGTAATGTCCGACATATACTATCAACTGAACATTCCTGATGTGACAAGTCAAGGTTCCATTATTTATATATCAATACTGATCGCATTTGATCAATGTAGTGCAAAATTGATTTCAAATTCAATTGAAAGCATTACTTTCACCAATTAATCAAACTGAAGAATCGATCTATGTATGGCTATCTTTAGAATCGGTCTTCTGTTCAGGAGGATTGCAGACCTCTTTCTAGATCTATCTGAAACAGATAAAGCCCCCACACACTAATGCTAAAAAGAAAAATTGTAACCCTTAATATAGGTAAGGTTGGAGCTGTTTTGTCTACCTTCCCTTGTATTTTAATTAAAAAGTTCTCACCTTAAAAAGTTCCCTATCAGCATTGCACTCCTCATACGCAGGTGCACCAGAACCAGCATGTGCCCACAAAAGGGCACTAGGGCTTCATAAACCTGGACACATTGGCTGGTAGACACAGCATTAGACTCTCAAAGAGCAACTGTAAAAGAAACATAAAAGGGCAATTTTTTCTAAATGGAGATGTAATAACAAAGGACCCGATGTCTAAGGATATAATGGGCAGCACGGTGGCTCAGTGGTTAGCACTGATGCCTTACAGCGCTGAGGTCCGGAGTTCGATTCCACCCTTGGACACATCAGCAAGGAGTTGTATGTTCTCCCCGTGCTTGCATGGGTTTCCTCCGGGCACAACGGTTTCCCCCACAATCATAAAAACATACTCATTGATAGGATGTATGTGCCAAATAAATGTGCTTAGATTGAAAGCTCTTCGGGGCACGGCCTGATGTGAATGTATACATGTAATTGTAAAGCGCTACGGGAGATGTTGGCGATAAATCTACAATAATAATAATGTACAGGATATGAATGGCTCCTGCATAGTCTACCTGTATTAATTATTATGTGAATAATATTTTTCTTATTATCTAAACAATGTGTTTTCCTGAAATGGAAAATTGCACCTAAAATTTAACCTCCCACCCCCAATGACATCATCTCTCTATGACATCACCTGTGTGACATCACCTGTGTGACCCTGCTGCCATTCCCTCTCCTATGTTCCTATGAATAATACACACAGCACTAGTAAGAGCTGTATTTTTAGCTTTATTACAGAAAGGCCCCTGTCCCTCTGTGTGTGTCCCCACCCCTGCTAGTAAATGTCACTATGTGTGTGTGTAGGCGGATAGGACTTAGAAGGATCAGTGCTGAACATTCTTACTTTGAAGCTCCGCCCCATGGACTGACAGCTCTGATACGTCACTTTCCGGGAAATATCCGCGTCACGCGCCCTTTGGACAAGAGGAAGCGAATGCGCATGTGCGGCGGAGTGACATCACTGGGGTGAAGGGACCCTAGGCTAATAGTACTTTTCTATATAAACTGTACGGTGGGTCACGTGGGAGAGAGAGAGGCGACGGTCCAGAGAACATTGAGGATGACTCAGCTCCTAGTTAATTATACATAGATAATGACGTAGCCCTGGGGAGAGGGGGGACCGATGTTTGTTGTGGCTATATACGGTTGCTTAGATACCGCATCATCGCATGTGTAAAGGGCTGGCTGTGGGCTGGGCGATCCTCTACTTGGAAAGGGGCGGGCGCCGTGGGCGGGGCGATCCTTCCCTTGCTAGACTGAGGGTATGTTACGGGAAGTTATCGTTGTGTATTGTGTCCGGATGTTGGGGAAACATCTCTCCTGATACCGGTTAATGGGAGGATTGGGATGTTGGTATCAATTCCCGGAATGCTCTTGGTTTCCTGCTCTCCCATTATATGACTTGGTTTCTATATCACACAGTGTTTCTGTTTATACCAGGGTAGGGCTTCCCCTTAAAGCTGAACACACCTTTTAGAAACTACAACTCCCAGCATGCCTTGTTTGCAGAACCTCTGGAGGACGAAGGTTCCACACCAGTGTAATGAATATCGGTTCACGTCGGATCCGTGGATTCTTGAAAAAAACCGTCAGCTCCGAAATCGAAACCACGACTCGTTTCTAATGTGGAATTAACGTGATATAAATAATGCACATTACGATGATTGCTATTGCCCCCTTTATTCATATAGTGAGAACCCCATAGAAATGGTCCTATCCAAGGGTAGCCATACACATAATTATTATAACCCCTGTAGTAGATTTCTATGGGAGGAACTGTAAGATTATAGCCTTATAATCTACCCCTGTAGTGGATTTCTATGGGAGGAACTGTAAGATTATAGCCTTATAATCTACCCCTGTAGTGGATTTCTATAGGAGTAACTGTACGATAGCCTTATAACCTACCCCTGTAGTGGATTTCTATGGGAGGAACTGTAAGATTATAGCCTTATAATCTTACAGTTCCAGGAGGAGAAGGAAACCAGAAGCCACAAAGTGGTAGGTTATAATAAATAATGCACCCGAACTGTAAATTAAAGGGATATTAGAAGTCACCTTGGAGTTCCGTGCCCTGTATAAAAGGTACTCGGCCTGCGGCCTCGTACTTTTATATGTTCACGGAACTCCTCGGTGACTTCTAATATCCTTATAATTTACAGTTGGGGGTGCATTATCCACTATATAATCTACCCCTGTAGTGGATTTCTATGGGAGGAACTGTAAGATTATAGCCTTATAATCTACCCCTGTAGTGGATTTCTATAGGAGTAACTGTACGATAGCCTTATAACCTACCCCTCTAGTGGATTTCTATGGGAGGAATTTTAAGATTATAGCCTTATAATCTTACAGTTCCAGGAGGAGAAGGAAACCAGAAGCCACAAAGGGGTAGGTTATAATAAATAATGCACCCCAACTGTAAATTTAAGGGATATTCAATTATATCCTTATAATTTACAGTTGGGGTGCATTATCCACTATATTATTATTATTGTGGATTTATATAGCGCCAACATCTTCCGTAGCGCTTTACAATTACATGTACCGTATATACTCGAGTATAAGCCAAGGTTTTTAGGTTTTAAAATAAACCTAAAAACCTTGCCTCGGCTTATACTCGAGTCAAGTCCTTACCGGCATCACTCAGCACTCCGAATCCGGCTGCCGCACGCATAGTTACCACTGTGGATTTGCCGGCTGACGTCACTACACGGCGCCGGGCGTGAGAGGCGCCGAGTAGTGACGTCAGCTGGCAAATGCACAGTACTTACTAAGCGTGCGGCAGCCGGATTCAGAGTGCTGAGTGATGCCGGTAAGGATTCAGAGTCTGAGAGTGTTGGCCAATGTTGTTATAGCCTACTGTAGGCAGGATGTCTAGAATGATCTTCTCCAGAAACATTTTTGCTTTTGCATCATGTCCACAGCCACCAGCAGATAATATGCCTAATCTTGTTATTTAAGTCACCTTAAAAGTGTGTGTTGGAATTTAGCCACCTTGTAAGTTTTAGAAACTCTCTTCACTCAGGGACAAATATCTAGAGGCAAATCGCAGAAATGTAGGACACTCTATTTGCATACAGTAGTGCTTTAGGGGCTCAGAGTCTGAGAGTAGCTGTGAGGTGATTGGGGTAAGGACTGCAACTGGTGGGGCTCTCCACTGCAGGCTTTTAACTTAACAGCAGAACTTTGAGCTTTTTACCTAACAGCAGAATTCCCATATAGATGTTTGGAAACTACAACTCCCAGCAACAAAAGTATGCTGGGAGTTGTAGTTTCCAAACATTTGTATGGGAATTTTGCTGTCCATTTAAAGTGCAACTTAAGTCTCAAAAAGACAATCTTCTGCAATAGATACCATCCTCCTGATTCTTTATTGTTTTGAGGCTTAAGTTGCCCTTTAAATGGACAGCAGAATTTACATACAGATGTTTGGAAACTACAACTCCCGGCATGCTTTATTTGCTGGGAATTGTAGTTTTCAAACATCTGTATGGGAATTCTGCTATCCATTTAAAGGGCAACTTAAGCCTCAAAACAATACTGAATCAGAAGGCAGTAGTGGTCATAATTTTCACCCTCGGCTTATACTCGGGTCAATCAGGTTTTCCTATTTTTTTCAGGTAAAAACAGGTACCTCGGCTTATACTCGGGTCGGCTTATACTCGAGTATATACGGTATACATTCACATCAAGCCCTGCCCCAAAGAGGTTACAATCTAAGCACATTTATTTGACACATACAACCTATCAGTATGTCTTTATGATTGTGGGGGAAAACGGAGGGCCCGGAGGAAACCCATGCAAGCATGCAGAGAACATACAAACTCCTTGCAGACGTGTTCAAGGGTGGATTCAAACTCAGGATTTCAATGCTTCAAGGCATCAGTGCTAACCACTGGGCGAAAGTATATATAAAGCATTCCTTTTTATTTGTGAATCCACATGAAGTCCAATGAAATCTGATTTGAATTTTCATGCATGTGTATAGGCACTGTCAAACCTTTATATTGTACTATACCAGTGTTACAAGATGTCGGATTTGAAGATGTGTCCTGGAGGATTTAGAGGAGAGAATTCCAGTGGTTTGGAAGGGTTTAAGGAAGTAAGACGTGATGTTGGTGTGGATGTGTGTGGAATGAGGAAAATGTCTAGGAACAATATACCAGGATACCAAGAATTGTTACTTTCTAAAGGAGGATGAAATGGTTTGAGGTAGTGAAGATGTAAAAAGTGATGGGAAAGGTTATAGTAGTAAAGAAAGGATTGGGTGAGATCATGGATGTGCAATTTTTGTTGACTGAAAAATGAAGGGTTGAATTTTGGTAATGTTAAAGGAACACAATTTAAAAAGGAAGTATTTTCCAAACATTTCTATTATTCACAGGGAGGTGACAACGCTTATTCCCACCTCCCTGTGAATAATAGTTTGCTCAGGGAACCTGGAAGTTACCTTACTGCGCTCTTCTCGCAAGCCGCTCCTTCACTGACAGCTGCTCTGTCCCGACCGCACGCGCGTGATCGGGACAGAACAGCTGTTCTGTGCAGGAGCGGCTTGCAAGAGGAGCGCGGTAAGGGAATAAGCGTTCTCACCTCCCTGTGAATAATAGAAACGGATGCCAAATACTTGTTTTTTTTAAGTTTAGTGTTCCTTTAATATATTATGGGAAACTGACTGAAAGCTTTTGTTCATGTTGTGTCCGAACATAAAATAGGTAAAGGCGGCCATATATAGGAGACTTTTCTAGCAACTGTATGTACCAGCTATTTGTATGGCTACCTTAAAGAACAACTACACTGTACAACTTACCGTTTTAAAAATGAAAATTGCCTGGGGCGGGGAGGTAGGATTGATTTTTTTCCTACCTCCCAATATAATCTCGTTTATATAAATATAAACTAAATGTACCATTGGTCAAGAAATGTCTTGGTGTCTCAGACATCCCACCTCTCCTGGCAGTTCTGGAAGTTGTCCAGCTTCAAACCCACAAGACCCCAGGAAACTCCTGTTACGTCTAGAGGGACGTGTTAGGTCCTATACTCGGCGAAATACTCCCATGAGCTGCCTGAGATGGAGAGAAATAGAGGGCTGTGGCACTATACCTGTAAGAAGACCTGCTTTGGGGGGGGGAATTGTGGGTTAAAGTAATTGAGGTTGAATAAAGATATACGTGCATCTAGTCCAACCTTTACATCCTACTCTTTGACGAGGGGGGGAGGGAATTCCTTCTGACTCCAAATGGCAACCAGAAAGTATCCCTGTACCAACCAGAACTACAGTATATGTATTAATACCAGTAATTCTCAATATTATCTAGTATCCCTGCAACAACTAGAACTACAGTACATGTATTAATACCAGTAATTCTCAGTATTATATAGTATCCCTGTACCAACCAGAACTACAGTATAGTATTAATACCTGTAATTCTCAATATTATATAGTATCCCTGTACCAACCAGAACTACAGTAAATTTATTAATACCAGTAGTTCTCAATATTATATAGTATCCCTGTACCAACCAGAACTACAGTATATGTATTAATACCAGTAATTCTCAATATTATATAGTATCCCCGTACCAACCAGAACTACAGTATAGTATTAATACCTGTAATTCTCAATATTATATAGTATCACAGTACCAAACAGAACTACAGTATATGTATTAATACCAGTAATTCTCAATATTATATAGTATCCCTGTACCAACCAGATCTACAGTATATGTATTAATACCAGTAATTCTCAATGTTTTTTTTATTTTTAGAAACTTATCCAGGCCTTTTTTAAAGCTATTTAATGAACTTGCCATTACCACATCTGCTGGAAGACAGTTCCACAGTTTCACGATTCTCACTGTAAAGAAACCTTTCCTAACCTGGAGAGGAAACTTCTTTTCTTCCAACCTTAAAGGACAACAATATCAAAAATACAAAATCACCCCCATTACATGTCCACACTTCCAGCAGTTGAAATCACTTACTCACATTTACAGCTGTGCTGCCCTCCCTTAGATATCACACAGGAAAGATGAGTGCTAAAAGCCCAGCTCCTAGACGGCCCAGAGCCATGATTTACATATCACTTGTCATTCGCTGGCGGGAATGTCTGTTACAACCTCTCTCCTCCTCCTCTGCCAGTTAAACAAACTTGAAATGTCCGGTTGATAGGATACAGCCTACATAATCAAGCTGACCAAGGATGGGTGGAGGAGTGTTTTCTCGCATGCTAGCTTTGAGTGACAGTTACAGGCAGACATAATTGTTCTGCCCCCTTCACAGCAGGGCTAACTGAAGGCAGAGACAAGCTCAAAATCAGGGGGGAAATGCATGGGGAGGACTGCATACCTTTACTCTTTTTAATGCAATTTTTTTTAAAAAATGCATTGAGGCAATACAGTTATCCTTTAAAGGATGTTCCAGAGTCCTCTGTTATGACCTATTCGTGAACAATGCACCAGAGAGTTATTATATGAGCCCATATATTTATATAAGAAGTGACCAAATCCCCACGCAAACACCGCTCCTCCCAGGGTTCCCAGGGAAGGAATAATGTGGCTGCCAGTTGGGTAGTCTCGGATCTGAATATGGGTGGGGTGTCTGCCATTATGTCCCTTTACTGCTATGTGCTTTTTCTTTCTGAGATTTAAAAGAAAGGATGGCATTGGGTTTTTTTCCTCAGCCGCTTACAATACCTGTTCCCCTTAATTTCCCTTTAACTGGTTACTTTCGGTAATGACTGGAATGATTTAAATGCAAATGTTCTGCATGGGGAAGTCACATACAGTGTCACATAGGCAGCTCATGTCTATACTTTTACTTTCTCTTTAAAGTAAAACCTTATTTGGTCAGAATGTATTCCTATATGAAATGAGAACCTCCCATGGAAGGTCAATAAGTTTATAGACATTTCCTTCTTTTGGATTGTTACTGGGAAATACCTACATGCACCCTGACATTCTACAGTCAGTGGGAGTTTATTTCTGCCGGCCAAGGTTACAGCATTTTAAATCTTACCTTACGGGACACTGGGTTTGTCCTCTGCAGTCAGACAGACCCGCCAGACACCAACCAATTGCAAAGGCAGGTATATGCCACTGCTCAGCCATTTTATTTTATATTTGCTTCTCAGTGGGCTTGTGGCTGAGACGAGGACTGGGTGCAGACCAAGCGTTGCTAGATACTCCATATCTACACCAACACCTGCATAGCATTTCTCCTTGAACACAAAATGTATTCTATATTAATAATTTCATTCCTGTTCCATGCAGAACCATGCAAGTCTTGACAGCAAATGTCATTGATATGTGTACCAAAGGGATCCATTAATACCTTGATAGGGTATGTCTATCTCTGCAGATTTCTTATTTAAAGAACTACGGGGTATCCCAAAAGTCTGTGTTTAAATCAAAATCAAAGAGCAGACCAATTGAGCCTAAGGATTAAAGTACATTTAAAGTTTTGAAAATGTCCATCATAGGGTGTGCAAAAAAACTGGGATTGATGCAATATCCCTTGCCGAAACTCCTATTTTATCATGCTTCTACAATGCCATTATCAAGTTATCAACATGTGACAGTTACTGCATTGCATACGTGCGGTATGCACGTATGCAATACCAGGCCCTACAAAACACAAGCTAACTTTATTTTACATTGAGTAGTGTGGGTTTTACACTGGTTTGGGTGATAGTATTTACATCTTCCCCATCACAGGCTGGGAGTAGTGGTAGAGAGAAGATTGTGCTCTTCCAATTGGTCACTTAAGGTGCCCATAAACTAGGGTGATATTACGATCAATCCGACATTTCCATTGATTTGCTAAAAATTGTAAGTTTCCCGATCTTATTATGCGACATTAGATCGTAATATTGATCGTAATTACGATCAAGAAAGTCGTTTTTTTAAGTCGACCGGTTTAATGATTGTAGTATTTGCTGAAGTTCCGATTAAATGTAATGTAACCTCACAATAGACGACATTAGACATTAATCACCAAACGTATAGAATGTCGAACAATATGTATGGTACATCTACATACAAATATCATTGTACATCTGTCTATCAAAGTATCGGCCGGTGTTACAATCGCAATAACCTTTTGTAGTGTATGGCCACCTTAACAGGCTGATGCAATATTAGGTGCAAAAAATTGCCTGCACAATTAATTTGCAGGAACCAATCAGATGTTAGCTTTTTGCTGAGTTACTGCGATTAGATAACATCTGATTGGTTGCTTCAGATTAATAGCAACTGGCAAACAACCTTTACTAAATTATGAAATGAGTCTCTTTATGAGAATTTTCTTTTCAAAGAAGGGTCTCAGTCAGGTCAGCCGTATTTCCCAGAAATATATCATTCATTAAGGACTTCATTGAAACCTATCAGTTTCTACTAAGTCATACAAACAGGCCCTTGTGACTTTATGTAACTGTGCCGCCTCCCATTGGCCTCTT
Source organism: Hymenochirus boettgeri (assembly GCA_019447015.1). Classification (NCBI taxonomy): domain Eukaryota; kingdom Metazoa; phylum Chordata; class Amphibia; order Anura; family Pipidae; genus Hymenochirus; species Hymenochirus boettgeri. The sequence continues at coordinate 24,121,837 of CM033473.1, read as the reverse complement.
GTGTAACATGACATAATTTGTTGACAGTCACAGTGCGTGATGCGTAACAAAAACAGAACTTCTCGTGTTTGCAACTGAAATTGTCTAGTGACTAAGCCGTTTTTCACCGAACAGTGCCCTTTTTTATACTGTTTCCTCCTTGATGTTTTTTTTTTTTAGTATATTTAGATTGTCCGTCGCCTACAGATATTGTACGTACATAAATAGAACTTCTGTATCAGGGCCGATGACAAAATCCAATGAGCAATACCACAAATAATCCTGTTATAGACTTTCCCACTAATTAGAATGATGTGGTCACTTTTTCAAGCAGATCTGAATTCTCCATAGAAAGTCTATTTATGGATGGTTTGTCTCTACAGACTTGTAATGTCTGATAGACAATGAATACAATGGTACAGCAAAGGGCAGAACAATTAAACAAACAATATCTGATAACGGTTAAAAACCTCAACCATGACTAGAACAGCAGCTGCCTGTTTGCTTAATATTCATCATCAGTGCGAGACAGCCATTACGATGGTGCCATTTTATTAAACTTTAAGGAGAGTAACTGCAGTGTTGTCATTTTGTGCTTATTGTGGTTTAATAGTTAAAGGGCAAGTCCACCCCCAATTTAAAACTTTTACTTACCATCAAAGACCCCACCTAAACCCCAAGTTCGCAGTATTCTTCTTTCTCCTCACCACCATGGTTCATCTTCTGGTTCTTCCAGGTCAGGCCCTGACCGCATTCTCTGCAGCTGTGGGAGCTTGTAAGCAAGCAGAGGAAGTGTGAACATCTAGAAGGACTTGCGAGGAGAGATTGATTGGCTAAGGGTAAGGGTGGTTCTTTGATGGATAGTAGAAGTTGCAAACGGGGTTTTACTTGCCCGTTAAAGGGCAATTATAAGAGAAAAATAAGTTATTAAATCTAAAATCTATTCTCCCACCTGTCAAAGACACCGTTGTTCCACAGCTGACAAATTCACTGATTCACCCTCTCAGTTTTTGTGACTATCTTTCTGTAGATACAGTCTGTCTTGGAGCAATAAGAAGCGCACACCGGAGAACTGGACAGACACTCTTAGCAGGCTAAAAGCAGTAAATCTTTATTAAGGTAAATCACATACAAACACCATGTGGAGTCGCCTTACGCGTTTCAAACCTACCACGGTTCTTACTCATAGGGGAGGTTCAAAACACGGGTTATATTTCTCTCAAGCGGCAGGCTCGGGGTTTGGAACACCCGGGCCTCCTATTTATCTAAGTGAGTTTACTTATCCCTCAATAGGGTGTAGTTCAGCCTCACATTTTGCGAATCGCTAGCTATATAGGTCTCATGTGTGGTTGTTTACCAATTTGTGAAATATCTTTCTGTAGCATAGTCCCACATACACACTATGTTAGCGAGAAAGTTGGGTAAAGAACAGCTTGCTGTGGGCATGCAGCTCATCCCCTGGGGTTAGGGTGTATATGGCTGGCGCACACATACATTTTAAAATACAGTGTGCACAATAATCTTTGTGAATATAGGTAATGTGTCTTGATAAATGATGGCGTCCTGTATCTGCACACACAGCCAATCAAATATTAAAAGGGAATATTGGTTGAGGTATTGTCTCCTACCTTGTCCTTTGAATGGTAAATACAAAATAGCCCTTTCTCTTTTTACCCATCGTCCTTTGTAGTTGGTGACATTGTTATAATGGGATGAGATACACAGAATTCTCTTATACAAAATCACTAAAAAGCTGTACATTTTTAGAGCAATATCGGGCTATGTACATTGTGTTACATCAGATTTATTAGGCAGGTCTGAATCCCAAGGTACTTCATCATTATTTACCTATTTATTCTCTATGGGTAAGAAAGGGCTTTCTCAAGATAACCCCCGAGTCCTATATTGTTTGAGAAGTAACATTACATAAAAAGCAGTTATTTATGACAAGTGCAGTTTAAAAGGGAGACTGCCCAAAAATTTCAAATTATAAATTCTCTTTCCGCGAGAGGTAGAAAATCCTGATCCAACCTCCTTGGGTAACCACAGGTGGGAGAGGTGAGCTGTAAAAGCTCCACGACAGCTCACCAAACTTTGTTTCGCAAAAGAAAGTGTCCCCTACCTCTAACATTAGGGGAAATAGTCACGCATGTGTACTAAAGCAAATGGTAAGCTTATGTATGTGGCCACCCAGGGAGCTAGAAACAGGATTTCCTTCCTCTTTGGGGGAAAAAAATTCTTATTTAGGGCACGGCCACACTGCAACGCAAACGCACACGGAATCTCATGCGATTTCATAAGCGATTTCGTTGCCCGTGTGTTTTTTTGTTACATATAGAAAAATGCATGTGATTGCAATTTAAAATGCGGCATGAAAAGCGCAATCGCATCGCAACCGAAAACACGCGTTTTTGGTGCGTTGCAGTGATTCCATTGATCGGAAAAAACGCATGCGCAAATGCAAGAAAATCGCGACAGTGTGGCCTAGCCCTTAAAAAGATATTTTGTTTCAAGTTTTTTCTGGGGGGCATAGTTGCCCTTTACAGGTTAGGCCAGTTAGAATGCCTGACCACTTTGTGCGTGTTGTGTTCTGGCCTGATTGGTGCAGTGAGTTTTAATTCTGGCTATGGGAATAGGAACGCACGCGCAGAGGAAAAATGCACACACAAGTTCCGTTCCATTATTCCAAGTGGTTAGATGCGGCTGTGCAGTAGTTAAACTCAGTTTTAATGGTTATCTTACTGTTGCAAAGTTCATAAAGATGGACTGCAATAACAAAGCGCTCACACTCTACAGAATTCAATGTCCCTAAATTATTTACTCTGGGCCGGGTATCATTACGAGTGTGTCCATGCCGGCTGATTAAGCATTGCCTAGAGTGATGAAAAAAGCAGTTTCTGCATGTTACAGTAGAACTTTACCTTGATGACTCAGAGAAGGAATAAAAAACTGAGGCCTGTGAGTTCCCTCATTAAATATGAATTGAAATAGGAGCGTTTGTGACCAGCACAGACTTGTTCTTCAACTTGAAATTATGCAACAAGACTGAAATATTTCAACTTCTGATCCCACGATCAAGTGCTTTGACTAAGCAAAACCTCAGCATCATACTGTATGTTCTGTGGGTTTTAAAGGGCAAATAATACTAAAGTTTGATAAATCAAGTTTAATTTATTTTTCCTGTGTTACCCATTCATGAAGTGTCAATTAAGACACGAAACGCGGCGGGTGTGACCAGGCATGAGCATTAAGTTTGTATCGTTAATAAAGATTACTTTCAAACCTAATGCTGTTAGTGTGATGTTCTGGTTGAATCGACAACCCTTTCTATTGGATACTAATCACACCCCAAAACTACAATAACTAAAAGATAAAAGATGTAGAACTAACCTTTTATGCAGTGAAATCTTTTATTCCCCCTTCCCTTTTCCTCCTATCCAAGCTCTTTTCAAGTTTCCACATGCTCAAAGGAAGGAGCTAGGGGAATAGCATTCAGTCATTGGCTGTGATGACATCTGTTACATCTATGACTGACAGCTGCTAACTGGAAAAACCAGGAGGCAGAAAGAGAGGTAATAGAACATTGGGAAGCATTTCAGGTTAGACTTACATCTCTTAGCTTTCTAACTATTGCAGCTTGGGGTTAGAAGGGTGATTTACCTACATACAATTTTTAATTTGAGGGGTGGACTTGCCCTTTAAGCGATGTGAGTGCAGATTCTGCTTGTCTCTTCTTTGCCAGGTCCAGTCCTTCCTACAAGGCAAATTTACATTTTACACATCCCCATGGATTACAATGAGGTGTCACTAGCTGCAGTTTATGATTTGAATCAATGTTCTGTTTGTTTTTAGTACATTACATAGAGTAAACCCTGAACTTAAAGGCTATAGGGCTGCAAAAACTTTGGGGAGAGCAGGAATGCTGGCAGCTGGGGCATGAATAGCATGTTTGAGAGCTTGACACTAGTTTTATATAGCAAAACTGGGGGTAGGGGGCCTCTTATTATTTTTCCTTGAAATGTAGAAAAGTTTCTTTGTCTCCTTTAAAGTAGAACCATAGACAAACACAGATTGGAAGCAATGTACCCCAGTACTGTAGTGTAGTCATTTCTTTACCTTGCCCCAGTTCCTCCTCTCCCAGTGGGACAGACATGCCTAGTGTGCTTCATGCAGGGGGAAAGTGAGGATCTGTTCTATGCTAAGGTGAAGAAAAGGTAAACTTGAAAGTAATTGTACAGCTGCTGCATTGAGGGATTTTATCTATTTCACACAAATGTAACTTTGGTTAGGAATTGGGAAAGTGCAATGTCACCTTTATCAGCAGTTTTTTTGGGGCAGGAAGTCAATTTTAATTTTAACTTTTTGATTGCTTGTTTCCTTGTTTCTTAATGTACCAGAGGTGACTTATGTGTCTATGTTTGCCTTGTCTTCAGCTTGATCTCTTTTTGCTGACTTTAGCCTGTTTGTCCCTAACTAGGATTGGACATCTCCTGTCCATCAACTGGACTTTGATTACATTTGATCGCTTGACCCTGCCTGCTTGACTTCTCTTATGTGCCAATCTCCTGCATAAGCTCACTTAAATAAGTTAAACCATTGGAACGTAACCTGGTGGTCTGTTGCAGTGCAACATCCACACTAGTAGGGGCTCTGGAGAAGACCAGGATCCACTCTACAACCAGGAGCCTTTTTAGTTCTTCTTTAATATCATTTTGTCTACATTTTTATAGTTGCTCTATTTTGTATATATTGATATTGTATTTGAAAGTTCTGTCTCTAAACATTATCTTTATGAACTGAATCTGAAGCAGGAATACTGAAAGAACAGATTAATAAACTGGAATAAATTCCTTATTGCATCACCAATAAGTGACACCATTCATTCTCAATGACATCATTCATTACATTTAACACAGGTTTAAATAAATAAAAAATAAATAACAAGTGACTTAAATCTTGAGCTTAGCAAATGGGTTTAATACCTAACCTTAAAATCACATATTACCCTTGAATGCATCATCATTTAATTATTTAAATATCCCATAAATATGTGATTTCCCATGAAGGCCCTTTGCCATATATGGTAAGAGATTGGCCCCTGTACAGCCCTCATTTCCTTGCTGCCTTTTCTGTGCACAAAGCAAGCATAAGGGGCTGGACTGGCATCTGTGTCAGTGATTGGCTGAGACGTCGCATCTCAGCCAATCACTGTCGCGGCTGCTAGTCCAGCCCCTTCCCTATTGGGCCAGTTGTGGGATAAAATTCTGCATTGTTGCGTCTATGGCTATTATTATTTCCGAATGTTGTTATCTCTATGTTTATCTGTACTTTTTTCAAACTTACAATATTATATCACTCTACCATATTGACATGGGGGTCCCTTTAAAAGGATATCCTGATTTGCTGAAATTCTAACATTGAAATCTATCTCTTCTCAGTTTATGGAGATGGTACAGTATTTCGAAACTGATTATATTTAACATTCTTGTTCACAGAGCAAATAAAATAAAGTGATTAACAAATGTAAAGAGCTTTTTCGAAGTTGTTGCTAAACCTTTCTGTGCTGATGAATTTGGAACTTCCTGTCATTTTATTATGAAAATATCACACCCACTAATTTCCTAGGTAAGATTTCACCCTAACCCCTTCCCAACCCTAACCCCCATGTTAAAAAGTGCAGTGAAAAGACTTACCAACCCTTTCCCGGCTTTCGCAATAGCCGGCAGCCACGTCTGCGATTGGCTGACTCTCAGCCAATCACAGACGCTGATGGTCCAGCCCCTAAAGCTACTCCATTCCCGGAAGTAGCATTAGAGGTAGAGGGAACGAAGGTTGGTAAGTACATTTCTCTGCTCTTATTTAACTTTTAAACCTGACAGTTAGGGTTTGGAGGGGGTCGCCTACACTACAGAAAAAAGTTGATTTTGGGGTGGAAATACCCTTTAATTCCATTTTAATCCCTACTGTGACTAGCTGCTATTTTAGGTCTTGCAACATTAATTCCCCTTCTGAGGATGTTCACCTTCTTTTAATGTCCCTAACAGTAATTTCAACATGATTGGTGTTTCAGATATGCCATTATGATATGCCATATGATTGGTGTTTCAGATATGCCATTACCATTGAGCAACTGATCACTGATGGGCTAGCTCATGGGGCAGGACAGTAAAAAGACACTATTAGGGGTCCTGAGTACAGGATGTCAATACTTCGAAAGCATTTCTTTGTGCACAAAGAATAACTGGATATAACTGGATGGGGAGATGAGTTGATATATAGGAGAAAATACTCCCTTTTTGTTTCTGAAAGCATACTGTATGTATATGCAGTGAGCTTGACTTTTAAGATCCCTTTTTATGCTTCTCATAACAGCCAACATAATGGCAAATTACTACACTTACAGATCTCATGGGAAGAAGGTAATATATTTCCTATTCATTATAAAGTGAGTCATGTTAGTCTTCTGGGGGACACATATTTAGGTGATTAAGTGAAAAACTGGAGGAAGGGAGATTGCAAGAAGAGAGAAGTTGTTAGATTAATTGGCCACAAATTTGTTTTTTCTGTGCTGTGTTCTGAGTTCTGATAAGGAGGCAAAGAAGATTCAGGAAGAAAAGTATTTGGATCGCAAAGCTGGAAGATATTTAAACCTTTAAGACTTGAAGACAAAAAACTGGAGACTTGAGAGTTATCTTCCCACAACCTCAACTGATACTTTTTTTGAGCTTTTTATAAGCTTGAGCGTGTGCAGAGGAGGCAGCAGGTGAAACAGCAGTCAATCATTGGCTGTGATGTCAGCAGCCACATCCTTAAAGGATAGCTATTCTCTAAAAATGGAAAGTACCTGGGGCAGGGAGGTAGGATTGTTTATTCCTACCTCCCATTATCAATTTGATGAAAAGCTACAGTACTTACAGTTTTCATTTGCCATGTTAGTCCTGGACTAGTCTTGTATTAAAGGGTATCTCCACTGCTTAAACAATTTTTTTGTGTTCAGTTTTATTGAAGAACGGGAGATAAAGGAGCTGTGTCCTACCTCCTGTTCTTCAATAAAACCTACAGGAGCCAGGAGAGAAGGTAATGAACTTACCCGATCACTCGCTCCTCCGCCATGTAGTCTGACAGGTCCCGACAGACTCTGTATCCTATGTGCATCGCACTTGCTCATAAAAAACAGAGTCTGTCGGGACCTGTCAGACTACACGGCGGAGGAGCGAGTGATCGGGTACGTTTCTTACTGTAAGAAGAACAGTAATCTTCTGCTGAAGCCAGAAAGAAGACTGGCAGAATCCGTTTTAAATATCTGGTTAGTGATACAGGTAATAAAGTGCAAAATATATCAGTTGGGGTTGGGGGGCAGGTAACTAACAAGTGACCAGTTAAAGGGTGGAGATACCCTTTAATACAGGTTTTTCTAAACCATGTGACACCCCCCCCCTAGCCTTAGATTAAAACTAAGAGTATGTTTCCCCTTTCAACAAAACAGTCAATTTTAATTTAAACTTGGGTGAAAACATGAAAGCAGATGAAACTACTAGGATGAGTCATGTTATGAATACAAGTAAAACAATCCATACCACATCAGACCATTACCAAAAGGAACTATCAATGTTATATGTGATGAATTGATCTGATACAAGTGGAAAGCTTTACTGTGTGAGTTTGAGTAAGGAATTGAGCTATATGAATGTAGATGTTAGTTATGGGAGAGGTACCGTAGTCAATCAGCTACAGAAGGGATGGTTACTCTTTCCTGTTTTTAATTAGCACATTGCAATAGTAAATATAACCCCTAATTACAAATGTCATTTTATTTGCTATTAAAAATGTTTCAATGGATTGAAAATGAATGGAATGAAAAAAACAAACACAGAAAAACTGGTGGAAACAGAATCACTGGTATTCTGTGATTGCAGATGGGACTGGACAGATCGTTCGGATTTCGGGACTTTGGAACGTATTTTTGAGGGTTACCGAATGTACGAGGTTATTTTGGCTAACCCTTGAAAATAACCTTGAACGTTCAATAACCCTCTAAACTTGAAAGTAGTTTCCGATGGTAACTTCAAGTATTATCGAAAGATTTTCGAGGGTTACCCAAAATAACCTTGTACATTCGGTGACCCACGAAAATACATAGTAACATAGTAATTAAGGTTGAATAAAGACATACGTCCATCAAGTCCAACCTATTCACTCTCTTTTTTTTTTTTAACCCTACCTAACAGTTGATCCAGAGGAAGGCAAAAAAAAACAGCTAAAAAGGGGGAAAAAATTCCTTCCTGACTCCAAACAGCAATCGGAAAGTATCCCTGGATCAACCAGATCTATATGTATTAATACCAGTAATTCTCAATATTATATAGTATCCCAGTACCAACCAGAACTACAGTATATGTATTAATACCAGTAATTCTCAATATTATATAGTATCCCCGTACCAACCAGAACTACAGTATATGTATTAATACCAGTAATTTTCAATATTTTTTTATTTTTAGAAACTTATCCAGGCCTTTTTTAAAGCTATTTAATGAACTTGCCATTACCACATCTGCTGGTAGACAGTTCCACAGTTTCACCGTTCTCACTGTAAAGAAACCTTTCCTAACCTGAAGATGAAACTTCTTTTCTTCCAACTTTAAAGGATGTCCACGTGTCCTCTGATATGCCCTTTTAGTGAACAATGCACCAGAGAGTTCATTGTATGGCCCATTAATATATTTGTATAAGGTTCAAACCATCTAAAGTAAGTTGCGTTTTCAGATCTGTGGGTTTTCCCCAAGTTCCATAAATCCAAAAACAGAGTTTCGGCCATCTCTAATTACTATGTGTCTGTTTGATTTTTTCAGATAGGAATTGTCTGCCAATAGCTCCACCTAGACAATCATGAAGGTTTCAGAACCTGTGTATAATGGGATTCCCACTGGGAATTATATGTCTTCAGTAGTTGAGATGACAGTAGAAGTGGTTACACCTGTATCTGTAGCAGGAAATGGCTTGTGTAGTGATACCTGTTATCAGCATAATAATCAGTTTATGAGCATGCTAAACTCTCTCTCCTGTAAAGAGCAAGAAAGGAAAGTGAAAGATCACAAAGTTATAGACACAAACTATGAAAAAACAAAGGGCATGTCCACCCTTCTAAACATTATTTTATATGTTGTAGGGCTTCCTCCCCCAGCCCCAACACTATTATTATCATTGTCAGAAACTCCCCTCATCATTACTTACCTTCCCTCTATCCTCCGCAGCACTGCCCGGCCTTCTGCTTGCATGGAACTGCAAGCAGGGGGCCGGACCGGATCTGTGATTGGATGAGAGGCGGACGTGGCTGCCAGCAGTTCAGAACGGCGGAGGACAGAGGGGAGGTAAGTAAAGATCAGGGGAGGAAGCCCTACAACATTTTAAAAGGGATTTATGCTAGGGGGAGAGAGACCAAAACGGGAGGGGGGGAGGGCTTTACTGCGCATGGCACAATTCTCCCAGAGGGGAGACAGTAGGCAGAGTCCTATATGGACTCTGCCAGGCTCCTGGTGGTCAGTTTTTGGGACTTTGGGGGAACATTACAGGAGAACCATTTGGAGCTGGGATGTAAGATGATAAGGATTTTATTACACTACAGAGTGGGTCCAGTAGTGGGGGAAATTATAGTTTTGGGGGCGAACATGCCCTTTAAATGAGAATGGTGAATACCATTAGATTGTTTCCACATACCAGTACATCCCATGATGGCAAGGGCAGGGTTTATGCTGGGTACACACTTTGCAGATTTTTGAAAGATGACAGATGATCTGCAATATCCTGTTTGTCATTTTTCAAAAATCAGGCTACACACAGTCCCAAGCGTTGTTCCTATAAACAACAAGGAGAATAATCGAGACTGTATGTTTCCCTCGGCCGAGGTACACACAGTACCGATAAAGGTCCGATACCTCCGATAAACGGTATTGTGGCTTTATCGATACTGTGTGTACCTAGCTTTAAAACAATTTTCATTTGTCAGAGATCCCCTACGTAATGATTATATGTTTATATATTTTTTTAAAAAATGATTTATTTATTCATCAAAATCATAGTGTATATATATATATTATATATATATTTATATTATTATATATATTATATATATATATATAATATACAAACTAGAAAGATAATCAGCACATTCCTAGACCCCATACAATATCATATTATCTGCACACTGCATACTTTATAAACAAAGGGTTTTAGTATACATCCTGTGATCACATGAACAAAAGCCTTCCACCACGTCAAGGTAACCCCAGCCTGGAAGGTCCTAACGTCTAAACTTTTCAATTTCTTTTACTTCAATTACCATTAGCAAACTTTTGCATTTCTCATTCTTACACACTGGATCCATATAACAGGCTCTCCTCCTCCCCCCTCAGCCCTTTGGCTTTTTAAAATGAGGGAAGAGGCCATCCATGCTTTATATTAAAGGCATAGGACCTCCCTAAAAGGGGCATGTTGGGGGTGCTATTACCACATGAGGCTTGACCAAGCCTCCCAATAATACATACAATAACATAATTGTGGAAGCACTCCAATTAGGCTAATTATAATGAAGTAAAGAAATTGAAAGGTTAGACGTTGGACCTCCGACTGGGTTACCTTGACGTGGTTGGAAGGCTTTTCATTCATGTGATCACAGTAATGTACTAAAACTATGTTTATAATGTATGCCAGTGTGCAGATAATATGATATTGTATTGGGCCTAGGAATGTGCATTGATTATCTCTTCTATGTTTGTATAAATGTTTGACCAGATCAGTAGCACTTCCACTAAATGTAGTTGTAAATTAGCCTAATTGGAGAGCTTCCACAATCCTTGTATTGTGTGTGTGTATATATATATAACAGATAGGGGCACTCCATGGACTGCAACAAATAATTTATTATAACATCAAACGGATCGACACGTTTCAGCCTACACGTGGCATGCCATATTGGACAGGTACCGTAATACTCGAGTATAAGCCAAGGTTTTTAAGTTTAAAATCAACCTAAAAACCTTGCCTCGGCTTATACTCGAGTCAATAGTAACCCTACCTTCAATCCAGCGCAGCTGCGAGCCAGGCCGGCAGTTCCCAGTAGTTCTTCACGGGTGCGCGATGATGTCATCGCGCACGCTGGCGGGATGACGTCATCGCGCAGCCGCGAAGCAGTACTGGGAACTGCCGGCTCTGCCGGCTCTACCAGGTACGGTAAGTGAGCTGGGGGGGGCTGGGGGGACAGTATGCCATACAGTAACCCCCAATACCTTTCTACTATAGGTTGTTGGAAACTACAACTCCCAGCAACTAAAGCATGCTGGGAGTTGTAGTTTCCAAACATCTATAGTGGAAAGGTATTAGGGTGGGAGACAGTATGCCATACAGTAACCCCCAATACCTTTCTACTATAGGTGGTTGGAAACTACAACTCCCAACAACTAAAGCATGCTGGGAGTTGTAGTTTCCAAACATCTACAGTGGAAAGGTATTAGGGTTACTGTATACCCTCGGCTTATACTCAAGTCAATCATGTTTTTCTAAATTTGGAGTCAAAAATGGGTACCTCGGCTTATACTCGGGTCAGCTTATACTCGAGTATATACGGTAAGTGTCTTAAATAGAAAAAAACCCTCCCACAACCCTCCTTAGAAGGGAAGCCAGATGGATTAGAACCCTTGACACATTAGCCCCTAGGGGACTTAATGAACAATTGGCATTATCATGCTATTTATAATCCCCTTATTGGATATTGGTATGCCCCCAAGGATAGCGAGTTATATCCTTTGGAATATGGAGTATGTGATACATTTTATTTTGATTTTATACTCTACTTATTCCATAGTTTTTCAGTGTACCTATAAACTTTAACTTACGGGTTTTCTACTTATTTACTTATATATTTTCTAGCTCCACACGTCTAGAGCTTCATATACGAGACTGCTCCGGTGGGTGGCATTTGGGTTACGATCTTCCCTTCCTTTGCTACTATGTTGCTGTTATTGGACAACTTATGTTTTCCTCGTAGTGACAGGCAGCCATAGCTGAATATAGTTTAGTGTTAGAAATTGATACTATTGAGGTTATTTTCATTATTGGATACATTGTTCTAACGTTATTACTTATATATTAGCATGCCACTGATTTGCTATCGTAGAGCCGTGAATACATATTGATAGTCCATTCGATAGTCCATTTGATTAAGAGTTTGTAACTATTTTAGTTTGTTGATATCTTCGCTCATTGTTATTACTACGTATATTTATCTCGGACCCATGTTTTTAACTTTTGTATTTTTATATGTACACTCTTTTATCTTCACTGTGCACTATCGATGAGGATTCACGGGAGAAAGGTGGGTGGAGATGTGGGAGGGTTGTGGGAGGGTTTTTTTCTATTTAAGACACTTACCTGTCCAATATGGCGTATCCTCACGTGTAGGCTGAAATGCGTCGATCCGTTTGATGTTATAATAAATTATTTGTTGCAGTCCATGGAGTGCCCCTATCTGTCATTTATATTGTGAATTGCCGGAGGCACCCGGGCATCGTGTGTGAGCAAGGGAGGAGTGCATCTGGTCACCGTTATTTATTTATATAAACTCACAGGTCTTTAACTTAAAACATAACCTTTATTTTACTTAACTTACCTAAAGATCGACGCGTTTCAACCCTTAACGGGCCGTCATCAGGATACATATATATATATATATATATATATTTTATTTTTTTAAGGCACTAAACCCATCACCAGGGTGGATCCATACAGTTCCTTCTTGAAAACATTGGATTAGACTAACCTACAGCCTATCAGAGATTACCAAAAAAGACCTCTAGCCAATCAAAATCTTAGAACATTAAAATTTATGCTTATGCAGGGCCTGGTGCAATAGAAACGTCAACAAAAACTGTATATTTCTACACTGCTGATGCAATATATCCCATATAATATCAGATTTATTTGCTATAGGAATACTGGGCACTGAAGCATTTACACACATTTACATATCTAAACACTGCAAAATAGTTGGAACATTCACGCTTACCTCTCGTTCTAATATACTTTACATTACTAGTAGTAAAATATTTTTAGTTTGGCTAAAAAAAAAGAAAACTGTATATTTCTATATATAATAAGCAGAATTCATATATGTATTTTTTTCTGCTGATGCGATATATTCTGTATAACCTAATTTACTTGCTATAGAAGGGAATACTGGGAGTTGTAGTGGTTACATGTGGAGGGATGCAGGCTGGTTGCTTTCAGTCAGGAAAAATGGGAATTTTCTGGAGCAGAAGATGTTCGATTGAGACTATGGATGTGGGGTTAAGCTGAGCAATTCCATTATCACTAATTAAAGATAATTTAATGTAGGCTTTTACCTGAACATCTGGTTTGTTCAGTAATAGAAGATTCTTAATTACCGTTTCTCTGCGGACTTTGAGAGAAGATGACTTCAGCCCAGCAAATCTTATAGTAAATTTGTAAGTCATCCCTGTTCACGTAGCACATGATTGTTTGGAAGATGGCTCAGTTACTATAGTGGAAAATGATCGGTCCCCTGAGATGTGCTGTCAGAGTTCACGTCCAATAGGAAGGGAGCGAGCGGTGACGTCAAGAAGTGAGATGATGGTGTGACTGCTGGATGCTCGTATCATGCCTCCCCTATGCCAGATTAATGCTTTGCTCATCTACAAGCAGGTTATGGCCTCAAGCCTGACATCAATCAATATCTACCAATGCTGTTTACAATCCCGCAGCTGATGAGAAGTGAAGGCCTTACCGTTACGGATGTATCATCCTTACGGAGATGGAAAGTGTCAGGAAATGGGAACGTTTAAAGGAAGGGAGAAAATTTAATGGGATTTCGCTGCCTCCTGCCCATTCCCTGCTCATCGTTTAACCACGTGGATACCGGAAATGAGTTTAAACTATTGTTTGATTTCTATTCCTGGATCTCCTGTTAGAGCAGTGACCTGATTATTGGTACATGCCCTTGCTATTAAAGGGAAGCTATAGTACCAAATTTAAAGGGTATATCCACCAATTTTTAAAGTATGTTTTATTCAAAGCTAGTAAGTTACAGCACCTGTAGCAGTGGCAACAGTTTCCAAAACTATCGTGCCGGCGCTCCAATACACCTCCTCAATGCACCGTCTCCCTCTCGGTCAAGCCGTATGTATACACAAAGTAAAGCCCCAAGGCATAACATCCAATGGGGCAGAAAGGAAGCGGGCAGCCGGTCTTCAGTAAAACTCGTAAATCTTTTTATTTCGGAATCTTTAAAATCATCAAACCATCACATTAAAGTAGCAAACAAACGGACTAACAGACAAGACATGTGAACCCTCCAGGCTCCACCCGACGCGTTTTGTGGCCAATCCACTTCCTCAGGGCATGGCTATTGGCCACGAAACGCGTCGGGTGGAGCCTGGAGGGTTCACATGTTTCTTGTCTGTTAGTCGTTTGTTTGCTACTTTAAATGTGATGGTTTGATGATTTTAAAGATTCCGAAATAAAAAGATTTACGAGTTTTACTGAAGACCGGCTGCCCGCTTCCTTTCTGCCCCATTGGATGTTATGCCTTGGGGCTTTACTTTATGTTTTATTCAGTTTAATTCAAGTTACCGCAGATCACTCAAGTGCTGGCTTCTCACTGACAGGTCCAGACACATCCACGCGCACACAATGCAAAGCACTATCAACACGTTAGAGAATGTCAGTGAGAAGCCAGCGCTAGAGCGAAACGCGGTAAGTTTCTTCTTCTTTCCTGCAGGTTTTACTAAAGAATGGAAGGTAATACGTAGCTCATTTACCTCCTGTTCTTCAGAATAAAACATAATTTTAAGATTGGTGGGCATACTCGGAGGGGCTGAGCTAAACATTCTACAATACAGATACAAGATGTCAGCAACTTTACAACAGGAAAGGTAGGCTCAGGAGGCACCTGAGGAAGGGGTAAAACCCTGAAACGTAGTGCACTGCAAGTCACAATAAGGAAATCATTTCACAATTGAATGCGTATCCCCTGCAAATTTGTTTACGAAATATGTAGTCCACTGCCAGTGGTTAAGTAGATTGGGGAGGTAGCACCATTGTTGAACAACAGAGAAGGTGTGTGGGGAAAAAAATAAGTTTGTATAAAGGCTCAGGAGGGAAATAGAAAAAAAAAAAAGGGCAAAAGTTGCTTCTTCCAAATAAACTAAACTTTGTTTTACAACATACTTATCCTTTAACTCTACCTCCTAATCTTTTTTCTTTACAATAGGGTAGAAGATCGCCACAAGCACTTACTGTTCACAGCTGCCCAATCCATGTCCCAGACACTCTCAACCTATAGCAGGAGAGGCCAGAAGCCCATCCATCCTGTAAATAGGAAGGCAAACCACTGATGTGTTAAGATGGGCGTGGCTACACCTGTGGGCGTGGCTAAACTTTTAGGATTTTGAACTTCCTATCACATGGGTATTTAAACAGTTCCTCAGACAGTCAATTAGAAATAATGTAAATTACTAGAAACAGATATTACATCCCTTTGTCAAACAGCTTGTGTTGCCGCTACCATATTGCTCCTTTCAGGGTTTGATCCACTTCCTAAGGCAGACAAATATATATATAAGGTATATACCATTGTGTACTATTTGTCAGGCTAAGAAGCACACATTATATACATCCAGCAAGGCCCAGCAACCCACCCAGCAAGGCCCAGCATCCCACCCAGCAGGGCCCAGCATCCCACCCCATCCCAAAGGCTCCCAAAAACTGACCGACTGACATGATGCACAGAAAAGGTACTTTGTTGTCACACAAAAAAGTCTGTCACATTGTCACGGTCACTCAATTTCACAGTAGTAGTAGGCAAAGGCTGGCAACAGATGCTGAAGATGTAATCACTTTGTAAAATTACTAATATCTGCACCTAACTACCAGTGCCACACCAGCCCCTCTGTCTCTCTATTGGCTGCTGGACTGTTTCACCTGTGACCTGATGAAGACACAAGAAAGGACCAATAGGCACTGGGCAGCAAGCCCAGGAATAGTGCACCATGGGAAGTGCCTTTAGCCTCTACTTTAAGATTGGTCCACCAACCACACATTCTTCCTTGAATTTGAACGAACGTGCACACGTGGCCATGTGCCGCATGACTCCAAGTCTCCGACCTTCAAGTTGCTTCGAAATCCGCTTCCTTCCTTTATTCTGCTTCTTAACAAGTCATCAGGAGGACACGTGCATGCAGCTTGTGAATCACAGGCACAAGGATTTTATTTTTTCAACAATTTTTTTATCCCAACCATTTTTTTTTTTTTTTACAACAATGCTGTCGCCCTTCTTATTGGGTGCCACCTGAGGCAATTGCCTCACTGTGCCTCATGGTAGATGTGGCCCTGAGTGAACTTTAGAGTCCTTGGATTATTATATTTATATAATTAATATTAATAAAATTATTGGATTGTCATATTTTTGTAGTTAATAAAGTCTATGGATTATCATTTTCATATAATTAATAAAGTTATGGAATTATCATATTCAGATCATAAATATTAACAAAGTCCTTGGATTATCATATCTTTTAATTAAAATCGATTTGGATCATTAATATTAACAAAGCTCTCATTTATTTCCTAGCCTCTGATGGTTATCTATTCATTTGTTAAAACATAAACAGAATGTAGACAATCCTTATAAAGACATGAGGGAACTCAGGGAAGTCATAAAGAAAGTGACGTAAGTGGATCAATATGGAAGTTATAACACTCTCCAAACATAGCGGTTAATGGGAAAACTGAAGATCTTATGACATTCGTGATTAATAAGGCTAAACTGCTGTATCACTTATATTTGTTTATATGTAGCTAAGCCCTCAGGCAATATGGAACATTGTGACTGGCTTGAAAAACCTGTTACAAACATCTGTCTACCTTTTCACATCAGCTCTACATATGGACACTAGGGGGCATATTTGTAAAGGTTCGTTAAACTTTTCGCCTTCTTTAAAGGGCATGTCCACCCCCAAAACTCAAATTTAACCCCATACTGACCCCACTCTGTAGTGTACAACAATCCTTACCTTACATCCCAGCTCCTTATGGTTGCCATGCTGTGCCCCTCCAAAGTCCAGGAAAGTGTAGTGTTAGAGGGTTGGTTGAATCATCTGCGCCTGCTTCAGTCTCAACCTCGACATGGTTGAGGCATGCGCAGGAGAGTCCTCCCCCCCCCCCCTTTCTCTCCCTCCCTCTCCCTCCCGTTTTTTTCTCCCTCCCCCTAGTGTAAAATCCCTAGTATATATTATATATATTGATCCCCCAATCCCAACCGCTGTAACAGAATTCATAGAAAGTGCCCCGATAGTTACTTACCTTCCCTCTATCCTCCGGCGTTCTTCTGAGCAGCCGGCAGCCGCGTCCCTGATTGGCTGCCTCCAGCCAATCAGGGACGCGGCTGCCGGTCCTGCCCCCTGCTTGCATTTCCGTGCAAGCAGAGGGCCTGGAGACTGCCGCGGAGGATAGAGGGAAGGTAAGTAACTATAGGGGGGCACTTTCTAAGAATTTTATTACGGCGGTTGGGGCTGGGGGATCAATATGTATAATATATAAAAAGTTTTAAAAAGGGCTGGACATGCCCTTTAATGCAGCCTTTTCACCAAATTTGGAGTTTTCACTATTTATAAAGCAGTGATAACCAGTGGCAAAAGGTCATTACCGCTACATTTCACTTTTCGCCTTACATCACTGCGGTAACCGCTCAAGCATATTTATAAAATAGTATTTATAACAAAAGTGTTTTATTGCGTTAGTTCAGCCATTCAAATTCGCCAAGTCTGAGGTGGTGAAAACGCATAAGTGGCCATTTATTTATCCTGCCAATGGGGCCATGGAGGTGTCAGTACATTGTGGAGTGTTTCTCAATACTAATAAGTACTCAGGGGGGTGTTAGACTATTTTCCAGCATTTACTGTAATACAATCTAAGATTTCACTTTTTAAAGTAAATTTTTCGCTTTTTAAAGAACTTTTTTTTTAAAAGGTTCCAATTTTTTTTCTTTACCAATAAAGTCAAATGGGGGTCTGAGGGACATATTTATAAAGGGGCATTATTTTTGCTTTTTTCCCCACCAGCCTTTACCACAATTTTTCAAACTTTCAACTTTTTTCTTTCATCAAAGTTATTAAAAAGGCGAATTTTCATCAAAAGCGAAAATCATCTAGCAAAAAGTAGTATTAAGGGCTAGGCCACAATGCTGCGATGTTTCTGCATTTGCGCTTGCGTATGTGTTTGCGTTTTTTCAGATCATTGAAAAAGCGGCAACGCACCGAAAACGCGCATTTTCGGGTGCGTTGCACATGCGATTTGCGTTCTGCATTTTAAATCGCATGCGTTTTCCAATATTTAATGAAAAAACGCATGCGCAAACGCAAAGAAATCACACATGAAATCGCATGCGATTCCGTGTGCGATTGCGTTGCAGTGTGGCCGTGCCCTAGTAATGCTGAAAAAGCTCAGCACATATGATGGTAAATACGGTAGGTAATACTCCCTGGTGGTTTTTCTAAGTAGTATTAAATTGGTTAATACACACTGAACACCTATCTTTGTCATTTAAAAATAGACTAAAAGATTTGGTGTTTTTTTCAGCCGAAGATATAAATAGTATAAAACTCACCCAGGCGAATTTTCTCTATTTTATTATTAGGACTAATGTTTTAGTATTGTTTATTTTCAGCAAACTACAGCTAATTACCAAACCAGTTCCATTAATATGGGAACATCCCATAGTGCTGGGTAAGAAATAGTCATGTTAATGGAACATTCCAGTAAGTAATGATGTTTGGCAAAAATTCTGGTAAAACTGCAAAAGGGAGAAAAGGCGAATTTTCACCTGTTTATAAATAGCTTCAAATAAAAAAATTACAAAAATAGCTCTGAAATTACACTAGAGAGCAATCTCTCTTTCCGCAGTGATACCACACTTAACGCAATGAATATGGCGAAAACTACCGTGAAATGGCGAAATAACGATCGTTTATAAATATGCCCTAGGGGTTCATATCCAGTATCTGTAGGTTTTACTTTAACTTCCATCCATATAAATGTACATTGATTGTTGGTGGTGACTTTGTAAATGCGGGAATAATAAAGAATATATATATTATAGTTACCTATCCTGCTATAACATTAATCATTACCGTACATTATAAGTGTTTACCCAGGGATATTTCTATAGGGTTCAAACAGGGCAGCTTCCTAGGTTGATAAAGTGCAAATAGCAATGTTTTGGTCCTTTCCTTGGACCTTTTTTAAGCTAATATATATATATATATATATATAACCTACCCCTGTAGTGGATTTCTATGGGAGGAACTGTAAGATTATAGCTTTATAATCTTACAGTTCCAGGAGGTAAAGGAAACCAGAAGCCACAAAGGGGTAGGTTATAATAAATAATGCACCCGAACTGTAAATTATAAGGATATTAGAAGTCACCTTGGAGTTCCGTGCCCTGTATATAAGGTACTCGGCCAGCGTCCTCGTTCTTTTATATGGTCACGGAACTCCTCTGTGACTTCTAATATCCTTATAATTTACAGTTGGGGGTGCATTATCCACTATATAATCTTATTATGGATTTAACCTGATGTTATACCAGCTTTGTGTGAGGTTAACTCCATATTTCCAGGGGCCTGCGCGGTTTCCTATTAGCACAGGCGCCCGATGCAAGACAAAAAATGTTAGTTTTTGCGATACTTTGTAGCACGAAAACGAACGTGATTTCAATGGTGCCGGTGCCGTTACCTTAGTGCTGCATGGTGAGAAATCGTCAGGAAGAGGAGATTGCGGTATTGCATCTCCCCCAATGTGTATATAATGTAAACCACAGTGAGTTTAAATGGTAACAGGTCATGTTTGTTTATACATTTGCGGGGTGCAGGTTGGGACAGGGCGTGGGATGCATGTCTGTATGTCTGTTTAATTTTGGGTGCGGGTCACTGTGGGTGCAGGGTGGATCAGTTAGTGGTTCATCTTGTAGGTGTGTTTAATTTCAAGTCGGGGCGGTTAACGGTTCTGCATGTTGGGGTGCGTTTTTTTCCCCTGGGTGCGAGTAAGGTTTTTTGGCTGCGGGTGTGAAAAATGGGTGCAGGTAACAGTTCTGTAGATGCATGGTGACGCACCGGTCTGAAAAATTAGACCCACGGAGGACTCTTATCTAAACTTAATGCTGCCATCAGTTGGTGTATCAAGCGATCGCTCTGCTGAGAAACATCTGAGCCCAACAAGTTTTTGATTGGAAAAAAAATGGACAACGGCAGGTACCCTGCTAGTGTAAAATAAAAGTGTGAGTGAACTAGTGCTGTGTCAGACATGCAGATATTATTACAGGGTGAAATACGGTACAGGCACAAAAGTGGAGGAAACACAAGCAAAGTGATGAAATATTTGGTTTAGAGCAAAAGTAGGTTTCATCTTACTGTTTTAAATATCTCCCTTTTACAAATGGTACTTTCAACATGAACCCACTTAACCCTGCCCTCCCCACAACTTTGAAGATCTGCATGTAGAAAACCTGTGAGATCTGGAATACATTGGGTTGATGGTTGTGGAATTCTGCTCACTGTGCTTAGTATCTATACAGGAAGAAACTGAAGTCTATTGATTTGAACTGTGAAACTTTTCTGATTCATACTTTCCTCTTTACAGGGCCGGATTTCCCACTACGCCACCTAGGCCGTTGGCCTAGGGCGACACAGCCACCAGGGGCGGCAAAAAAGAAAAAAATGTGGGGGGGGGGTGTAAGGCAGCATTGAACCCCCATTTTAAATTTACACAATGCACATTAGTTGGCACACAGCAGAGCATTACCGGTTTCTGTGAATAATAGTTTGCTCGGGGGATCTGGAACTTACCTTACCACGCTCCTCTTGCAAGCTGCTCCTTCACTGACAGCCGCTCTGTCCCGACCGCACACCCTATCTTAGGCGCATGCGCGCCAATACAAAATAAAGGGCGCGCGATCAGGACAGAACAGCTGTTCTGTGCAGGAGCGGCTTGCAAGAGGAGCGTGGTAAGGTAAGTTCCAGGTCCCCCGAGCGTAATATTATTCACAGGGAGGTGGGAATAAGCGTTCTCACCACCCTGTAAATAATAGAAACGGATGGCAAATACTTGTTTTTTTAAGGTTATTGTTCCGTTCCTTTAAATCGGAAATGGGCAGCGATTGCTGATTTGCTAGGGGTGACAGGTCCCTCTCCCACTTACAAAGCTCTGCTTCAGCCAATAAATAACCGCGTACGGGTGTACAGGCACCTAGGGGAGAAAAAAGTATAAACCCGGCCCTGCTTTTATAGTGATAACTGTTTCTTCTGCAGTTTCCCCCATAGAAGGTGTAACTCTTTCATTGCTCTAATGTTGTTTATATACTGGCCCCATTTTACAGTAATTTAACTTTAAACATTGAGTTGATCAGAGTATAAGACATGCCAAGATTACTCCTCTTGGTTTCATGCTAGAGGAGTTTTTATGGATGATGGGAGTTTCTATGGATCACAATGAAGACAGTCAACAAATAGGGAAATATGGCTCAACAGTGACGTGCACCCAAGATCGGCCTGAAAACTGGTCCAGAAGGCCATCATGAGGCCTACAGCAAAAAGGGGCTGAAGGATTTCTAGGAAAGTACTGTTTGTTCCCTTCATGAGACAACAATCAGATGTATTATTCATATATCAGTGTTGTGGGATAGGTTATTGTTGGATAGGTTAGCAAGACAAAGTCTTTATGGGGCCCATACATCAGTCAACATTTCTCCTGACATTTCTACACATAGTAGGCAAATAAGCCGGATATACTCTTATCCAAAACAACCGAGCGCTGTAATAAAATCAACAATTGCTTCAACAACGTATTAGTTTTGGGTTAGTGAAACTAATAGAACCAGGGGTGTAACTGCAGGGGCCCTGGGGCCCCAACGACATTGGAGTCTGGGCCCCTCCCCCCACCATTATCAGCTGTTTTTAAACAGCTGATTGCTTGTATTAATGAAACATCAGCTGTTTAAAAGACCAGACCCGAAATTCCGGTTCGGTTCAAGAAGTTCAGGTCCAGTCTTAAACAGCTGCTGTTTCATTCATATGCACAATCCGCCGTTAAAAAGAAACTGATCACGGGTGTTATGGGCTTGTGAGGGGCCCTCCTACTGTCTATAGGCCCCCTGTACGGTAGCATTGTTTAGAACCAGTTATAGAACCAGGATTTGGTAGGATTTCTTTATTCACTAAACTATTTATGATTTGTTTTTCACTTGTTGCCTTCATTTCTTTATTATTATTTAACAAAACCCTGTCATTTTATAGGGTGTGGAGATTTTATATCGACTGTAGCCACACATAGACAAACATACACACAAAGAATTCGTTCATATTGAATCATCAGAAGTAAATCTGAAAACTTCCAAAGAAATTGTAATTTTGCTTGTTTGTGGTGATAAATAGCTGGTTGAAAATACTGGTAGGCACCAGATAAGGTTATTAGAAACGCAATAGACTTTTTGGCATCAAATTTTAACGTTTATGGTAAAAAAAACATTAAGCTATAATAAAAGTGCTTGAGATCCTACGATAAAAGGAAAGAGGTCCCTGCATACAATCTAAAAAGTAATATATTATTATAATGACCATAGGAATAATATATTATTATAATAACCATAGGAATAATACATTATTATAATAACCATAGAAATAACATATTATTTGTAATAACTAGAGATGTCCGAACTTCGAAAAATCCGGTCCGCGCGAGGATCCGCGGATTTTCGAAAAAATCAGAAAATTCGAAAATCCGCGAGCGGACCCGTTAAAACATATTAAAATGAAAGTTCGGCAAAATCCGCATTAAAAGTGGTCTAAATAGCCTTGGTAACGTAGACTTAACCACTCAGGGACCTGGGTAATGGCCTTAGAAGCACGTATAAATGCCAACAATACCTAAAAAGTACAGTCCGCTAGCGTGACTTTAAAAAAACGGTATTTTTCGAAAATACGAGGATTCCCGTAAAAACGAAGATTTCCGTAAAAAAACGAGGCTTTCTGTAACTATGATAGCTGCCATTGGCTAATTTGGATCATGTGGCTTGCTCCGTCTTGAAAATTTACACGAATTACTCGTTTTTACGAGTATTCTCGTAATTACGAGAATACTCGTAATTACGTGAATCCGCGTAATTACGTGAATCCTCGTAATTACGAGGATCTTCGTTTTTTCCGTATCCCGAAAGTATCGTAGATCCTCGTAATTACGGAGATACTCGTATTTTCGAAAATTTTCGTAAAAAAAAAAATCCGCAGTTCGGAAGTTCGGAAGTCCGGAATAATCCGCCGTTCGCGGATGGGAGAAATCCGCGGCGGATCCGGGTTCGGGTCCGCGAACCGGCCATCTCTAGTAATAACCATAAGAAGTACCTAGCACTAGATAATATGGTACAAGGGACTTTGTGCAAGTTGTATTTGATAGACACACATTAATTGATTTTTATTCTAGAAGCTGGGCAGGGTTCTTTATTTAAAGGGTGGTTTGTTGGTAAGACATACAAAGTAAACATGCTCCATAGGATAGTAAGCTGACCTGAGCATCTATTGATCTATTGTCTTAATTATTTATGAGCACATTGAATAGGGAATCCAATATATTTGGTTTTTATGCAAGGTAATCAGGTGAGTCACTCACATTGTAAATAGTTCTTGTGAAATAAGACAGCATAATCTCCCCGGGGGATTCGGATAATAACATTTCTCTGGATTATATGACCAGGGAGATGGTTGTGTAATGCTGTTGGCTATGGTTATTTTTCCTAGAGATCCTTCTGTATCCATTTCATAAACAGCACGTATACAGTGCAATACAGGGGCTATCTGTGACTCATGTGTTGCTATTGGTTAGTTTATATCTTTATGGAGGGCAAGCTAAGTAATTAGAAGGGGATCTAGATAATAAATGTGGTTATGTATTATACAGAACATCTAATACTGTGTGTGTTGACTCATGTGATGACTTGATGTTATCTTGTGTTATTATTTATCACATTATGTAATGCTGGCGGTTATATAGAACATGGCACTATTAAAGGGATAGAGCAGGGACCAGTTTGATATAGAGAAATATAAATATGATACTCGTTACTACAAGGCACTGTAATCCAAGGTTAACATGTATATTACTTCAGCCCCTAAAGCAAATGCACTTTTTTTGCAAGTCAATGCTAAGAAAACAAGCCTAACATATTTCCATATGTTCTGTTCTGTTCTTCTGTTCTGAGGCAGAGGCGTTTTGGGGGGCAACAGCATTTGAGGCAAGTTTCCCCCTCACCCCCTATAAGCAAGTGCCCCTAGACTTCTCTGGAGGTTTTACCCCTTTAAGTGAAAATAAAATTGACCCATGTACGGTATGCCAGGTAGGTTTACACAGGCCAACCAGCAGGTGTACTGATAATTGTACCTGACTCCCAATCCTGCCTATAAAAATACTGGGTTGTGGAAGATTTTGCCTGAAAATGTTGTCTTGGCTAAAGCTCTAAACACATTTAATGGAGGCCTAGATATCTTCTTGGCCAATCAGATTATCCAGGGTTACATCTGACTATATACATTTGTGGGTATTTGTGATTGGTTGTATACTTGTTCAGGTTGGTGATCATGGGGGATGGTCCAGTTGGGTGGAGGAGGCTGGGTTTTGTATGGAGGGGACTATTGGTTTTTTTTCAACCAAAAATGAACCATGTTACTATATGTAGGCAAAAATATTGCACCAAGTGGTCTGTATGGCTGAACTATTGACCCATGTGCACTTAGCCTTATGGATGAGGTACACCTGCAGAGGCCACATTATGTCCATAATGTATATAGAGCAGCACTAAGGACTCGTGGGCATCCTTTAAGATTGAAAGAAAGAAGCTTAATCTTCAGATCTGTCTTCCAGCAAATGTGGTAATGGCAAGCTCAATAAATAGCTTTAAAATAGCCTAGATAAGTTTCTGAAACTAAGGCTGGGTACACACCAGCAGATATTTTCGGCTGACCGACTGATCCATGGTCAGTCGGCCAAATATATCTGCTGGTGTTGGGCAGCAGGCCGGCCACAACCAACCTTGGTTACCCGTTCATCCAAATCGGACAAACGGACGATCGGACATGACGGTAAATCATGATCAATCGGCAAGGTAAGTAACTGGAGACTGGATGCAGGTTAAGTAAGTAACTGGAGACCGGTTGCAGGCAAGGTAAGTAGAAGGACCCGGGGAGGTAACGCTACAATCATTCACCGGGTCCAGGAGGACGCTGTTTTTTGAATCCTCGCGCTGCCCGGCGTGTCTGCGTTGTGACGTCATGAAGACGCCCACACGGAAGTGCGGCGCGGGACCGGAGCAGCAGGTAAGTTCGTGACAAGTAATAACCAAATCCAGTATGGTTATTACTGTATGGGACTACTGTATGGGAATACTGCTGTCCATTTAAAGGGCAACTAAAGCCTCAAAACAATACAGAATCAGAAGGCAGTAGTGGTTATAATTTCTACCCTCGGTTTATACTCAGGTCAATCAGTTTTTACTAGTTTTTTCAGGTAAAAATCGGTTTATACTCGGGTCGGTTTATACTGGGTAACTTACATTTATTTTATACTTTAAAAATATATTTTATGATCAAATTACAACACAGTTAATGTAGAGACATTGATTTGAATACCATACACACTGCAAAGTGTAAAAAATATGGGTAATCACAAATTTAAGTCACACATTAAGAACACGTGTGTGCCTCAAAAACAATACGCTTTGCCTAGTGCAGCACGATCTGAAAAGGTTAAAGAACCGATGCACTAGATGGACGTATGACTTTTTTTC
The DNA here is from genome assembly GCA_019447015.1 of Hymenochirus boettgeri. Taxonomy (NCBI): domain Eukaryota; kingdom Metazoa; phylum Chordata; class Amphibia; order Anura; family Pipidae; genus Hymenochirus; species Hymenochirus boettgeri. Next base: position 24,095,958 of record CM033473.1, on the reverse strand, counting down.
AGTAACACAATGTAGTTATCCAGTTCATTTTATATAAACATAGACAACAATTTACTAAATGTAACTTCTTGAGAATCTGTGTGGTTACTTTACTTACTTTATCCTCAACATTTTTTACTAAACATAAACACAACTTTTTGTCATGTAGTTCCTGTAAATGGATAGTTTTTCTATCTGACACAGGGATTAGCTGGAGAAGCTACAGGACTATTGTTAATAGTCAATACATTTACATTTCCACCGAAAAATGATTCAGCAGGTTGTTGCAACAACATTTCAGAAGAATCTACATTGCATGAAATGTGCTGCTAACATCATGTAATGTTTGGAATATTTAATAACAAGTTTGATTCACTGTAACAGTCATTGCACCATTAGGAAAGGGTTAATAAACAGAAGAAAAAAAAACATGATCAATGCACATTCCAGGGCCCTGTAAAGTTTCATAGTATCCGTGCTAGTGCATGAAAAAGATCATAGGGGTTTTAAAAACATGTTTATGATCATAATAACATATAAAGCCTTCCAACAACATCCAGGTAACCCCTGATCTAATTGCCATTGGGTCTGGGCTTGTTCTCCATGCTTGGTTGGTTTTCATGGGAATTCGTCTCTCAGTAAATATATATAAACAGAGAAAGCAGGAGAAGGGGCTTATAGTGCCTCATGCAGTGAACACTGGTGGGTGAACCACATGGAGGTGTAGAATGCCAATAACAAAAAAAATGGAAAAGAAGGGGAAGGGAACAGCAACCTCCAGCTAAACTTATGGCACAAAGCCCTCAAGGCAATCGTACTGCGTATACCGTGCCAAAAAATGAACAGTAGGCAAAACCAGCCTAATTTGTAAAAGCTATATTGGCCAAATGGATGGTGGACAGCTAGAGACATATAGGGCGATGCACCAACGGGCGCATCGCTCCTGATTTGGAGTTTAAGTCACGCTAACCGATGTTATATCGGTTAGTGTGACTAACTCCTTCCTTGCGGTGGCTGCGTGGCTAACGCAAAAGTTAACAGTGCAGCCGCCGCAAGTGATGTTATATGCCGAAATTGGCTAATAGCTGGCGTTGAAAGTGCCGGAATAGAACAGCGCCAAGTAGCGATGTTCCAAGCGCCACTATCGGCATATAGCATCGCCGGGCTGTTTGCACCGGGTTGGCGATAGTGCCGCTCGGTGCATCGCCCTGATAGTATCAGTAAAACATATCGTACCTTCATTGGGAAAGAGTTACTGTATACTGGCCATACAGTAGGATTTTTACATCTATGTTCCCTTGATGTTCCACTGAAGTTATAAAGATACTGAAAAACTGTCGTTACTTTACTTTGCAGCTATTTTGCGGCAGTAAATGAATATAAATTACCCATTGAGCCTGCGTTGTTATTTTACGCATCCAAGGGTAAGGGGCCCCGCAATCCCCTTACTAAACGCTCGAGCAGCTGTCTTTAATAAGCTGTTTAAAAGACTGGAAGCACATTTCCAGTTCTGTTCCGATCTGTTAAACAGATAAATTTCTTTCACTGTATTATAAGGTTTGTTTGATAAACAACCTCTAGCCAATCAGAGCTTGAAGATGTCCATTGTACACAAATAGACAGAAAAACCTACTGCCATGGAATGACATTGCTCCCAACTGTACTGATTTCACCAGGACAGTGTCACTGTCCCGGACTGAAGGAATGGGTGGAGCTTAGGAGGTCCAATCCATGTTAAGGATAGACCCTAGCTTCTAAAAGAAATTATAACATGTCACGGCTAGTTCTCCAAACATGTCTTTGCTCTATCCAGTTATCTGCCTGTCTCTCTTCTCCCGTTTGCATCTAAACTGCTTAAACGACACGTCTACACTGAACTGGTTAATCACTTTTCTGCCAACTCCCTCTTTCATCACCTACAGTCTGGCTTCTGCCCCAACCACGGAAATGGCTCTTACCAAAGTTGCTAATGATCTGCCTAATGCTAAATCTAAAGGCCAATATTCCCTACTTATTCTGCTTGACCTGTCTTCAGCCTTTGATACAGTGGATTACCCTTTACTGCTTCACATCTTATCCTCTAGGTAAGCAGGGTTCTTCACTCTCTTGGCTGTCCATCTACCTCTCAGGTAGGACATTCAGTGTTCCCACTCTGGCTCCAACTCCACCTCTCTCCCCCTCCCTGTGGGGGTACCGCAAGGCTCAGTACTCGCCCCCTCTTTTTCATTTACACCTTTGGGCTTGGTCAACTCATTAGTTCCTTTGGATTCCAATACCACCTGTATGCTGATGATACCCAAATTTACACCTCCGCCCCTGATCTCGTTACTCGGACATCCCAGGTCCCTGACTGCCTAAATGCCACCACTGCCTTTATGTCCTCCCGCTTGCTCAAACTCAACATGGATAAGAACGAACTTGTCATTTTCCCACCCTCTCAATCTACCCTCCTACCTAACACTAGTATCCACATCAATGACACACCAATCTCCCCAACACCTGACGTGCGATGCCTGGGAGTAACCTGTTGGTTACAGCTCAATAACATCTCACGCATTCGTCCCTTCCTTTCATAGGACACTACTAAAATTCTAGTTCATGCCCTTATCATCTCTCGGCTGGACTATTGTAACACCCTCCTGTGTGGTCTACCAAGCAACCGACTGGCATTCCTTCAATCAACCCTTAACTCTGCTGCCAGGCTCATTCACCTCTCTTCCCGCTTCTCACACGCAGCCACTTTCTGTCAATCTCTCCACTGGCTTCCCATTACCCAAAGGATCCAGTTTAAAGGGTATCTTTACTTTCAAAAATCGAATGTTCAAAAATCCTACCTTTAGATAGTGTAATGGTCACTACTCCAACACATTTTTCAGATTTGAAATCCGAGCAGTAGATTCTCAGAAATCTTCATTTTAAATAACAGCATGTACAGGGAAAGACCTGTCACTCAAACCAGATATGCTAATTTGTGTCCCTCCAGTGACCTCTTACTAGGATCTCCCAAAACATGTCAAACCATTTAATAATACAACCCCAAATATAAAGAGTGATTAATCATATTGGTCTCCTGTTTATCTAATCTATCTATCTCTAATCTATCTCTCTGTCTGTCTGATCTATCTATCTACAGTCTGTCTGTCTGTCTATCTATCTACAGAAGGGAGAAGTGTCTCACACAGCAGCAGCCCCACCTACTCTCAGCAGTGTCAGGAAGATATGTTAATGAGCTGTATAGAGTCGGGCTGAATATGCTGTTTATTATGTAAATGAATGTATCAAGTGTTGGCTGCATTACAAGTGGGCAGTGACTAAGGGAGGTGGGGGCCAGATTGGAGCAGTTACTAAACATTGAAAATTCACTAACAAATCAGGCACAGACACACATGTAAATAACATCATTTTACTACCCTGGCATTGTACTTTCACATTATAAAAACTTGTTTCAGTGAGTATAGTGACCCTTTAACTGCAGTGAAAATTACCACTGCAGACAAAAAGACCGAATGGCACGGTAATTCGTAATACCGTCTGGTATTAGTATTTTTATCTGTGGCATTGTGTATTATAGAATAAATCATATAGACTTGTGCTTTTCTATGGCCATGGAACTCTTGGTGAATCCTAATCTTATATTCTCTATTGGTGAAATTTTTCACTGTTTGCAATAACCTTTCAAACCAAATGCATGACTGGTACAGTATAACAGGAACTGCTCTCTGCGTGGATTTTTCTTTTAATAGTTCTTGGCTATTTTAGGCTTTGGGAAGGAAAAGGATCTATGTTTAATAATAAATAATAGTAAATGAAAATGGTGTCATTAGGGAACTGATTATTTTAACAGGATTTAATAAAAGGAGGTTGCACAACCCCTTTAACCCTTGTGGATCACTTATTTGAAGTGGAGTCGGGGGGGGGGGAATACTAAAATAACACTATATATATAGTTAAGAGGGAAAATCCTCTCTACCCAGACTCCCCACAACAGACTCCCCACATTAATAGGTACTATTAAAAAGCAGTTTATTGGATAGACATCAAAGAATATAAAATAACCCACACCACATACTCCTAACACACACAACTCTAGGGCGTCCTGGTTACTAAAAACAAGGTCAAACTCCCCCAGTGTGTAAATCCTCCCAAGTTCACACATAACAGGAATCATGCATGTCAGGGCTTCACGGACAGACCACACTCTTCACCCGACTCTAAGTCCAATGTCCCATTCCTGAGATAGACTTTACACTGACGAGTTTGCGTGTCTGCACAAGTGCCGATAGTCCTTGGTAGTTCCTAGTATATAGCTGGAGACACAGGAGTACACCACATCGGAGGAGCCGCCATTAACCTACACGCGTTTCGCCATATTGCTGATACTGCACAGGTTTCATCAGGGTCCCTTATTTTAACAGACCACAAGGATTTCAACTGATTTAACGCTAAACCATGGTCTGTGTCTAGCTAGTCATGAAACTGGAGAGTTTCGTTTCACTGGCGTTTCATTTTATGCGGGAACTGCGGTTTCAGGGCGGAATTTCAATTTTGGAGGCAAATTTTCAACATCGAAATTTAGTTGGTGACTTTCTCCACGTAGAACTATTTTATGTAGTGAGCGGTTTCATTCATTTGTGCAACTTTTCCAAAGCAGTGATAGGTGCGCTAAGTGCTAAACTAACAATGCGGCCAAACAACAACGCACGGGAAATGCGTAAGCGCGTCAATGTTCCACTACCGGAGCACATGCGATTCAACATTGATGCCTCTCAAGCCTTGGGTTATGCCTATTATTGGATGTTTTGAGATTGTGATTGGGAGGAGGGAAAGCTGACTCTTAGGGGCATATTTATAAAGGTTCGTTAACTTTTCGCGGCCGTTTTCGCGGACATTAACGCATAAATCGCGTTTAACGTGATTTATAAATGTCCGAAAAAACGGAAGTGAAAAGTTAACGAAGCGGTAACCCTTCGCGGCAATACTTACTGTTACCGCCGCTTTATTTATAAAGCGGCCAGTACTGGTTTCGTCTGCTAGTATCGACTGTTTTACTTCGCCACCTGAAGGTGGCGAAGTCAGCCGATACTAGCCTCCCGCGGGGGGATGGGCAGGCAACCCGCGGCGGGTGGTCGCAACCCGCCCCGGGAGACACGCCCACAACCCCCCGCGGCGGCGGAGACCACCGCCGCCGCTTCCCAGCAGCCCCTCCAACCCGTTCCCGCTCGCGGCAATCTCGGAACGGAGGCTAGGAGGGGCTGCCGGGAAGGTGCCGCAGAGGTGGTCACGACCACCCCCCGGCAACCCCTCCAAGCCCCCCACCCCGGCCGCCCCCGGGGAGGGGAAGGGAGGGAGCCGCTGGGAGGGGTGGAGGCTCCTCCAGCGGGGCCCTGAGAAGGGCCTTTGGGGCTTAAGGGGGTCCCGCAGCTCGGACCGAGACCCCCCCTCCCCGGCCCTTGTAAGGGTCTTTGCGGCTCTGACAAGAGCCCTTGCGGCTCTGATAAAGAGCCTTTGGGGCTTAGGGGTCCCGCAGCTCGAACCGGGACCCCCTCCCCGGCCCTATCAGGGCCTTTGCGGCACTTACAAGTGCCCTTGCGGCTCTGACAAGAGCCCTTTGGGGCATAAGGGGTCCGCAGCTCGAACCGGGACCCCTCCCGGCCCTATAAGGGCCCTTGCGGCACTGACAAGTGCCTTTGGGGCTTGGGGGTCCCGCAGCTCGAACCAGGACCCCTCCCCGGCCTTGTAAGGGCCCTTGCGGCACTGACAAGTGCCTTTGGCGGGGGTCCCGCAGCTCGAACCGGGACCCCCAGTGTGCGGCTCTTAAAAGAGCACTTGGGCGACGTCTTCGGGCTGGAGACACCAACCCCACTAGGTCGCCGATGCCAGGCAGACTCACTGCGGCCGACGTGAGCCCGCTGGCACCGCGGCCTCAGCGGAGCCGATTTTGCCAGCGCTTCTTTTTCAGCCATCTACTGCGATGGCATTGAGTTCCGCGGCGGAAAGCTCCTTTATATAGGTTTGCAGAAACCCCTAATTCATTTCTGATTGGTCAATTTTTTAAATGCTTGGTTTGCATGCTTTACATTAACAATCAGATTTCAGAACTTTCCAGAAATCTGATTGGTTAATGTAAAGCAAGTATTAAAAAATTGACCAATCAGAAATGAATTAGGGTTTCTGCAAACCTATATAAAGAGGAGCTTTCCGCCGCGGAACTTAGATGCCATCACAGTAGATGGCTGAAGAAAGAAGCGGCTGGCAACATCGGCTCCGCTGGGCGGCGGGGCCAGCGGGCTCACTGGCGGCCGCAGTGAGCCTGCCTGGCATCAGCGACCTGAGTGGGGTTGGTGTCTCCAGCCCGAAGACGTCGCGTTGATCAAGACGCCGGCAACATCGGCCTCGTTGAGGTCGCCGGCGGCGCAGGGGGTACCTCTCAGGGTCGGCTGGCCGCGGCGGAGCTGGTGTCGCCGGGACTGGAAGAAAGAAGACGCCGCCCAAGGGCTCTTTTAAGAGCTGCACACTGGGGGTCCCGGTTCGAGCTGCGGGACCCCCGCCAAAGGCACTTGTTAGTGCTGCAAGGGCCCTTACAAGGGCTGGGGAGGGGGGGTCCCGGTTCGAGCTGCGGGACCCCCTTAAGCCCCAAAAGGCCCTTCTCAGGGCCCCGCTGGAGGGAGCCTCCACCCCTCCCAGCGGCTCCCTCCCTTCCCCTCCCCGAGAGCGGCCGGGGCGGGGGGCTTGGAGGGGTTGCCGGGGAGGGGGTGCGCGGCGGGTAGCCTCCCGTTCCGAGATTGCCGCGAGCGGGGAACGGGTTGGGAGGGGCTGCTGGGAAGCGGTGGCGGGTGGTCTCCGCCGCCGCGGGGGGTTGTGGGCGGGGTGGGCGTATGCCCCGCCCCCTTAGGAGATGCGCCGGGAAGTGATTTTAAGTCCCTTCGCGGTGATACTATACAGTATCGCCGCGAAGGGGCTTAAAATTACCGCAACACATCGCGGGCGCGATACATATCGCGGGAATGGCGCTCGCGGTTATAAATACGGCGATAGCGCTATTTTCGCGGCCGCGATGTGTGGCGGTAATTTTTTAGCGCTATTTTTGTTCCTTTATAAATATGCCCCTTAGTGCGTGGTGTAGTTGTAGGTAGCGGGAGTGTGCTTTGTTTGGTAGGTCAAATGTTTCTTGAAGATTAATAAAGGGTAAGATTTTGTTATTTTTAATTAGGTCGCCGAGAGACTGGATGCCCCATTCCCTCCATTGTCTTTGTCCAGTGAATGAAACTCTGGGAGTGCTTTATTGCCCCAGAGAGGGGTGTGTTCCAGGTGTCCCTCTATTTGTAAAAGGTGGTTGGTGAGACGCCATATTCTGGCGGATTGTTTGTGGAGAACTGTACCTGTTCCGATTAGATGTAGTTTGGGGACATTAGCACCATTTTTAACGATAGGAACTTTTATTGAAATTCCCTGCTTATCTGTTGTGGATTCATTAATCTCCGCATCACCCAATGATAGGCAGTTTCCTGTAAACTTCTAGACAAGAAATACATTTAAGCTACTTTGAGGGTTTTACATTTGAACATTAATTCAGGTTTCTGGAGAATTTATCGCTCTGTGAGACAGTAGAAATTGCCACCTGGGGCATATTTGTCAAGCAGTTCATTTACTCATTTTATTGCAAAATCTTTCTGGACTTGTCTGCATTTGTTTGTTTAACACTTTATACAGAGGCAAAACTCCTTCTCTGTGCCCTTTGGCAAAACTGTTTTTTCCTGCACTTTTTATTGAAAACTGTGGTAAAAACTCAGAAAGTTATGGCTAGGCCACACTGCTTTGTTTGCGTTTGCTCTTTTTTCATATCATTGAAAACGCGACAACGCACCGAAAACATGCATTCTTGGGTGCGTTGCGATTTGCGTTCCGCATTTTAAATCGCATGCGTTTTTGAATAGTTAATGAAAAAACGCATGCATAAACGCAACGAAATTGCACATGAAATCGCTTGCGTTTGCGTTGCAGTGTGGCTGTGCCCTTATCTTGTGGTGAAAATTTTCAAATCCATTTCATTATGTCCTAGAGGGCAAAAATGTATTTTGGGGGCTTTTTGAACCTGGTATTGTTCTTGGGAAACCCTATTACTTTTCCCATAGCTGTAAATAAGCCATGCTGAAAATAAGCCACGAGGAAAATTAGCCATGCTGAAAATAAGCCACGATTAAAATAGCACATGCGAAAATAAGCCACGGGAAATTAGCCATGCGGAATAAGCCACGAGGGAAATTAGCCATGCGGAAAATTAGCCTGCTGAAATTAGCCATCAGAAAATAAGCCACGAGGAAAATTAGGGCCATGCGAAAATAGCCACGAGGAAAATTAGCCACGCTGACAAATAAGCTATACTGAAATTTGCCATGCTGAAAATAGCTATACTGAAAATTAGCCATGCTGAAAATTAGCCATGCTGAAATAAGCCACAGGAAAATTGCCATGCTGAAAATACCTTGCTGCAAAATTACCTGCGAACTAAGCCACGATGGAAAATTAGCCATGCCTGAAAATAAGCCACGAGGGAAATTAGCCATGCGGAAAATGGCCACGAGGAAATTAGCCATGCAGAAAATAAGCCACGAGGAATTTAGCCATGCTGAAATTGCCATTGGAAAATAAGCCAGCGTGAAACATTAGCCATGCGGAAAATAAGCCACGCAGGAAAATTAGCCACGCTTAAAATAAGTATACTCAATTAGCCATGCTAAATAAGCTCAGCTGAAAATTAGCCATGCTGAAAATTAGCCATCTGAAAATAGCCACAAGAAAATGAGCCATGCTAATAAGCCTGCTGAATAAGCCACAGGAAATTAGCCATGCTGAAAATAACCACAAGGAAAATTAGCCATGCTAATAAAGCCCAAGGAAAATTAGTCCATGCTGAAAATAAGCCACGAGGAAAATTAGCCATGCTGAAAATAAGCCCACGAGGAGAACATTAGCATGCTGAAAATAGCCAACAAGGAAATTAGCCATGCTGACAATAAGCCCGGAAATTAGCCATGACTGAAAATTAGCCATGCTGAAATAAGCCACAGGAACTTAGCCATTGCTGAAAATAGCCACAAGGAAAAGTATGCCATGCTTGAAAAATAGCCACGGGAAAATTTAGCCCATGATGAAAATTAGCCATGCTGGAAAATAAGCCACAGGAAAATTAGCCATGCTGAATATCGTTCCATGCTGAAAATAAGCAGTCTGAAATTAGTCCATCTGAAATAAGCCCGAGGAAAATTTACCACGCTGAAAATAAGCTCATACTGAAAATTAGCCATGCTGAAAATAAGCTATTACTGAAAATGAGCCTAGCTGAATAAGACTATAATGGAAAATTACCTGCTGAAAATGCATGCTGAAAATAAGCACAAGGAAACTTGCCATGCGTGAAAATAAGCCATGCGGAAAATTAGCCACTGCGGAAATAAGCCACGAGGAACATTAGCCATGCGGCAAAATAGCACACGAGGAAAATGTTCCATGCGGAAAATAAGCCACGAGGAAAATTCCACGCTGAAGAATTACGCTATTACTCAATTGCCATGCTGAAAATAAGCTTTACTGAAAAATTATGCCATGCTGAAAATATTAAAGCCATGCTGTAAATAGCCACAGAGAACTTACGCCATGCCTGAAATAACATCGCTAAATTAGCCATCCGGAAAAATAGCCACAGGAAAATTACCCTGCGGAAAATAACCACAAGCGACTTAGCCACGCTGAAAATAAGCTATTGAAAATTAGCCATGCTGAAATAGCTATACTGAAAATTAGCCATGCTGAAAATTAGCCATGCTGAAAATAAGCCACAAGGAGAATAGCCATGCTGAAAATAAGGCCATGCTGAAAATTAGCCATGCGGAAATAGTCCACGGAAAATTAGCATGCGGAAAATAACGTCACATAAGCACGAGAAAATAGCCATGCGGAAAATAAGACACGAGGAAAATTAGCCACGCTGAAAATAAGGCTATACTGAAAATTAGCCATGCTGAAATAAGCTATACTGAAATTAGCCAGTGAAAATAAGCCACAAGAAAATTAGCCATGCTGAAAATAAGCCATGCGAATAAGCCATGAGGAAAATTAGCCATGCTGAAATAAGCCAAGGAAAATTAGCTGCTGAATAAGCACAAAGGAAAATTAGCCATGCTGAAAATAAGCACGAGGAAAATAGCCATGTGAAAATAAGCCACGGAGGAAAATAGCCATGCTGAAAATAAGCCACAAGGAAAATAGCCATGCTGAAATAAGCCACGAGAAGGAAAATTGCCATGCTGAAAATTAGCCATGCTGAAATAAGCCATGCTGAAATAAGCCACGAGGAAATTACCATGCTGAAAATAAGCACAAGGAAAATTAGCCATGCTGAAATAAGCCAGAGGAAAATTAGCCCTGCTGAAATAAGCCACAAGGAAAATTAGCCATGCTGAAAATAAGCACGAAGAAAATTAGCCATGCTGAAAATTAGCCATGCTGAAAAATAAGCCACGGGAAAATTCAGCATGCTGAAATTAGCATGCTGAAAATACCATTACGAAATTAGCCATGCTGAAAATAAGCCACAAGGAAAATATAGCCATGTGATGAAAATAGCCATGCTGAAAATTAGCCATGCTGAAAATTAGCACACAAGGAAATGCTGGACATAGCCATGCGCTTACCGTACATATGGAGTTTACGCAGTGTAGGCTGAAATGCGTCGATCCGTTTGATGTTATAATAAATTATTGGTTTGCAGTCCATGGAGTGGCCCTATCTGCATTTATATGTGAATTGCAGGAGGCACCCGGGCATCTGTGTGTGAGCAAGGGAGGGAGTGCATATGGTCACCGTTATTTATTTATATAAAATCACAGGTCTTTACTTAAAACAAACCTTTATTTTACTAACTTACTAAAGATCGACGCGTTTTCAAACATCTAACGGGCCGTCATCAGGATACATTTTATATATATATATATATATATATTTATGTTTTTTAAGGCACTAAACCCACACCAGGGTGGATCCATACAGTTCCTTCTTGAAAAAAAATTGGATTAGACTAACCTACAGCCTATCAGAGATTACCAAAAAAGACATCTAGCCAATCAAAATCTGTAAACATAAAATTTATGGTATGCAGGGCCTGGTGCATATGAACGTACAAAAAAACTGTATATTTCTAACTGCTGATGCATATAATCCCATATAATATCAGATTTATTTGTATAGGAATACTGGGCACTGAAGCATTTACACACATTTACATATCTAAACACTGCCAAAATAGTTGGAACATTCACGCTTACCTCTCGTTCTAATATACTTTACAATACAGTATAAAAATATTTTAGTTTGGCTAAAAAAAAAGAAAAACTGTATATTTCACTATATATAATAAGCAGAAATTCATATATGTAATTTTTTTCTGCTGATGCGATATATTTGTATAACTAATTTACTGCTATAGAAGGGAATATGGGAGTTGTAGTGGTTACATGTGGAGGGATGCAGGCTGGTTGCTTTCAGTCAGGAAAAAATGGGAATTTTCTGGAGCAGAAGTGTTCGATTGAGGACTAGGATGTGGGGTTAGCTGAGCAATCCATTATTCACTAATTAAAGATAATTTAATGAGGCTTTTACCTGAAAATCTGGTTTGTTCATAATAGAAGATTCTTAATTACCGTTTCTCTGCGGACTTGAGAAGAAGATGACTCAGCCCAGCCAAATCTTATAGTAAATTTGTAAGTCATCCCTGTTCACGAGCACATGATTGTTTGGAAGATGGTCAGTTACTATAGTGGAAAAAATGATCGGTCCCCTGAGATGTGCTGTCAGAGTTTCCGTCCATAGGAAGATGGAGCGAGCGGTGACGTCAAGAGTGAGATGATTGTGTGACTGCTGGATGCTCGTATCATGCCTGCCCTATTGCCAGATTAATGCTTGCTCATCTACAAGCAGGTATGGCCTCAAGCCTGACATCAATCAATATCTACCAATGCTGTTACAATCCCGCAGGCTGAGAGAAGTGACGGCCTTACCGTTACGGATGTATCATCTTACGGAGAGGAAGTGTCAGGAAATGGGAACGTTTAAGGAAGGGAGAAAATTTAATGGGATTTCGCTGCCTCCTGCCCATTCCCTGCTCATCGTAACCACGTGGATACCGGAAATGAGTTTAAACTTACGACTTGTTACTTTCTATTCCTGGATCTCCTGTTGAGCATGACATGATTATTGGTACATGCCCTTGCTATTAAAGGGAAGCTAAGTTCCAAAATTTAAAGGGGGATATCCACCAATTTTTAAAGTATGGTTTATCAAGCTAGTAAGTTACAGCACCTGTAGCGTGGCAACAGTTTCCAAACATAAGTGCCGGCGCTCCAATTACCCTCCGTCAAATGGCACCGTCTCCCTCCGGTTCAAGCCGTATGTATACCAAAGTAAAGCCCAAGGCATAAACATCCAATGGGGCAGAAAGGAAGCGGGCCGCCGGTTCAGTAAAACTCGTAAATCTTTTATTCGGAATCTTTAAAATCATCAAACCATCACATTTAAAGTAGCAAACAAAAGGACTAAACAGACAAGAAACATGTGAACTCCAGGCTCACCCCGACGCGTTTGTGGCCAAAAGCCACTTCCTCAGGGGATGGCCTATTGGCCCGAAACGCGTCGGGTGGAGCCTGGAGGGTTCACAGTTTTGTTGTTAGTCGTTGTTTGCTACTTTAAAGTGATGGTTTGATGATTTTTAAAGATTCCGAAAATAAAAAGATTTACGAGTTTTACTGAACGACGGCTGCCCGCTTCCTTTCTGCCCATTGGATGTTACTGCCTTGGGGCTTTACATTTATGTTTTATTCAGTTTAATTCAAGTTACCGCAGACACTCAAGTGCTGGCTTTTTCAGACAGGTCCAGACAACATCCACGGCCACACAATGCAAAGCACTATCAACACGTTAGAGAATGTCAGTGAGAGCCAGCGCTTAGAGCGAAAGGCGGTAGTTTTTTTCTTCTTTCCTGCAGGTTTTAACAAAGATGGAAGGTAATTACGTAGCTCATTTACCTCTGTCTTAAGAATAAACATAATTTTAAGATTGGTGGGCATATCGGAGGGGTGAGCTAAACATTCTACAATACGATACAGATGTCAGCAACTTTACAACAGGAAAAGTAGCTCAGGAGGCACCTGAGGAAGGGGTAAAACCCTGAAACGTAGTGCACTGCAAGTCACAATAAGGAAATCATTTCACACATGAATGCGTATCCCCTGCAAATTTGTTTACGAAATAGTAGTCCACTGCCAGTTGGTTAAGTAGATTGGGGAGGGTAGCCACCATTGTTGAACAACAGAGAAGGTGTGTGGGGAAAAAAATAAGTTTGTATAAAGGTCAGAGGGAAATAGAAAAAAAAAAAAAGGGCAAAAGTTGCTTCTTCCAAATAAACTAACTTTGTTTACAACATACTTCCCTTTACTCTACCTCCTAATCTTTTATTCTTACCAAGTAGGGTAGAAGATAGCCACAAGCACCTTAACTGTTCACAGCTGCCCAATCCATGTCACCAGACACTCTCAACCTATAGCAGGAGAGAGGCCAGCAGAAGCCATCCATCCTGTAAATAGGACGGCCAAAACCACTGATGTGTTAAGCATGGGCTGGCTACACCTGTGGGGTGGCTAAACTTTTAGGATTTTGAAATTCCTATCACAATGGGTATTAAACAGGCCTCAGACAGTCAATTAGAAATAATGTAAATTACTAGAAACAGATATACATCCCTTTGTCAAACAGCTTGTGTTGCCGCTACCATATTGCTCCTTTCAGGGTTTTGATCCAATCCTAGGCAGACAAATATATATATAAGGGATATACCATTGGTACTATTGTTCAGGCTAAGAAGCACACCATATATATATATCCAGCAAGGCCCCAGCAAACCCACCCAGCAAGGCCAGCATCTCCACCCAGCAGGGCCCAGCATCCCACCCCCATCCCAAAGGCTCCAAAAACTGACCGACTGACATGATGCCACAGAAAAGGTACTTTGGTCACACAAAAAAGTTGTACATTGTACGGTCACTCAATGTCACAGTAGTGTAGGCAAAGGCTGGCAAACAGATGCTGAAGATGTAATCACTTGTAAAATTACTAATATCTGCACTAACTACCAGTGCCACAGCCAGCCCTCTGTCTCTCTATTGGTGCTGGACTGTTTCACACTGGTGACCTGATGAAGACACAAGAAAGGACCAATAGGCACTGGGCAGCAAGCCCAGGAATAGTGCACCATGGGAAGTGCCTTTAGCCTCACTTTAGATTGGTCACCCAACCACACATTGCTTCCTTGAATTTGAACGAACGTGCAACAGTGGCCATGTGCGACATGACTCCAAGTCTCCGACCTTCAAGTTGCTTCGAAAATCCGCTTTCCTTCCTTATTCTGCTTCTTAAAAAGTCATCAGGAGGACACGTGATTGCAGCTGTGGAATCACAGGCACAAGGATTTTATTTTTCAAACAATTTTTTTATCCCAACCATTTTTTTTTTTTTTACAACAATGCGTCGCCCTTCTTATTGGGTTGCACCGAGGCAATTGCCCTCACTGTGCCTCATGGTAGATGTGGCCTGAGTGAACTTTAGAGTCCTTGGATTATTATATATAAATTCAATATAATTAAAATATTGGATTGTCATATTTTTGTAGCTTAATAAAGTCTATGGATTATCATTTTCATTATATTAATAAAGTTATGGAATTATCATATTCAGATCCATGAAATATTAACAAAGTCCTGGATTATCATATCTTTAATTAAAATCGATTTGGATCATTAATATAACAAAAGCTTCATTTATTTCATAGCCTCTTGATGGTTATCTATTCATTTGTTAAAACATAAACAGAATTGTAGACAATCCCTTACTAAAGACATCGAGGGAGAACTCAGGGAGGAAGTATAAAGACAAGTGACGTAAGTGGATCAATATGGAAGTTATACACTCTCCAAACATAGCGGTTAATGGAAGAAAAACTGAAGACTTTATGACATTCGTGATTAATAGGCTAACTGCTGTATCACTTTATATTTGTTTAATGTAGTAAGCCCTCAGGCAATATGGAAACACTTGTGACTGGTTGAAAAACCTGTTACAAAATCTGTTACCTTTCACATCAGCTCTACATATGGACACTAGGGGGCATTATGTAAAGGTTCGTTAAACTTTTCGCCTTCTTTAAAGGGCCATGTCCACCCCCAAAACTCAAATTTAACCCCATACTGACCCCATCTGTAGTGTACAACAATCCTTACCTTACACCAGCTCCTTATGGTTGCCATGCTCGTGCCCTCCAAAGTCCAGGAAAGTGTAGTGTAGAGGCTTCTGGTTGACTCATCCTGCGCCTGTCTCAGTCTCACCCGACATGGTTGAGGCATGCGAGGAGAGTCTCCCCCCCCCCTTTTCTCCCTCCCTTCTCCCTCCCGTTTTTTCTCCCTCCCCTAGTGTAAAATCCCTAGTATAATATATAATATTGATCCCCAATTCCCCAAAACCGCTGTACAGAATTCATATGAAAGTTGCCCGATTAGTTACTCCACCGTTACCCTCTATCCTACCGGTGTTCTTTGAAGCAGCCGGCGCCGATGTTCCCTGATTGGCTGCCTCTCAGGACCATATCAGGGAGCGGCTGCCGGCTCATGCCCCCTGCCTTGCATTTCCGTTGCAAGCAGGAGGCCTGGAGACTGCCGCGGAGGATAGAGGAGGTAAGTACACTCTAGGGGGCACTTTCTAAGAATTTTATTTACGGCGGTTGGGGTGGGGATCAAATTATGATAATAAATAAAAAGTTTTAAAAAGGGCTGGAATGCCCTTTAATGCGCCTTTCACCAAATTGGAGTTTTCACTTTTAATAAAGCAGTGATAACCAGTGGCAAAAGGTCATACCGCTAATTTACTTTTCGCTTACATCACTTGTGTAACGCTCAAGCATATTAAAAATAGTATTCTATAAACAAAAGTTGTTTTATTGCGTTAGTTCGCCATTCAAAACGCCAAGTCTGGGTGGTGAAAAACGCATATAAGTGGCCATTTATTATCCTGCCAATGGGGCCATGGGAGGTGTCAGTTACATTGTGGAGGTTTCTCATATAATAAGTACTCAGGGGGGTGTGGTTAGACTATTTTCCAGCATTTACTGTAATAACAATCTATATCACTTTAAAGATAATTTTTCGCTTTTTAAAGAACTTTTTTTTTAAAAGGTTCCAATTTTTTTCTTTACCAATAAAGTCAAATGGGGGTCTGAGGGACATATTATAAAGGGCATTATTTTTGCTTTTTCCCCACCAGCCTTTACCACAATTTTTCAAACTTTCAACTTTTTTCTTTCAATCAAGTTTTAAAAAGGCTGGAATTTTTCATCAAAAGCGAAAAATCAGCTAGCAAAAAGTAGTATTAAGGGCTAGGCCACAATGTGCGATGTTTGCATTTGCGCTTGCGTATGTGTTTGCGTTTTTCAGATCATTGAAAAAAAGCGGCAAAGCACCGAAAAACGCGCATTTTCGGGTGCGTTGCACATGCGATTGCGTTCTGCATTTTAAATCGCATGCGTTTTCCAATATTTAATGAAAAAACGCATGCGCAAACGCAAAGAAATCACACATGAAATCGCATGCGATTCGTGTGCGATTGCGTGCAGTGTGGCCCGTGCCCTAGTAATGCTGAAAAGCTCAGCACCTATGATGGTAAATACGGTAGGTAATACTCCCTGGTGGTTTTTCGTCAAGGTAAGTATTTAAATGAGGTTACATACCACATGAAAAAACCTATCTTGTCATTGTAAAAATGACTAAAAGAGATTTGGTGTTTTTTTCAGCCGAAGATTAAATAGTATAAAACTCACCAGGCGAATATTTTCTTATTTTTATATTAGGACTAATGTTTAGTATTGGTTATTTTCAGCAAAACTACAGCTAATTACCAAAACCAGGTCCATTAATATGGGAACATCCCTAGTGCTGGGTAAGAAATAGTCATGTTAAGTGGAACATTGCAGTAAGTGAATAAGTAATGATGTTTGGCAGAAAATTCTGGTAAAAACGCAAAGGAGAAAAGCCGATTTTCCACCTGTTTTATAAATAGCTTCAAATAAAAAAATTACAAAAATAGCTCTGAATACACTAGGAGCATCTCTCTTTCCGCAGTGATACCACACTTACGCAATGTATGGCGAAAACTACCGTGAATGAGGAATAACGATCGTTTATAAATAGGGCCTAGGGTTCATATCCAGTATCATGTAGGTTTTACTTAACTTCCATCCATATAAATGTACATTGATTGTTGGTGGTGATTGTAAATGCGGGAATAATAAAGAATATATATATTATAGTTACCTATCCTGCTATAACATTAATCATTACCGTAACATTATAGTGTTTACCCAGGGATTTTCTATAGGGTTCAACAGGCAGCTTAGGTTGATAAAGTGCAAATAGCAAGTTTTGGTCCTTTCCTGGACCTTTTTAAGCAAATATATTATATATATATATATAACCTACCCCTGTAGTGGATTTTCTTGGGAGGAAACTGTAAGATTATGCTTTATAATCTTACAGTTCCAGGAGGTAAAGGAAACCAGAAGCCACAAAGGGTAGGTTAAATAAATAATGCACCCGCAACTGTAAATTATAAGGAGATTAGAAGTCACATTGGAGTTTCGTGCCCTGTATATAAGGTACTCGGCCAGCGTCCTCGTTCTTTATATGGTCACGGAACTCCTCTGTGACTTCTAATATCCTTATAATTTACAGTTGGGGGTGCCTTATCCACTATATAATCTTATTATGGATTTAACCTGATGTTATACCCAGCTTTGTGTGAGGTTAACTCCATACAGGGGCGCGTCGCCATACACGCGGTTTCTTAGCAAGGCGCCCGTGCAAGACAAAAAATGTGTTAGTTTTTGCGATACTTTTGTAGCACGAAAACGAACGTGATTTCAAATGGTGCCGGTGCGTTACCTTAGTGCTGAATGGTGAGAAATCGCAGAAGAGGGATTGCGGTATTGCATCTCCCCCAATGTGTATATAATGTAAACCACAGTGAGTTTAAATGTAAAGGTCATGTTTGTTTATACATTGCGGGTGCAGGTGTGGAAGGGCGTGGGATGCATGTCTGTATGTCTGTTTAATTTTGTGGTGGGGTCACTGTGTGGTGCAGGGTGGATCAGTTAGTGGTTCATCTTGAGGTGTGTTTAATTTCAAGTCGGGGCGGTTAACGGTTTGCATGTTGGGGTGCGTGTTTTTTCCCCTGGGTGCGAGTAAGGTTTTTTGCTGCGGGGTGTGAAAATGGGTGCAGGTAACAGTTCTGTAGATGCATGGGTGACGCACCGGTCTGAAAAAATTAGACCCACGGAGGACTCTTATCTAAACTTAATGCTGCCATCAGTTGGTGTATCAAGCGATCGCTTCTGCTGAGAAACATCTGAGCCCAACAAGTTTTTGATTGGAAAAAAAATGGACAACGGCAGGTACCCTGCTAGTGTAAAATAAAGTGTGAGTGAACTAGTGCTGTGTCAGACATGCAGATATTATTACAGGGTTGAAATACGGTACAGGCACAAAAGTGGAGGAAAACACAAGCAAAGTGATGAAATATTTGGTTAGAGCAAAGTAGGTTTCATCTTACTGTTTTAAAATCTCCCTTTTACAAATGGTCTTTCAACATGAACCCACTTAACCCTGCCCTCCCACAACTTGAAGATCTGCATGTGAAAACCTGTGAGATCTGGAATACATTGGTTGTGGTTGTGGAATTCTGCTCACTGTGTTAGTATCTATACGGAAGAAACTGAAGTCTAGTGATTTGAACTGTGAAACTTTTCTGATTCATACTTTCCTCTTTACAGGGCCGATTTTCCCACTACGCCACCTAGGCCGTTGTGGCCTAGGGCGACACAGCCACAGGGGCGGCAAAAAAGAAAAAAATGTGGGGGGGGGTGTAAGGCAGCATTGAACCCCCCATTTTAAATTTACACAAATGCACATTAGTTGGCACACAGCAGAGCATTACCGGTTTCTGTGAATAATAGTTTGCTCGGGGGATCTGGAAAGTACCTTACCACGCTCCTCTTGCAAGCTGCTCCTTCACTGACAGCGCTTGTCCCGACCGCACACCCTATCTTAGGCGCATGCGCGCCAATAAAAATAAAGGGCGCGCGATCAGGAAAGAACAGCTGTTGTGCAGGAGCGGTTGCAGAGGAGCGTGGTAAGGTAAGTTCCAGGTCCCCGAGCGTAATATTATTCACAGGGAGTGGGAATAAGCGTTCTCACCACCTGTAAAATAGAAACGGATGGCAAATACTTGTTTTTTAAGGTATTGTTTCCGTTCCTTTAAATCGGAAATGGGCAGCGATTGCTGATTTGCTAGGGGTGACAGGTCCCTCTCCCACTACAAAGCTCTGCTTCAGCCAATAATAAACCGCGTACGGTGTGTACAGGCACCTAGGGGAGAAAAAAGATAAACCCGGCCGCTTTTATAGTGATACGTTTCTTTCTTGCAGTTTTCCCCATAGAAGGTGTAACTCTTTCATTGCTCTAATGTTGTTATATACTGGCCCCATTTTACAGTAATTTAACTTTAAACATTTGAGTTGATCAGAGTATAAGACATGCCAAGAGATACTCCTCTTGGTTTCATGCTAGAGGAGTTTTTATGGATGATGGGAGTTTCTATGGATCACAAAGACAGTCAACAAATAGGGAAATATGGCTCAACAGTGACGTGCACCCAAGATCGGCCTGAAACTGGTCCAGAAGGCCATCGGAGGCCTACAGCAAAAAGGGGCTGAAGGATTTCTAGGAAAGTACTGTTTGTTCCCTTCATGAGACAACAATCAATGTATTATATATATCAGTGTGTGTGGGATAGGTTATTGTTGGATAGGTTAGCAAGACCAAGTCCTTTGGGGCCCATACATCAGTCAACATTTCTCCTGACATTTCTACACATAGTAGGCAAATAAGCCGATATACTCTTATCCAAAACAACCGAGCGCTGTAATAAAATCAACAATTGCTTCAACAACGTATAGTTTGGGTTA
Organism: Hymenochirus boettgeri; assembly: GCA_019447015.1. NCBI lineage: Eukaryota > Metazoa > Chordata > Amphibia > Anura > Pipidae > Hymenochirus > Hymenochirus boettgeri. The sequence goes on along the minus strand of CM033473.1, from coordinate 24,075,866 downwards.
GTGAAACTAATAGAACCAGGGGTGTAACTGCAGGGCCCTGGGGCCCCAACGACATTGGAGTCTGGGCCCCTCCCCCCACCATTATCAGCTGTTTTTAAACAGCTGATTGCTTGTATTAATGAAACATCAGCTGTTTAAAAGACCAGACCCGAAATTCCGGTTCGGTTCAGAAGTTCAGGTCCAGTCTTAAACAGCTGCGGTTTCATTCATATGCACAATCCGCCGTTAAAAAGAAACTGATACACGGGTGTTATGGCTTGTGAGGGGCCCTCCTACTGTCTATAGGCCCCCTGCACGTAGTAGCATTGTTTAGAACCAGTTATAGAACCAGATTTGGTAGGATTTCTTTATTCACTAAACTATATGATTTGTTTTTCACTTGTTGCCTTATTCTTTATTATTATTTAACAAACCCTGTCATTTTATAGGGTGTGGAGATTGTATATCGCTGTAGCCACACATAGACAAACATACACACAAAGAATTCGTTCATATTGAAATCATCAGAAGTAAATCTGAAAACTTCCAAAGAAATTGTAATTTTGCTTGTTTGTGGTGATAAATAGCTGGTTGAAAATACTGGTAGGCACCAGATAGGTTATTAGAAACGCAATAGACTTTTTGGCATCAAATTTAACGTTTATGGTAAAAAAAACATTAAGCTATAATAAAAGTGCTTGAGATCCTACGATAAAAGGAAAGAGGTCCTGCATACAATCTAAAAAGTAATATATTTCGATTATAATGACCATAGAATAATATATATTATAATAACCATAGGAATAATACATTATTATAATAACCATAGAAATAACATATTATTTGTAATAACTAGAGATGTCCGAACTTCGAAAAATCCGGTCGCGCGAGGATCCGCGGATTTTCGAAAAAATCAGAAAATTCGAAAATCCGGAGCGGACCCGTTAAACATATTAAAATGAAAGTTCGGCAAAATCCGCATTAAAAGTGGTCTAAATAGCCTTGGTAACGTAGATTAACCACTCAGGACCTGGTGTTGGCCTTAGAAGCAACGTATAAAATGCCAACATACCTAAAAAGTACAGTCCGCTAGCGTGACTTTAAAAAAACGGTATTTCTTAAAATACGAGGATTCCCGTAAAAACGAAGATTTCCGTAAAAAAACGAGGCTTTCTGTAACTATGATAGCTGCCATTGGCTAATTGGATCATGTGGCTTGCTCCGTCTTGAAATTTACACGAATTACTCGTTTTTTACGTCTTTCTCGTAATTACGAGAATACTGTAATACGTGAATCCGCGTAATTACGTGAATCCTCGTAATTACGAGGATCTTTGTTTCCGTATCCGAAAGATCGTAGATCCTCGTAATTACGGAGATACTCGTATTTTCGAAAATTTCGTAAAAAAAAAAAAATCCGCAGTTCGGAAGTTCGGAAGTCCGGAATAATCCGCCGTTCGTGGAGGAGAAATCCGGGCGGATCCGGGTTCGGGTCCGCGAAACGGCCATCTCTAGTAATAACCATAGAAGTACCTACACTAGATAATATGGTACAAGGGACTTTTGCAAGTTGTATTTGATAGACACACATTAATGATTTTATTCTAGAAAGCTGGGAGGGTTCTTTATTTAAAGGGTGGTTGTTGGTAAGGACATACAAAGTAAACATGCTCCATAGGATAGTAGCTGACCTGAGCATCTATTGATACTATGTCTTAATTATTTATGAGCACATTGAATAGGGAATCCAAATATTTGTTTTTAGGCAAGGAATCAGGTGAGTCACTCACATTGTAAATAGTTCTTGTGAAATAAGACAGCATAATTCCCGGGGGATTCGGATAATAACATTTCTCTGGATTATATGACCAGGGAGATGGTTGTGTAATGCTGTTGGCTATGGTTATTTTTTCCTAGAGGGATCCTTCTGTATCCATTTCATAAACAGCACGTATACAGTGCAATACAGGGGCTATCTGGACTCATGTGTTGCTATTGTTGTTAGTTTATATCTTTATGGAGGGCAAGCTAAGTAATTAGAAGGGATCTAGATAATAAATGTGGTTATGTATTATACAGAACATCTAATACTGTGTTGGTTTGACTCATGTGATGACTTGATGTTATCTGTGTTATTATTTCACATTATGTAATGCTGGCGGTTATATAGAACATGGCACTTTAAAGGGATAGAGCAGGGACCAGTTTGATATAGAGAATATAATATGATACTCGTTACTACAAGGCACTGAATCCAAGGTTAACATGTAATATACTTCAGCCCCTAAAGCAAATGCACTTTTTTGAAGTCAATTGCTAAGAAAACAAGCCTACATATTTCCATATGTTCTGTTCTGTTCTCTGTTCTGAGGCAGAGGCGTTTTGGGGGGCAACAGCATTTGAGGCAAGTTTCCCCCTCACCCCCTATAAGCAAGTGCCCCTAGACTTCTCTGGGTTTTACCCCTTTAAGTGAAAATAAAATTGACCCATGTACGGTATGCCAGGTAGGTTTACACAGGCCAACCAGCGGTGTACTGATAATTGTACCTGACTCCCAATCCTGCCTATAAAATACTGGGTTGTGGAAGATTTGCCTGAAATGTTGTCTTGGCAAAGCTCTAAACACATTTAATGGAGGCCTAGATATCTTCTTGGCCATCAGATTATCCAGGGTTACATCTGACTATATACTTTGGGTATTGTGATTGGTGTATACTTGTTCAGTTGGTGATCATGGGGATGGTCCCAGTTGGGTGGAGGGAGCTGGGGTTTTGTATGGAGGGGACTATTGGTTTTTTTTCAACCAAAATGAACCATGTACTATATGTAGGCAAAAATATTGCACCAAGTGGTCTGTATGGCTGAACTATTGACCCATGTGCACTTAGCCTTATGGATGAGGTACACCTGCAGAGGCCACATTATGTTCCATAATGTATTAGAGAGACACTAAGGACTCGTGGGCATCCTTAAGATTGAAAGAAAGAAGCTTAATCTTCAGATCTGTCTTCCAGCAAATGTGGTAATGGCAAGCTCATAAATAGTTAAAATAGCCTAGATAAGTTTCTGAAACTAAGGCTGGGTACACACCAGCAGATATTTTCGGCTCTGACCGACTGATCCATGGTCAGTCGGCCAAATATATCTGCTGGTGTTGGGCAGCAGGCCGGCCACAACCAACCTTGGTTACCCGTTCATCCAAATCGGACAAACGGACGATCGGACATGACGGTAAATCATGATCAATCGGCAAGGTAAGTAACTGGAGACGGATGCGGTTAAGTAAGTAACTGGGAGACCGGTTTGCAGGCAAGGTAAGTAGAAGGACCCGGGGGGGTAACGCTACAATCATTCACCGGGTCCAGGAGGACGCTGTTTTTTGAATCCTCGCGCTGCCGGCGTGTCTGCGTTGTGACGTCATGAAGACGCCACACGGAAGTGCGGCGCGGGACCGGAGCAGCAGGTAAGTTCGTGACAAGTAATAACCAAATCCAGTATGGTTATTACTGTATGGGACTACTGTATGGGAATACTGCTGTCCATTTAAAGGGCAACTAAAGCCTCAAAACAATACAGAATCAGAAGCAGAGTAGTGGTTATAATTTCACTACGGTTTATACTCAGGTCAATCAGTTTTTACTAGTTTTTTCAGGTAAAAATCGGTTTATACTCGGGTCGGTTTTATACTGGGTAACTTACATTTATTTTATACTTTAAAATATATTTTATGATCAAATTACAACACAGTTAATGTAGAGACATTGATTTGAATACCATACACACTGCAAAGTGTAAAAAATTGGGTAATCACAATTTAAGTCACACATTAAGAACACGTGTGTGCCTCAAAAACAATACGCTTTGCCTAGTGCAGCACGATCTGAAAGGTTAAAGAACCGATGCACTAGATGGACGTATGACTTTTTTTCAGTAACACAATGTAGTTATCCAGTTCATTTTATAAACATAGACAACAATTTACTAAATGTAACTTCTTGAGAATCTGTGTGGTTACTTTACTTACTTTATCCTCAACATTTTTTACTAAACATAAACACAACTTTTTGTCATGTAGTTCCTGTAAATGGATAGTTTTTCTATCTGACACAGGGATTAGCTGGAGAAGCTACAGGACTATTGTTATAGTCAATACATTTACATTTCCACCGAAAAATGATTCAGCAGGTTGTTGCACACAACATTTCAGAAGAATCTACATTGCATGAAATGTGCTGCTAACATCATGTAATGTTTGGAATATTAATAACAAGTTTGATTCACTGTAACAGTCATTGCACCATTAGGAAAGGGTTAATAAACGAAGAAAAAAAAAACATGATCAATGCACATTCCAGGGCCCTGTAAAGTTTCATATATCCGTGCTAGTGCATGAAAAAGATCATAGGGGTTTTAAAAACATGTTTATGATCATAATAACATATAAAGCCTTCCAACAACATCCCGGTAACCCCTGATCTAATTGCCATTGGGTCTGGGCTTGTTCTCCATGCTTGGTTGGTTTTCATGGGAATTCGTCTCTCAGTAAATATATATAAAGAGAAAGCAGGAGAAGGGGCTTATAGTGCCTCATGCAGTGAACACTGGTGGGTGAACCACATGGAGGTGTAGAATGCCAATAACAAAAAAAATGGAAAAGAAGGGGAAGGGAACAGCAACCTCCAGCTAAACTTATGGCACAAAGCCCTCAGGCAATCGTACTGCGTATACCGTGCCAAAAAATGAACAGTAGGCAAAACCAGCCTAATTTGTAAAAGCTATATTGGCCAAATGGATGGTGGACAGCTAGAGACATATAGGGCGATGCACCAACGGGCGCCATCGCTCCTGATTTGGAGTTTAAGTCACGCTAACCGATGTTATATCGGTTAGTGTGACTAACTCCTTCCTTGCGGTGGCTGCGTGGCTAACGCAAAGTTAACAGTGCAGCCGCCGCAAGTGATGTTATATGCCGAAATTGGCTAATAGCTGGCGTTGAAAGTGCCGGAATAGAACAGCGCCAAGTAGCGATGTTCCAGCGCCACTATCGGCATATAGCATCGCCGGGCTGTTTTGCACCGGGTTGGCGATAGTGCCGCTCGGTGCATCGCCCTGATAGTATCAGTAAAACATATCGTACCTTCATTGGGGAGAAGAGTTACTGTATACTGGCCATACAGTAGGATTTTACATCTATGTTCCCTTGATGTTCCACTGAAGTTATAAAGATACTGAAAAACTGTCGTTACTTTACTTTCAGCTATTTTGCGTATGGCAGTAAATGAATATAAATTACCCATTGAGCCTGGTTGTTATTTTACGCATCCAAGGGTAAGGGGCCCCGCAATCCCCTTACTAAACGCTCGAGCAGCTGTCTTTAATAAGCTGTTTAAAAGACTGGAAGCACATTTCCAGTTCTGTTCCGATCTGTTAAACAGAAAATTCTTTCACTGTATTATAAGGTTTGTTTGATAAACAACCTCTAGCCAATCAGAGCTTGAAGATGTCCATTGTACACAAATAGACAGAAAAACCTACTGCCATGGAATGACATTGCTCCCAACTGTACTGATTTCACCAGGACAGTGTCACTGTCCCGGACTGAAGGAATGGGTGGAGCTTAGGAGGTCCAATCCATGTTAAGGATAGACCCTAGCTTCTAAAAGAAATTATAAACATGTCACGGCTAGTTCTCCAAACATGTCTTGCTCTATCCAGTTATCTGCCTGTCTCTCTTCTCCCGTTTGCATCTAAACTGCTTAAACGACACGTCTACACTGAACTGGTTAATCACTTTTCTGCCAACTCCCTCTTTCATCACCTACAGTCTGGCTTCTGCCCAACCACGGAAATGGCTCTTACCAAAGTTGCTAATGATCTGCCTAATGCTAATCTAAGGCCAATATTCCCTACTTATTCTGCTTGACCTGTCTTCAGCCTTTGATACAGGGATTACCCTTTACTGCCTTCACATCTTATCCTCTAGGTAAGAGGGTTCTTCACTCTCTTGGCTGTCCATCTACCTCTCAGGTAGCATTCAGTGTTCCCACTCTGGCTCCAACTCCACCTCTCTCCCCCTCCCTGTGGGGGTACCGCAAGGCTCAGTACTCGCCCCTCTTTTTCATTTAAACCTTTGGGCTTGGTCAACTATTAGTTCCTTTGGATTCCAATACCACCTGTATGCTGATGATACCCAAATTTACACCTCCGCCCTGATCTCGTTACTCGGACATCCCAGGTCCCTGACTGCCTAAATGCCACACTGCCTTTATGTCCTCCCGCTTGCTCAAACTCAACATGGATAAGAACGAACTTGTCATTTTCCCACCCTCTCAATCTAACCCTCCTACCTAACACTAGTATCCACCAAATGACAACCAATCTCCCCACACCTGACGTGCGATGCCTGGGAGTAACCTGTTGGTTACAGCTCAATAACATCTCACGCATTCGTCCCTTCCTTTCATAGGACACTACAAAATTCTAGTTCATGCCCTTATCATCTCTCGCTGGACTATTGTAACACCCTCCTGTGTGGTCTACCAAGCAACCGACTGGCATTCCTTCAATCAACCCTTAACTCTGCTGCCAGGCTCATTCACCTCTCTTCCCGCTTCTCACACGAGCCACTTTCTGTCAATCTCTCCACTGGCTTCCCATTACCCAAAGGATCCGTTTAAGGGATCTTTACTTTCAAAAATCGAATGTTCAAAAATCCTACCTTTAGATAGTGTAATGGTCACTACTCACACACACATTTTCAGATTTGAAATCCGAGCAGTAGATTCTCAGAAATCTTCATTTTAAATAACAGCATGTACGGAAAGACCTGTCACTCAAACCAGATATGCTAATTTGTGTCCCTCCAGTGACCTCTTACTAGGATCTCCAAAACATGTCAAACCATTTAATAATACAACCCCCAAATATAAGAGTGATTAATCATATTGGTCTCCTGTTTATCTAATCTATCTATCTCTAATCTATCTCTCTGTCTGTCTGATCTATCTATCTACCAGTCGTCTGTCTGTCTATCTATCTACAGAGGGAGAAGTGTCTCACACAGCAGCAGCCCCACCTACTCTCAGCAGTGTCAGGAAGATATGTTAATGAGCTGTATAGAGTCGGGCTGAATATGCTGTTTATTATGTAAATGAATGTATCAAGTGTTGGCTGCATTACAAGTGGGCAGTGACTAAGGGAGGTGGGGGCCAGATTGGAGAGTTACTAAACATTGAAAATTCACTAACAAATCAGGCACAGACACACATGTAAATAACATCATTTTACTACCCTGGCATTGTACTTTCACATTATAAAAACTTGTTTCAGTGAGTATAGTGACCCTTTAACTGCAGTGAAAATTACCACTGCAGACAAAAAGACCGAATGGCACGGTAATTCGTAATACCGTCTGGTTTAGTATTTTTATCTGTGGCATTGTGTATTATAGAATAAATCATATAGACTTGTGCTTTTCTATGGCCATGGAACTCTTGGTGAATCCTAATCTTATATTCTCTATGGTGAAATTTTTCACTGTTTGCAATAACCTTTCAAACCAAATGCATGACTGGTACAGTATAACAGGAACTGCTCTCTGCGTGGATTTTTCTTTTAATAGTTCTTGGCTATTTTAGGCTTTGGGAAGGAAAAGGATCTATGTTTAATAATAAATAATAGTAAATGAAAATGGTGTCATTAGGGAACTGATTATTTTAACAGGATTTAATAAAGGAGGGTTGCACAACCCCTTAACCCTTGTGGATCACTTATTTGAAGTGGAGTCTGGGGGGGGGGAATACTAAATAACACTATATATATAGTTATAGGGAAAATCCTCTCTACCCAGACTCCCCACAAGACTCCCACATTATAGGTACTATTAAAAGCAGTTTATTGGATAGACATCAAAGAATATAAAAATAACCCACACCACATACTCCTAACACACCAACTCTACCGGGCGTCCCTGGTTACTAAAAACAAGGTCAAACTCCCCCAGTGTGTAAATCCTCCCAAGTTCACACATAACAGGAATCATGATGTCAGGGCTTCAGGACAGACCACACTCTTCACCGACTCTAAGTCCAATGTCCCATTCCTGAGATAGACTTACACTGACGAGTTTGCGTGTCTGCACAAGTGCCGATAGTCCTTGGTAGTTCCTAGTATATAGCTGAGACACAGGAGTAAACACATCGGAGGAGCCGCCATTAACCTACACGCGTTTCGCCATATTGCTGATACTGCACAGGTTTCATCAGGGTCCCTTATTTTAACAGCCACAAGGATTTCAACTGATTTAACGCTAAACCATGGTGTGTCTAGCTAGTCATGAAACTGGAGAGTTTCGTTTCACTGGCGTTTCATTTTATGCGGGAACTGCGGTTTCAGGGCGGAATTTCAATTTTGGAGGCAAATTTTCAACATCGAAATTTAGTTGGTGACTTTCTCCACGTAGAACTATTTTATGTAGTGAGCGGTTTCATTCATTTGTGCAACTTTTCCAAAGCAGTGATAGGTGCGCTAAGTGCTAAACTAACAATGCGGCCAAACAACAACGCACGGGAAATGCGTAAGCGCGTCAATGTTCCACTACCGGAGCACATGCGATTCAACATTGATGCCTCTCAAGCCTTGGGTTATGCCTTTATTGGAGTTTTGAGATTGTGATTGGGAGGAGGGAAGCTGACTCTTAGGGGCATATTTATAAAGGTTCGTTAACTTTTCGCGGCCGTTTTCGCGGACATTAACGCATAAATCGCGTTTAACGTGATTTATAAATGTCCGAAAACGGACGTGAAAGTTAACGAAGCGTTAACCCTTCGCGGCATACTTACCTGTTACCGCCGCTTCTATTTATAAAGCGCAGTACTGGTTTCGCTCTGCTAGTATCGACTGTTTTACTTCGCCACCTTGAAGGTGGCGAAGTCAGCCGATACTAGCCTCCCGCGGCGGGGATGGGCAGGCAACCGCGGCGGGTGGTCGCACCCGCCCCGGGAGACACGCCCACAACCCCCCGCGGCGGCGGAGACCACCCGCCGCCGCTTCCCAGCAGCCCCTCCCAACCCGTTCCCCGCTCGCGGCAATCTCCGGAACGGGAGTGCGAGGGGCTGCCGGGAAGGTGCCGCAGCAGGTGGTCACGACCACCCCCGGCAACCCCTCAAGCCCCCCACCCCGGCCGCCCCCGGGGGGGGAAGGGAGGGAGCCGCTGGGAGGGGTGGAGGCTCCCTCCAGCGGGGCCCTGAGAAGGGCCTTTGGGGCTTAAGGGGGTCCGCAGCTCGGACACGAGACCCCCCTCCCGGCCCTTGTAAGGGTCTTTGCGGCTCTGACAAGAGCCCTTGCGGCTCTGATAAGAGCCCTTTGGGGCTTAGGGGTCCCGCAGCTCGAACCGGGACCCCCTCCCCGGCCCTATCAGGGCCTTTGCGGCACTTACAAGTGCCCTTGCGGCTCTGACAAGAGCCCTTTGGGGCATAAGGGGTCCCGCAGCTCGAACCGGGACCCCCCTCCCCGCCCTATAAGGGCCCTTGCGGCACTGACAAGTGCCTTTGGGGCTTGGGGGTCCCGCAGCTCGAACCAGGACCCCCTCCCCGGCCCTTGTAAGGGCCCTTGCGGCACTGACAAGTGCCTTTGGCGGGGGTCCCGCAGCTCGAACCGGGACCCCCAGTGTGCGGCTCTTAAAAGAGCACTTGGGCGACGTCTTCGGGCTGGAGACACCAACCCCACTCAGGTCGCCGATGCCAGGCAGACTCACTGCGGCCGACAGTGAGCCCGCTGGCACCGCCGGCCTCAGCGGAGCCGATGTTGCCAGCCGCTTCTTTCTTCAGCCATCTACTGCGATGGCATCTGAGTTCGCGGCGGAAAGCTCCTCTTTATTAGGTTTGCAGAAACCCCTAATTCATTCTGATTGGTCAATTTTTTAAATGCTTGGTTTGCATGCTTTACATTAACCAATCAGATTTCAGAACTTTCCAGAAATCTGATTGGTTAATGTAAAGCAAGTATTAAAAAATTGACCAATCAGAAATGAATTAGGGGTTTCTGCAAACCTATATAAGAGGAGCTTTCCGCCGCGGAACTTAGATGCCATCACAGTAGATGGCTGAAGAAAGAAGCGGCTGGAACATCGGCTCGCTGAGGCGGCGGTGCCAGCGGGCTCACTGGCGGCCGCAGTGAGCCTGCCTGGCATCAGCGACCTGAGTGGGGTGGTGTCTCCAGCCCGAAGACGTCGCGTTGGATCAAGACGCCGGCAACATCGGCCTCGTTGAGGTCGCCGGCGGCCGCAGGGGTACCTCTCAGGGGTCGGCGGCCTCGGCGGAGCTGGTGTCGCCGGGACTGGAAGAAAGAAGACGCCGCCCAAGGGCTCTTTTAAGAGCTGCACACTGGGGGTCCCGGTTCGAGCTGCGGGACCCCCGCCAAAGGCACTTGTTAGTCTGCAAGGGCCCTTACAAGGGCTGGGAGGGGGGGTCCCGGTTCGAGCTGCGGGACCCCCTTAAGCCCCAAAAGGCCCTTCTCAGGGCCCCGCTGGAGGGAGCCTCCACCCCCCCAGCGGTCCCTCCCTTCCCCTCCCCGAGAGCGGCCGGGGCGGGGGGCTTGGAGGGGTTGCCGGGGAGGGGGTGCGCGGCGGGTAGCCTCCCGTTCCGAGATTGCCGCGAGCGGGGAACGGGTTTGGGAGGGGCTGCTGGGAAGCGGTGGCGGGTGGTCTCCGCCGCCGCGGGGGGTTGTGGGCGGGGTGGGCGTATGCCCCGCCCCCTTAGGAGATGCGCCGGGAAGTGATTTTAAGTCCCTTCGCGGTGATACTATACAGTATATCCCGCGAAGGGGCTTAAATTACCGCAACACAATCGCGGGCGCGATACATATCGCGGGAATGGCGCTCGCGGTTATAAATACGGCGATAGCGCTATTTTCGCGGCCGCTGTGTGGCGGTAATTTTTTAGCGCTATTTTTGTTCCTTTATAAATATGCCCTTAGTGCGTGGTGTAGTTGTAGGTAGCGGGAGTGTGCTTTGTGGTAGGTCAAATGTTTCTTGAAGATTAATAAAGGGTAAGATTTTGTTATTTTTAATTAGGTCGCCGAGAGACTGGATGCCCCATTCCCTCCATTGTCTTTGTCCAGTGAATGAAACTCTGGGAGTGCTTTATTGCCCCAGAGAGGGTGTGTTTCCAGGTGTCCCTCTATTGTGTAAAGGTGGTTGGTGAGACGCCATATTCTGGCGGATTGTTTGTGGAGAATGTACCTGTTCCGATTAGATGTAGTTTGGGGACATTAGCACCATTTTTAACGATAGGAACTTTTATTGAAATTCCCTGCTTATCTGTTGTGGATTCATTAATCTCCGCATCACCCAATGATAGGCAGTTTCCTGTAAACTTCTAGACAAGAAATACATTTAAGCTACTTTGAGGGTTTTACATTTGAACATTAATTCAGGTTTCTTGGAGAATTTATCGCTCTGTGAGACAGTAGAAATTGCCACCGGGGCATATTTGTCAAGCAGTTCATTTCTCATTTTATTGCAAAATCTTTCGGACTTGTCTGCATTTGTTTGTTTAACACTTTATAGAGGCAAAACTCCTTCTCTGTGCCCTTTGGCAAAACTGTTTTTTCCTGCACTTTTTATTGAAAACTGTGGTAAAAACTCAGAAGTTATGGCTAGGCCACACTGCTTTGTTTGCGTTTGTCTTTTTTTCATATCATTGAAAACGCGACAACGCACCGAAAACATGCATTCTTGGGTGCGTTGCGATTTGCGTTCCGCATTTTAAATCGCATGCGTTTTTGAATAGTTAATGAAAAAACGCATGCTAAACGCAACGAAATTGCACATGAAATCGCTTGCGTTTGCGTTGCAGTGTGGCTGTGCCTTATCTTGTGGTGAAAATTTTCAAATCCATTTCATTATGTCCTAGAGGGCAAAAATGTATTTTGGGGGCTTTTGAACCTGGTATTGTTCTTGGGAAACCCTATTACTTTTCCCATAGCTGTAAATAAGCCATGCTGAAAATAAGCCACGAGGAAAATTAGCCATGCTGAAAATAAGCCACGAGGAAAATTAGCCATGCTGAAAATAAGCCACGAGGAAAATTAGTCATGCTGAAAATAAGCCACGAGGAAAATTAGCCATGCTGAAAATAAGCACGAGGGAAAATAGATGGAAAATAGCCACGAGGAAAATTAGCCATGCGGAAATAAGCCACGAGGAAATTAGCCATGCTGAAATTAGCCATGCTGAAAATTAGCCATGCAGAAAATAAGCCACGAGGAAAATTAGCCATGCGGAAAATAAGCCACGAGGAAAATTAGCCACGCTGAAAATAAGCTATACTGAAAATTAGCCATGCTGAAAATAAGCTATACTGAAAATTAGCCATGCTGAAAATTAGCCATGCTGAAAATAAGCCACGAGGAAAATTAGCCATGCTGAATATGCCATGCTGAAAATTAGCCATGCGGAAAATAAGCCACGAGGAAAATTAGCCATGCTGAAAAAAGCCCGAGGGAATTAGCCATGCGGAAAATAAGACCACGAGGAAATTAGCCATGCAGAAAATAAGCCACGAGGAAAATTAGCCATGCTGAAAAATTAGCATGGGCAAAATAAGCACGAGCGAAACATTAGCCATGCGGAAAATACGCCATCGAGGAAAATTAGCACACGCTGTGAAAAGAAGCTATACTCAAAAAAATTAGCCATGCTGGAAAATAAAGCTAAGGAAAATTAGCCAGCTGAAATAAGCCATGCTGAAAATAGCCACAAGAAAATTAGCCCGAAATGCCTGAAAATAAGCAATGCTGAAAATAAGCCACGAGGAAAATTAGCCATGCTGAAATAAGCCACGAGGACAAATTAGCCATGCTGGAATAAGCAACAACCGGAAAATTAGCCTGCTGAAAAAATAAGCCACGAGGAAGAAAATTAGCCATGCTGAAAATAGCCCACGAGGAAAATTAAGCCATGCTGAAAATAAGCCACAGGAAAATTAGCCATGCTGAAAATAAGCCACGTAGTGAAAATTAGCCATGCTGAAAATTAGCCATGCTGAAAATAAGCCACAGGAAATTAGCCATGCTGAAAATACCAAGGAAAAATGCCATGCTTGAAAAAGCCCATTGCTTGAAAATTAGCATGCGAATAAGCCACGAGGAAAATTAGCCATGCTGCTGAAAATAAGCCACGAAATTAGCCATGCGGAAATAAGCCCGAGGAAAATTAGCCATGCTAGAAAATAAGCCACGAAAATTAGCCATGCTGAAATTGCCATTACTGAAATATGACACTGCTGAAAATAAGCTATAATGGAAAATTAGCCATGCTGAAAATTAGCAGCTAAAATAGCAACAGAAAATTGCCATGCTTGAAAATAAGCCAGCGAGAAAAATTAGCCATGCGGGAAAATCAAGCACGAGGAAATAGCCATCGGAAAATAAGCAAAGGAAAATAGCCATGCGAATAAGCCACAGGAAAAGTCCAGCTGAGAAAATTAGCACCAATTAGCCATGCTGAAAATAAGCAAATATCACGAAAATTAGCCATGCTGAAAATTTAGCCATGCTAAAAAGCCACAGGAGACTTTAGCATGCTGAAAATAGCCATCGCTGAAATTAGCCAGCGGAAAATAAGCCACAGAGTAAATTAGCCATGCGGAAAATAAGCCACAGAAAATATAGCCACAGGAAATATAGCTGCATGAAAATTAAGCCATGCTGAAAATAAGCCTATACTGAAAATTAGCCATGCTGAAAATTAGCCATGCTGAAAATTAAGCCACAAGGAGAATAGCCATGCTGAAAATAAGCCATGCTGAAAATTAGCCTGCGAAACTAAATAAGCCACGAGGAAAATTAGCCATGCGAAAATAAGCACAGGAAAAATAGCCACGCTGAAAATAAGCTATCACGAAAATGCAGGGAAATAAGCTATACTGAAATAGCCGTGAAAATAAGCCACAAGAAAATTAGCCATGCTGAAAATAAGCCATAGCTGAATAAGCCAGAGAAAATTAGCCATGGAAAATAGCCAAGGGAATAATTAGCCCTGCTGAATAAGCACAAAGAGAAATTAGCCATGCTGAAAATAAGCACGTCAAATAGCCATGTGAAAATAAGCCTACCGAGAAAATACGCATGCTGAAAATAAGCCACAAGGAAATGAGCCATGCTGAAATAAGCCACGACCCGGAGAAAATCGCCATCTGAAAAATTAGCCAGCTGAAAATAAGCATCTAAACTAGACAAAGGCATATCTGCTGAAAATAAGCAACAAGGAAAATTAAGCCATGCTGAAATAAGCTAGAGAAATAGCCCTGTGAACTAAGTCCACAAGGAAATTAGCCATGCTGAAAATAAGCACGAAAAGGAAAATTAAGCCTGCTGAAAATTAGCCATGCTGAAAAAATAAGCCACGGGAAAATTCGCATGCTGAATATTAGCAATTGCTGAAAATACGCATTAGAAATTAGCCATGCTGAAAATAAAGCACAAGGAAAATTATAGCCATGGTGATGAAAATGAGCCATTGCTGAAAATTAGCCATGCTGAAAAATTAGCACACAAGGAAATTATAGCCATGCGGTTACGTTAAAAATAAGCCATGCAGGAAATTAGCCACACGAAAAATTAGCCATGTGGATATTTAGCCATGCGGAAAATAAGCCATGTGGAAAATAAGCCATGAGGAAAATAAGCCATGCTGAAAATTAGCCATGCTGAAAATAAGCCACAAGGAAAATTAGCCATGCTGAAAATAAGCCACACGGAAAATTAGCCATGCTGAAAATTAGCCATGCTGAAAACAAGCCACAAGGAAAATTAGCCATGCTGAAAATTAGCCATGCTGAAAATAAGCCATGCTGAAAATTAGCCATGCTGAAAATAAGCCACAAGGAAAACTAGCCATGTTGAAATAAGCCACAAGGAAAATTAGCCACGCTGAAAATAAGCCACGAGGAAAATTAGCCATGCTGAAAATAAGCCACGAAGAAAATTAGCCATGCTGAAAATAAGTCACGAAGAAAATTAGCCATGCTGAAAATAAGCCACGAAGAAAATTAGCCATGCTGAAAATAAGCCATGCTGAAAATTAGCCATGTTGAAAATAAGCCATACTGAAAATTAGCCATGCGGAAAATAAGCCACGAGGAAAATTAGCCATGCGGAAAATAAGCCACGAGGAAAATAAGCTATACTGAAAATTAGCCATGCTGAAAATAAGCTATACTGAAAATTAGCCATGCGGAAAATAAGCCACAAGGAAAATAAGCCATGCTGAAAACAAGCTATACTGAAAATTAGCCATGTGGAAAATAAGCCACAAGGAAAATTAGCCATGCTGAAAATCAGCCACGAGGAAAATTAGCCATGCTGAAAATAAGCTATACTGAAAATTAGCCATGCGGAGGAAAATTAGCCATGCTGAAAATAAGCCACAAAGCATGCAGAATCAGCCTGCGGAAAATAGCCATGCTGAAAATTAGCCATGCGGAAATAGCCACGCGAAATTAGCATGCGGAAAATAACGTCACGTTAAGAAGTAAAACTAAAGCCATGCAGGAAATTAGTCACACAGAAAAATTTAGCCATGTGGAATATTTAGACATGCGGAAAATAAGCCACAAGAGAAAATTACCATGCGAAAATAAGCCACAGGAAATTTAGCCATGCTGAAAATAAGCCATGTTGAAAATATGCCATACTGAAAATTAGCCCCTGCGGAAAATCAGCCATGCTGAAAACCAGCCATGCAGAAAGTAAGCCACGCTAAAAATAGCCATGCTGAAACACAGCCAGGCGGAAAATAAGTTAAGTTAAAAATAAGCCATGCAGGAAATTAGTCACACAAAAAAAAATTACCATGTGGATATTAGACATGCGAAAATAAGCCACAAGGAAAATTAACCATGCTGAAAATAAGCCACAAGGAAATTTTAGCCATGCTGAAAATAAGCCATGTTGAAAATATGCCATACCTGAAAATTAGCCATGCTGAAAATCAGCCATGCTGAAAACCAGCCATGCAGAAATTAAGGCACGCTAAAAATAGCCATGCTGAAAACCAGCCATGCGCGAAAATAAGTTACGTTAAAATAAGCCATGCAGGAAATTAGCCACGAAAAAATTAGCCATGTGGATATTTAGCCAGGCGGAAAATAACCATGTGGAAAATAAGCCATGAGGAAAATAAGCCATGCTGAAAATTAGCCATGCTGAAAATAAGCCACAAGGAAAATTAGCCATGCTGAAAATTAGCAATGCTGAAATAAGCCACAAGGAAATTAGCCATGCTGAAAATTAGCCATGCTGAAAATAAGCCCAAGGAAAATAAGCCACGAGGAATTAGCCATGCGGAAAAAATAAGCCACAGAAAATTGCCACGCTGAAAATAAGCTATACTAAAATTAGCCATGCTGAAAATAAGCTATACTGAAAATTAGCCATGCTGAAAATTAGCCATGCTGAAAATAAGCCCACAGAGAATTAGCCATGCTGAAAATAAGCCATGCTGAAAAATTAGCCATGCGGAAATAAGCTCCGAGAAATAGCCAGCGGAAAATAAGCCACAAGGAAATTAGCCACGCTGAAAAAAGCTATACTGAAAATTAGCCATGCTGAAAATAGCTATACTGAAATACCATGCTGAAAATTAGCCATGCTGAAATAAGCCACAGGAGAATTAGCCATGCTGAAAAAAGCCATGCTGAAAATTAGCCATGCGGAAAATAAGCCACGAGGAAAATTAGCCATGCGGAAAATAAGCCACGAGGAAAATTAGCCACGCTGAAAATAAGCTATACTGAAAATTAGCCATGCTAAATAAGCTATACTGAAATTAGCCATGCTGAAAATTAGCCATGCTGAAAATAAGCCACAAAAAAATTAGCCATGCTGAAAATAAGCCTGCTGAAAATTAGCCATCGGAAAATAAGCCACAAGGAATTAGCCCATCAAATAGCCACGAGGAAATTAGCCACCTTGAAAATAGCTATACTGAAAATTAGCCATGCTGAAAATAAGCTATACTGAAAATTAGCCATGCTGAAAATTAGCCATGCTGAAAATAAGCCACAAGAAAAATTAGCCATGCTGAAAATAAGCCATGCTGAAAATAAGCCACGAGGAAAATTAGCCATGCTGAAAATAAGCCACGAGGAAAATTAGCCATGCTGAATAAGCCACAAGGAAAATTAGCCATGCTGAATAAGCCACAAGGAAAATTAGCCATGCTGAATATTAGCCATGCTGAAAATAAGCCACAAGGAAAATTAGCCATGCTGAAAATTAGCCATGCTGAAAATAAGCCACAAGGAAAATTAGCCATGCTGAAAATAACCACAAGAAAATTGCCCATGCGAAATTAGCCATGCTGAAAATTAGCCATGCTGAAAATAACCACAAGGAAAATTAGCCATGCTGAAAATAAGCCATGCTGAAAATTAGCCATGCTGAAAATTAGCCATGCTGAAAATATGCCACACTGAAAATTAGCCATGCGGAAAATAAGCCACGAGGAAAATTAGACATGCTGAAAATAGCTGCAAAAAACATGCTGAAAGTTACCATGCTGAAAACAACTTATTGAAATTAGCCATGTGGAAAATAAGCCACGAGGAAAATAGTCATGCTGAAAACAAGCTATACTGAAAATTAGCCATGTGGAAAATAGCCACAAGGAAAATTAGCCATGCTAAAAATTAGCCACAAGGAAAATTAGCCATGCTGAAAATAAGCTATACTGAAAATTAGCCATGCGGAGGAAAATTAGCCATGCGGAAAATAAGCCACGAGGAAAATTAGCCATGAGGAAAATTAGCCACGCGGAAAATTAGCCATGCTGAAAATCAGCCATGCTGAAAACCAGCCATGCAGAAGTAAGCCACGCTAAAAACAAGCCATGCTGAAAACCAGCCATGCGAAAATAAGTTAAGTTAAAAATAACCATGCAGGAAATTAGTCACACAGAAAAATTAGCCATGTGGATATTTAGACATGCGGAAAATAAGCCACAAGGAAAATTAACCATGCTGAAAATAAGCCACAAAAATTTAGCCATGCTGAAAATAAGCCATGTTGAAAATATGCCATACTGAAAATTAGCCATGCTGAAAATCACCATGCTGAAAACCAGCCATGCAGAAATTAAGGCACACTAAAATAAAAGCCATGCTGAAAACCAGCCATGCGGAAATTATTTACGTTACTTAAAAATAAGCCATGCGAAATTAGCCACACACGAAAAATTAGCCATGTGGATATTTAGCCATGCGGAAAATAAGCCATGTGGAAAATAAGCCATGAGGAAAATAAGGCCATCTGAAAATTACCATGCTGAAAATAAGCCACAAGGAAAATTAGCCATGCTGAAAATAAGCCACACGAAAATTAGCCTGCTGAAAAATTAGCCATGCTGAAACAATCCACAAGAAAATTAGCCATGCTGAAATTAGCCAAAATGCAAAATAGCCATGCTGAAAATTAGCCATGCTGAAAATAAGCCACAGGAAAATAGCCATGTTGAAATAAGCCACAAGGAAATTAGCCACGCTAAAATAAGCCACGAGAAAATTAGCCATGCTGAAATAAGCCACGAAGAAAATTAGCCATGCTGAAAATAAGTCACGAAGAAAATTAGCCAGCTCGAAATAAGCCACGAAGAAAATTAGCCATGCTGAAAATAAGCCTGCTGAAAATTAGCCATGTTGAAAATAAGCCATACTGAAATTAGCCATGCGGAAAATAAGCCACGAGAAAATTAGCCATGCGGAAAATAAGCCACGAGGAAAATAAGCTATACTGAAAATTAGCCATGCTGAAAATAAGCTATACTGAAAATTACCATGCGGAAAATACCAAGAAATAGCCATGCTGAAACAACTATACTGAAAATTAGCCATGTGGAAATAAGCCACAAGGAAAATTAGCCATGCTGAAAATCAGCCACGAGGAAAATTAGCCATGCTGAAAATAAGCTATACTGAAAATTAGCCATGCGGAGGAAAATTAGCCATGCAGAAATTAAGGCACACTAAAAATAAGCCATGCTGAAAACCAGCCATGCGGAAATTAGTTACGTTACGTTAAAAATAGCCATGCAGGAAATTAGCCACACGAAAAATTAGCCATGTGGATATTTTAGCCATGCGGAAAAATAAGCCTGTGGAAAATAACCATGAGGAAAAACCATGCTGAAATTAGCCGCTGAAAATAAGCCACAAGGAAAATTAGCCATGCTGAAATAAGCCACAGGAAAATTACCATGCTGAAATTAGCCATGCTGAAACAAGCCACAAGGAAAATAGCCATGCTGAAAAATTAGCCATGCTGAAATAAGCCATGCTGAAATTTAGCCTCTGAAATAAGCCACAGGAAAACAGCCATTTTGAATAAGCCACAAGGAAAATTAGCCACGCTGAAAATAAGCCACGAGGAAAATTAGCCATGCTGAAAATAAGCCACGAAGAAAATTACCATGCTGAAAATAAGTTCACGAAGAAAATTAGCCATGCTGAAAATACCACGAAGAAAATTAGCCATGCTGAAAATAAGCCATGCTGAAAATTAGCCATGTTGAAAATAAGCCATACTGAAAATTAGCCATGCGAAAATAAGCCACGAGGAAATTAGCCATGCGAAAATAGCCACTAGGAAAATAAGCTATACTGAAATTAGCCATGCTGAAAATAAGCTATACTGAAAATTAGCCATGCGGAAAAATAAGCCCACAAGGAAAATAAGCCATGCTGAAAACAACTATACTGAAAATAGCCATGTGGAAAATAAGCCACGGAAATTAGCCATGCTGAAAATCAGCCACGAGGAAAATTAGCCATGCTGAAAATAAGCTATACTGAAAATTAGCCATGCGGAGGAAAATTAGCCATGAGAAAATAACCATGAGGAAAATTAGCCATGCTGAAAATTAGCCACGAGAAAAAAATTACGCATGCTGAAAATAGCTATACTGAAAATTAGCCATGCTGAAAATAAGCCATGCGGGAATAGCCATGCAAAAATCCGCCATGCTGAAAATAAGCCACGCTAAATATAAGCCATGCGGAAAAATAAGTTACACTAAAAATAAGCCATGCGGGAAATTACTCATGCGGAAAATTAGTCACGCAGAAAACTAGCCATGCGGAATATAAGCCATGTGGGAAAAATAATTCATGCAGGAAATTAGCCACACGAAAAATAGTCCATGTGGATATTTAGCCATGCGGAAAATACCATGCTGAAAATTAGCCATGCGGAAAATAAGCCACGCTAAAATAAGCAATGCGGAAATTACCCATGCAGAAAATTAGCCTGCGGAAAGCTACCATGTGAATATAAGCCATGTGAAAATAAGCCACGCTGAAAATTGCATGCAGAAAATAAGCCATGCTGAAAACCAGCCATGTGGAAAAAATAAGTTACGCTAAAAATAAGCCATGTGGGAAATTAACCATGCGAAAATTAGTCCCGCAGAAAACTTGCCATGCGGAATTAAGCCATGTGGATATTTAGCCATGCGGAAAATAAGCCATGGGGAAAATAAGCCCCGCTAAGAATAAGCCATGCGGGAAATTACCCATGCAGAAAATATTACCCATGCAGAAAATTAGCCATGGTGGAAAACTAGCCATGCGGAATATAAGCCCACACGGAAAATAAGCCATGCGAAAATTAGCCGTGCGGAAAAGTATCCATGCAGAAAATAAGCCACGTGGAAAATAGCCACGCGGAAAATAGCCATGCAGAAAATTAGCATAGCCACGCCACTTGAAATATGCGGAAAATTAGTCACTCAGAAAACTAGCCATGCGGAATAAAAGCCATGCGGAAAATAAGTCATGCTGGAAATTAGCCACATGAAAAAATATGCCATTTGGATATTTGCCATGCGGAAAATAAGCCATGCTGAAAATTAACCATGCGGAAAATAAGCCCGAGGAAAATCCTGCCTGAAATTAGCCATGCGGAAAATTAGCCATGCGGAAAATTAGCCATGCTGAAAATAAGCCACTCGGGAAATGAGCCACGTGGAAAATTAGCCACCAAAAATCAGCCACGCTGAAAACCAGCCATGCTGAAAACCAGCCATGCAGAAAACAAAGCCACGCTAAAAATAAGCATGCTGAAACCACAGCTGCGGAAAAAAAGTTACGTTAAAAATAAGCCAGGCAGGAAATTAGTCACACGAAAAATTAGCCGGTGGATATTTAGCCATGCGGAAAATAGCCACAAGGGAAATTAGCCATGCTGAAAATAACCACAAGGAAATTTAGCCATGCTGAAAATAAGCCATGTTGAAAATATGCCATACTGAAAATTAGCCATGCGGAAAATCAACCATGCTGAAAACCAGTCATGCAGAAATTAAGGCACACTAAAAATAAGCCATGCTGAAAACCAGCCATGCGGAAAAATAAGTTATGTTAAAAATAAGCCATGCAGAAATTACCACACCCCACGAAAAATTAGCCATGCGGAAAATAAGCCATGTGGAAAATAAGCCATGCTGAAATGTAGCCAAGCTGAAAATTAGCCATGCTGAAAATAAGACACGAGGATAATTAGCCATGCTGAAAATAAGCCACAAGGAAAATTAGCCATGCTGAAAATTAGCAATGCTGAAAATAAGCCACAAGGAAAATTAGCCATGCTGAAAATAAGCCACAAGGAAAATTAGCCATGCTGAAAATTAGCCATGCTGAAAATAAGCCATGCTGAAAATTAGCCATGCTGAAAATAACCACAAGAAAACTTACCATCTGAAATAAGCCACAAGGAAATTAGCCACGCTGAAAATAAGCCACGAGGAAAATTAGCCATGCTGAAAATAAGCCATGAGGAAAATTAGCCACGCTGAAAATAAGCCACAAGGGAAATTAGCCATGCTGAAAATAAGCCATGCTGAAAATTAGCCATGCGGAAAATAAGCCACGAGGAAAATTAGCCACGCTGGAAATAAGCTATACTGAAAATTAGCCATGCTGAAAATTAGCCATGCGGAAAATAAGCAACAAGGAAAATAAGCCATGCTGAAAACAAGCTATAACTGAATATCTGTTGTATTCAATTAGATCAACTGGACTTGAAATGTAGTTCTTGAAGACGTTTCGCTAGTCATCCGACTGCTTTTCTCAATTCAAATGACTTGTACAAAAATCTGTGGCAATTATGTACCCTGGAAAATCCCAATTACATATCACAGCCAGGTGTTAAGGGTGTGATTAGATAGTGGCTAAGAGTGTTATAGGAACGCCCAGAGTAAGGTGTTAAAAACATCTTACTCTGGGCGTTCCTATAAACACCTCTTAGCCACTATCTAATCACACCCTTAACACCTGGCTGTGATATGCTAATTGGGATTTTCCAGGGTACATAATTGCCACAGATTCTTGTACAAGTCATTCTGAATTGAGAAAGCCAGTCGATGCTAGCGACTCTTCAAAACTACATTTCAAGTCCAGTTGATCTAATTGAATACAACAGATATCCATCAATGACCTGGATGAATGAGAACCTTCACAAGCAAGCTATACTGAAAATTAGCCATGTGGAAAATAAGCCCACAGGAAAATTAGCCATGCTGAAAATCACCCATGAGAAAATTAGCCATGCTGAAATAAGCTATACTGAAAATTACCATGCGGAGGAAAATTAGCCATGCGGAAAATAAGCCACCTTGAAAATTAGTCATGCGGAAAATAAGCACGCTAAAAAATAAGTAAGCAATGCGGGAAATTACCCATGCAGAAAATTAGCCGTGCGAAACTAGTCATGGAGCGGAAAACTACCACGTGGAACATAAGCATGCGAAAAAAGGCCACGCTGAACATTAGCCATGCAAAAACAGCCACGCTGAAAACCAGCCATGCGGGAAAAATAATTTACGCTAAAATAAGCCATTTGGGAAATTACCCATGCGGAAAATTAGTCACGCAGAAAAACTAGCCATGCGGATATAAGCCATGTGGATATTTAGCCATGCAGAAAATAAGCCATGCTGAAAATTAGCCATGCGAAAATAAGCCACGCTAAGCCTAAGCCATGCGGGAAATTACCCATGCAGAAATATTCCCCATGCAGAAATTAGCCATGCAGAAAACTAGCATGGCGGAATATAAGCCCACACGAAAAATAGCCATGCGGAAAATTAGCCTTGCGGAAACTATCCATGCGGAAAATAAGCCATGCTGAAAATAAGCCACGTGAAAATAAGCCACTTGGAAAATTAGCCATGCAGAAAATTAGCCACGCCACTTGGAAAATATGCGGAAAATTAGTCACGCATAAAACTAGCCATGCAGAATATAGCCATGTGGAAAACTAAGCCATGCGGAAAATAAGTCATGCAGGAAATTAGCCACACACAAAAATTAGCCATGTGGATATTAGCCATGCGGAAAATAAGCATGCTGAAAATTAGCCATGCGGAAAACAAGCCACGCTAAAATAAGCAATGTGGGAAATTACCCAGTCAGAAAATAGCCATCGAAAATAGCCATGTGGAAAAATCCATGTGGAGTATAGAGCCATGCGGAAAATAGGCCCACGCTGAAAATTAGCCATGCGGAAAAATAAGTTACGCTAAAAATAAGCCATTGTGGAAATTACCCATGCGGAAAATTAGTCACGCAGAAAAATAGCCATGCGGAATACGCCATATGGATATTTAGCCATGCGGAAAATAAGCCATGCTGAAAATTAGCCATGCGGAAAATAAGCACGCTAAAATAAGCCATGCGGGAAATTACCCGTGCAAGAAATATTACCCACATGCAGAAAATTAGCCATGCGGAATATAAGCCACACGGAAAATAGCCACGAGGAAAACTATCCATGCGGAAAATAAGCCATGCTGAAAATAAGCCACGTGGAAAATAAGCCACGCGGAAAATTAGCCATGCAGAAAATTAGCCACGCCACTTGGAAAATATGCCTAATGGAAAACTAGCCATCTGAAAATTGACCCACGCTGAAAATTAGGCAACCGTTATGATTAAAGGGCATGTCAACCCCCAAAACTATAATCCCCCTCACTACTTGGCCCCATCATGTAGTGTAGTGTATCCTTACCTCACATCCGAGCTCCATCTCTGGTTCTCCTGTAGTCCTCCCCCAAACCCAAAAACTGCCCACCAGGAGGATAGCAGAGTCCATATAGGACTCTGCCTCCTATCTGGCGTCCGGGAGAAGTTTGGCATGCGTACTGCAGCCCTCCTCCCCCTCCCTCCCGATTAGGATTCCCTCCCCCTAGTGTAAATCCCTTGTCACCAAAGATTCCCCATCCCCAGCCCCAAACTCATGTTATATTATTAGAATATGCCTGAAACATTACTTACCTTCCCTCTTGCCTCCGCCGCACTGAACTTCCGGCTGACTGAGCGCAGCCAATCACAAACGTGACTGCGCGTCCCGTCCCTCTGCTTGCATTTACTCGCAATCAGAGGGCCTGGCAGCGCGGCGGAGGAAAGAGGGAAGGTAAGTAAAGTTTGGGGCATTTTCTAATAATATTAACATAGAGGTTAGGGCTGGGGGGACGGGGGAATCTTTGCTGGAAATTTTTTTTTAAGGGTGGACATACCCTTTAATTTAGTGCATTAACCTGACTTTTTGCCAAATTTTCTACGTTATTAACGCTACTTTTGCATAATTTTTTGCCACTCGCTTTCAGAAAATTCTGAAATTTGGCAGAAAAAGAAATAAACTCTGTTGGAAACAAGCCGCTATATAGCAGTGAGAACGGTTTTGTACCTGTGGGTGAGAAAACAGCATGTTTGTTTAGCAAAATTGTATCCAAACATTTGTATTAGAAATCATGTGCTTCCTTTTATGTGGTCCAGTCAACCCAGAAGGGACATATGACCAAAGGGGGAAGGGGAACTACTGTATATTCTTAATATAGTTCATTGCACTTGTGATAAGTCCCTATAGACAACCAGAGTTTCCTCTTTTAACAAATGTATTCTTTCAAACATTGAACCCATTAACCCTGCCCTCCCCACAACTTTGAAGATCTGCATGTAGAAAACCTGTGAGATCTGGAATACATGGGTCTTGAGGTTGGTGGAATTCTGCTCCACTGTTGCTGTATCTATACAGGAAGAGAACTGAAGTCTATTGGTGTTTGAACTGTGAAACTTTTCTGATTCATACTTTCCTCTTTACAGGGACCGGATTTTCCCACTACGCCACCTAGGCCGTGTGGCCCTAGGGCGACACAGCCACCCGGGGGGCAGGCACAAAAGAAAAAAAAATGTGGGGGGGGGGTGGGGGTAGGCAGCATTGAAACCCACCCATTTTAATTTAACACAATGCACATTAGTTGGCACACAGCAGAGCATTACCGGTTCTTCTTGTGAATAATAGTTTGCTCGGGGATCTGGAAAACTTACCTTTACCCACGCTCTACTTGCAAGCTGCCTCCTTCACTGACAGCCGCTCTGTCCCGACCGAACCCCTATCTTAGGCGCCATGCGCGCCAATACAAAAAAAGGGCGCGCGATCAGACCGAACAGCTGTTCTGTGCGGAGCGGCTTGCAAGAGGGAGCGGTGTGTAAGGTAAGTTCCAGGTCCCCCGAGCGTAAATTATTCACAGGGAGTTGGGAATAACGTTCTCACCACCCTGTAATAATAGAAAAAGCGGATGGCAAATACTTGTTTTTTAAGGTTATTGTTACGTTCCTTTAAATCGGAAATGGGCAGCGATTGCTGATTTGCTAGGGGTTGACAGGTCCCTCTCCCCACTTAACAAGCTCTGCTTCAGCCAATAATAACCGCGTAGGTTGTACAGGCACCTAGGGGGAAAAAAAGTATAAACCCGGCCTGCTTTTATAGTGATACTGTTTTTTCTTCTGCAGTTTCCCCCATAAGTGTAACTCTTTCATTGCTCTAATGTTGTTATATACTGGCCCCATTTTACAGTAATGTAAAATTTAAACATTGAGGTGATCAGAGTATAAGACATGCCAAGATTTACTCCTCTTGGTTTCATGCTAGAGGAGTTTTTATTTATGATGATGGCGTAGTTGCTATGGATCACAAGAAGACAGCAAACAATAGGGAAGAATATGGCTGCAACATGACGTGCACCCAAGATCGGCCTGAAAACTGGTCAGAAGGCCATCATGAGGCCTACAGCAAAAAGGGCTGAAGGTTTCTAGGAAAGTACTGTTTGTTCCCTTAGAGACAACCATCAGATTGTATTATTCATATATCAGTGTGTGGGATAGGTTATTGTTGGATAGGTTAGCAAACAAAGTCTTTATGGGGCCCATACATCAGTCAAACATTTCTCCTGACACTTGTCTACAATAGTAGGCAAAAACCCGGATATACTCTTATCCAAAACAACCGACGCCTGTAATAAAATCAACATTGCTTCAACAACGTATTAGTTTTGGGTTAGTGAAACTAATAGAACCAGGGGTGTACTGACAGGGGCCCTGGGCCCCAACGACATTGGAGTCTGGGCCCATCCCCCCACCATTTAGACTGTTTTTAAAACAAAGCTGATTGCTTGTATTAATGAACATCAGCGTTTAAAAGACCAGACCCGAATTCCGGTTCGGTTCAAAGAAGTTCAGGTCCAGTCGTTAAACAGCTGGCTGGTTTCATTCATAGCACAATCCGCCGTTAAAAGAGAAACTGATCACGGGTGTGATGGGCTTGTGAGGGCCCTCCTACTTGTCTATAGGCCCCGGTACGGTAGCATTGTTTAGAACCAGTTATAGAACCAGATTTGGTAGGATTTTTTATTCACTAAAACTATTAGATTTGTTTTTCACTTGTTGCCTTCATGTCTTTATTATATTTAACAAAACCCTGTCATTTTATAGGGTGTGGAGATTTTATATCGACTGTGCCACACATAGACAAACATACACCAAAGAATTCGTCTTCATATTGAAATCATCAGAGTAAATCTGAAAACTTCCAAAAAATTGTAAATTTTGCTTGTTTGTGTGATAAATAGCTGTTGAAAATACTGGTAGGCCACAGATAAGGTTATTAGAAACGACATAGACTTTGTGCATCAAAATTTTAAACGTTTATGGTATGTAAAAAAAACATAACAGCTATAATAAAGTGCTTGAGATCCTACCATAAAAGGAAAGAGGTCCCTGCATACATCTAAAAAGTAATATATTATTGACATAGAACATAGGAATAATTTATGATAATTAAACCATAGAATAATACATTAGTATAATAACCATAGAAATAACATATTATTTGTAATAACTAGAGATGTCCGAACTTCGAAAAATCCGGTCGCGCGAGGATCCGCGGATTTGTCGAAAAATCAGAAAATTCGAGAAACATCCGCGGCGGACCCGTTAAAACATATTAAAATTGAAAGTTCGGCAAAATCCGCATAAAAGTGGTCTAAATAGCGTTCTTGGTAACGTAGATGAACACACTCAGGGACTGGGTATGCCCTTAGAAAACGTATAAATGGCCAACATACCTAAAAAGTACAGTCCGCTAGCGTGACTTAAAAAACGGTATTTTTCGAAAATACGAGGATTCCCGTAAAAACGAAGATTTCCGTTAAAAACGAGCGTTCTGTAACTATGATAGCTGCCATTGGCTAATTGGATCATGTGGCTTGCTCCGTCTTGAATTTACACGAATTACTCGTTTTTTTACGATATTCTCGTATTACGAGAATACTCGTATTACGTGAATCGCGGTAATTACGTGAATCCCTCGTAATTACGAGGATCTTCGTTTTTTTTCCGTATCCCGAAGTATCGTAGATCCTCGTAATTACGGAGATACTCGTATTTTCGAAATTTTCGTGTAAAAAAAAAAATCCGCATTCGGAAGTTCGGAAGTCCGGAATAATCCGCCGTTCGGGTATGGGAGAAATCCCGGCGGGAGCGGGTTCGGGTCCGCGAAACCGGCCATCTCTGTAATAACACATAGAAGTCCTAGCACTAGTATATATGGTACAAGGGACTTTGTGCAAGTTGTTGATTTGATAGACACACAGTAATGTGATTTTTATTCAGAAGCTGGGCAGGGTTCTTTATTTAAGGGTGGTTTGGTTGGTAAGGACATACAAAAGTAAAAGCTCCATAGGATAGTAAGCTGACCTGAGCATCTATTGATCTATTGTCTTAATTGTTATGAGCACATGAATAGGGAATCCAATATATTGTTTTTATGCAAGGTAATGGTGATCACTCACATTGTAAATAGTTCTTGTGAAATAAGACAGCATAATCTCCCCGGTGGGATTTCGGATAATAACATTTCTCTGGATTATATGACGCATGGAGATGGTTGTGTAATGCTGTTGGTTGGTTATTTTCCTAGAGACCTTCTGTATCCATTTCATAAACAGCACGTATACAGTGCAATACAGGGGCTATCTGTGACTCATGTGTTGCTATTGTTAGTTTATATCTTTATGGAGGGCAAGCTAAGTAATTAGAAGGGATCTA
This sequence comes from Hymenochirus boettgeri, assembly GCA_019447015.1. Lineage (NCBI taxonomy): Eukaryota > Metazoa > Chordata > Amphibia > Anura > Pipidae > Hymenochirus > Hymenochirus boettgeri. Next base: position 24,047,451 of record CM033473.1, on the reverse strand, counting down.
GATAATAAATGTGGTTAGTTATTGGATTATACAGAACATCTATATGTGTGTTGTGTTGATCATGTGATGACTTGAGTTATCTTGTTATGATTTATCACATTGATGTAATCTGGCGGTTTATATAGAACATGGCACTATAAAGGGATAGAGCAGGGACCAGTTTGATATAAGAAATATAAATATGATACTCGTTGTTACTACAGGCACGTATCCAGGTACATGTATATTACTTCAGCCCCTAAAAGCAAATGCCCTTTTTTTTGCAAGTACAATGCTAAGAAACAAGCCTACATATTTCCATATGTTCTGTTCTGTTCTTCTGTCTGAGGCAGAGGCGTTTTGGGGGGCAACAGCATTTGAGGCAAGTTCCCCCTCACCCCCTATAAGCAAGTGCCCCTAGACTTCTCTGGAGGTTTTACCCCTTTAGTGAAAATAAAAATTGACCCATGTACGGTATGCAGGTAGGTTTACACAGGCCAACCAGCAGGTGTACTGGATAATTGTACCTGACTCCCAATCCTGCCTATAAAAAACTGGGTTGTGGAAGATTTTGCCTGAAATGTGTCTTGGCTAAGCTCTAAACCATTTAATGGAGGCCTAGATACCTTCTTGGCCATCAGATTATCCAGGTTACATCTGACTATATTACATTTGTGGTATTGTGATGGTGTTACCTTGTTCAGGTTGGTGATCAATGGGGGATGGTCCAGTTGGGTGGAGGGAGCTGGGTTTTGTATGGAGGGACTATTGGGTTTTTTTTTCAACCAAAATGAACCATGTTCTATATAGTAGGCAAAAATATTGCACCAAGTGGTCTGTATGCTGAACTATTGACCCATGTGCACTTAGCCTTATGGATGAGGTACCCTGCAGAGGCCACATTATGTCCCAGTAATGTATAGAGTCAGCACTAAGACTCGTGGGCATCCTTTAAGATTGAAAGAAGAAGCTTAATCTTCAGATCTGTCTTCCGCAAATGTGGTAATGGCAGCTCAATAAATAGCTTTAAAATGCCTAGATAAGTTTCTGAAACTAAGGCTGGGTACACACCAGCAGATATTTTCGGCTGACCGACTGATCCTGGTCAGCGGCAAATATATCTGGGTGTTTTGGGCAGCAGGCCGGCCCACACCAACCTTGGTTACCCGTTCATCCAAATCGGACAAACGGACGATCGGACATGACGGTAAATCATGATCAAATCGGCAAGGTAGAGTAATGGAGACTGGAGATGCAGGTAAGTAAAGTAACTGTGAGACCGTTTGCAGGCAAGTAAGTAGAAGACCCGGGGAGGTAACGCTACAATCATTCACCGGGTCCAGGAGGACGCTGTTTTTTGAATCCTCGCGCTGCCCGCGTGTCTGCGTTGTGACGTCATGAAGAGCGCCCACCGGAAGTGCGGCGCGGGACCGGCAGCAGGTAAGTTCGTGACAAGTAATAAACCAAATCCAGTATGGTTATTACTGTATGGGACTACTGTATGGGAATACTGCTGTCCATTTAAAGGGCACTAAAGCCTCAAAACAATACAGAATCAGAAGGCAGTAGTGGTTATAAATTTTCTACCTCGGTTTATACTCAGGTAATCAGTTTTTACTAGTTTTTTCATGGTAAAAATCGGTTTATACTGGGGTCGTCTCTGTCGTCGTCGCGTTTCGGTTTTTTTTTTTTTTATTCGGCGTTTCGTTTTTTCGTTAGGGCTTCGTTTTCCCCTCGGTTTTCGTCGGTTCGGTTTTTCATCGGTTTTTTCGTTTTTTTTTCGGTTTATTCGGCTTCGATTTAGATCGGTTTTCGTTTTCTTCGTCGGTGTATTTATCGGGTTGTTCTGATTCGTCTCGCGGTTTGTCCTCGTCGCTTTTCGGTCGCTTTCGGCGTCGGTTTTCTTCGTTTCGTGCGTTTGTTCTTCGGTTTTGGCGCGCGGTTTTGTTTCGTTTTTCGGTTCGGTTTTCGGTTTGCGTTCGGGTTTTTTCGGTTTTCAGTTCGTTTCGCTCGTCGTTCTCTTGCTCGTCGGGTTTTTGCCGGGTTTCTTGTCCGTCGTCTTCGGTTCGCGTCGTCGTTCCTGTCTTTTAGCTCCTCTCCGCTTCGGGTCGGTGTAGGTTTATCGTCGGGTTTTCTTTCCCTGGGTACGCGTCGTGTTCGGCTTGGCTTTTCTCGTTCGTTCGGTTTCTGTTAGCGGTTTCGGCGTCTTCGTCGCGTCGTTCTCGTTGTCGTGCGGCGGTTCTGGTGGGTCGTTCGGCGCGGTTTCGGTTTCGGCGCTCGTTTCGGTTTTATCGTCTCGTCCTCGGTCGCGTCCGGTTTTTCGTTTCGCAGTTTTATACTGGGTAACTTAAATTTATTTTATAATTTAAACAAATTATATTTTTGATTCAAATTACAAACACAGTTAATGTAGAGACATTGATTTGAACTACCATACACACTGCAAAGTGTAAAAAATATGTGGTAATAATCACCAATTTAGTACACATTAAGAACACGGGGTGCCTCAAAAACACATACGCTTGCCTAGTGCAGCACGATCTGAAAAGGTTTTTTAAAGACCGATGCACTAGAGAGGAACTATGACTTTTTTCATAACACAATGTAAGTATTCAGTTCATTTTATTAACATTAGACAACAATGTACTAAATGTAATTCTTGAGAAGCTGTGTGTTACTTTACTTACTACCCTCAACATTTTTACTAAACATAAACACAAACTTTTTGTCATGCTTAGTCCTGGTTTTTAAATGGATGTTTTTCTATTAGACACAGGTATTAGCGGAGGAAGTACAGGACGTATTGATAATTAGTAATATACATTTACATGTCACCGAAAATGATTCAGCAGGTTGTTGCAAACACTTTCGAAGAATCTACATTGCATGAAATGTGACTGCGCGATAACATAATGTAATGTTTGGAAATTTAATAAACAAGTTTGATTCATGTAACAGTCATTGCACATTAGGAAGGGGTTAAGTAAAAACAGAAGAAAAAAAAAACATGATCAATGGCACATCCAGGGCCCTGTAAGTTTACATAGTATCCGTGGCTCGTGCCTATGAAGAAAAAGATCTAGGGGTTTTTTAAAAACAGTTTATATCATAGAATCAACATATTTAAAGCCTTCCCAACACATCAGTTAACCCTATCTAATTGCTTTGGCGTCTGGGTTGTTCTCCATGCTTGGTTGGTTTAATGGGATTCGTCTCTCAGTAAAATATATATAACAGAGAAAGCAGGAGAGGGGGCTTATAGTGCCTCATGCAGTGAAAACACTGGTGGGGAACCCACATGGAGGTGTAGAAGCCACAATAACAAAAAAAGGGAAAAGAAGGGGAAGGGGGGGAACAGCAACCTCCAGCCTAAAACTATGGCACACAAAGCCACCTCAAGAGCATCGTACTGCGCCTTATTACCGATGCCAAAAAATGAACAGTAGGCAAAAAACCATAATTTTAAAAGCTATATTGGCCAAATGGATCAGGTGGGACAAGCTAGGAGGACATATATGGCGATGCACCACGGGCGAATCGCTTCCTGATTTGGAGTTTAAGTCACGCTAACGATCTTATACGGTCTAGTGTGATAAACTCCTTCCTTGGGTGGCTTGGCGTGGCTACACGCCAAAAGTAACAGGTGCAGCCGCCGCAAGTGATGTATATCCGACATTGACTATAGCTGGCGTTGAACGTGCCGCGAATCGGAAACGAGCCAAGTACGATGTTCCAAGCGCCCACTCATCGGACTATTATAGCATCGCCGAGGCTGTTTGCACCGGCGTTGGCGGTATGGGGACGCTCGGTGCATCGCCCGATAGTATCAGTTAAAACATATCGTACCTCATTGGGAGAAAGAGTTACTGATACTGGCCATACAGTAGGATTGTTTCTCTATGCTTCCCTTGATGTTCCACTGAAGTTATAAAGATATGAAAAAAATGTCGTTACTTACTTTGCAGCGATTTTGCGGCAGTAAATGAATATAAATTACCCATTGAGCCGTGGGTTGTTATTTTACGCATCTCCAAGGGTAAGGGGCCCCGCAATCCCCTTAAAACGCCTCGAGCAGTGTCGTTCTAATAGAGCTTGTGTAAAAGACTGGAGAGCAACATTTTCCAGTTCGTTCCGATCTGTAAACAGAGTAAATTTTTCACTGTATTATAAGGTTTGGTTTGATAAACAAAAACCTCTAGCACAATGCAGAGCTTGAAGAGTCTCCATTTGTAACACAAATAGACAGAAAAAACCTATGCCATGGAAGGGACATTGCTCCACAACTGTACGAGTTCACCAGGGACAGTTCACTGTCACCGGAACTGAAGGAATGGGTGGGTAGCTTAGGAGGTCCAATCATGTTAAGGATAGACCCTAGCTTCTAAAGAAATTTATAACATGTCACGGTCGAGTTCTCCAAACATGTCTTTGCCTATCCAGTTACTGCCTGTCTCTCTTCTCACGTTTGCAATCTAAACTGCTAAAACGACCACGTTACAGCTGAACTGGTTAAATTTTCTGCCAAACTCCCCTTCATCACCTACCAGTCGGCCTTCTGCCCAACCACGAAATGCTCTTACAAAAGTTGCTAATTGATTGCCTAATGCTAAAATATTAAAGGGCACTATTCCCTACTTATTCTGCCTTGACACGGTCTTCAGCCTTGATACAGTTGATTACCCTTTACTGCTTCACAGATTATGATCTACTAGGTAAGCAGGGTTCTTCACTCTCTTGGGCGGTCCATCTACCTCTCAGGTAGGACATTCGTGTCCCATCTGGCTCCAAACTCCACACTCTCTTCCCCCTCCCTGGGAGTGGGGTACCAGCAACGGATCCGTACTCGCCCCTCTTTTTTCTTTACACCTTTGGGCTGGTCAAACCATTATTCTTTGGATTCCAATGACCACCTGTATGCTATGATGTACCCAACTGACACTCAGCCCTGATCTGGATTCTCGGACATCACCCAGGTCCCTGACGCTAAATGCCACCACTGCCATTTATGTCCTCCCGCTTGCTAAAACTCAACATGGATAAGAAGAACTTGTCATTTTCCCAACCTCTCCAATTCTTACCCCCTACTAACACTAGTTCCACATCAATGAACACCAATCTCCCCAACACCTGACGTGCCGATTTGTGCAGGGGTTAGTAACCAGTTGGTTACGCTTCAATAAACACTACGCAATTCGTCCTTCTTTTTTCATAGGACACGTACTAAATTTCTAGTTTTGCCCTATCATCTCTCGGCTGGACTATTGATAAACCCCCTGTGTGGTCTCCAAAGCAAACCGACTTGCATTCCTTCAATCAAACCCTTAACTCTGCTGCCCAGGCCCATTCACCTCTCTTCCGCCTCTCACACGCAGCCACGTCTGTAATCTCTCCACTGGCTTCCATACCCCAAAGATCCAGTTTATAAGGGTTACTTTACTTTAAAAATCGAATGTTCCAAAAAAATCCTACCTTAGATAGTGTTGAATGGTCACTCATCCAACAATTTTTTCATAGATTTGAAATTACGAGCAGAGTATTCTCAGAAATCTTCATTTTAAATTAACAGCATTGTACAGGGAGAAGACCTTCAATCCAAACCCAGATATGCTACATTGTGCTCCCCCCATGACCTTGTACTAGGATCTCCCAAAAAACATGTCAAACCAGTTATAAGAAAACCCACCAAATATAAAGAGTGTAATGATAATCAATTGGTCTCCGTTTAAAAATCTAACATCTATCTAATCTATCTCTCTGTCTGTTGATCATCTATCTACAGTCTGTCTGTCTGTTCTATCGTAAGAAGGGAGAAGTGTCTCACACAGCAGAGCCCACCTATCTAGCATGTCGAAGTAAGATATGTTAATAGCGATATAGAGTTGGCTAGTGAAATTGTGTATTATGTAAAGAAGGTATCAGTGTGGCTGCATTACAGTGGGCAGTGACTAAGGAGGTGGCGGAGCCAGCATTGGAGCAGTACTAAACATTGAAAATCACTAACAAAATCAGGCACGACACACATGTATAAATAACTCATTTTACACCCTGGCATTGTACTTTCACATTATAAAAAATTGTTTCAGTGAGTATATAGTGACCTTTAACTGCAGTGAAAATACAACTGCAGACAAAAAAGATCCGAGGAGCACGGTGAATTCGTAATACCGTGATGATTAGTATGTTTAGTCTGTGGCATTGGTTATTATAGAGATAAATCCGATAGACTTGCGGCTTTTCTTTATGGCCAATTGGAACTCTTGGTGAATCCTACTGATATTGCTCTATTGGAATGGAATTTTGTCAATGTTTGCAAAAACTTTGCAAACCAAATGCATGATGACTGGACAGTGATAAACAGGAACTGTCTTCTGCGTGATTAGTGTTCTTATTACAGTTCTTGGCTATTTTAGTTTGGGGAAGGAAAAGATCTATGTTTAAATAATTAAATAATAGTAATGAAATGGCTGTTTGTATTAGGGAATGATATTTTGATAAAGGATTTAATAAAAGGAGGTTGCACACCCCTTTACCCTTTTGGATCCTAGGAGCTCGGGGGGGGAATAAAACATATAGTTAGGAAAACTCTCCGGCCACAGGATCCATTAGACTTAAACATTTTGGATGCATCAGAAATAACAATCCTAACAATTCGGGGCCGATAAACAGGTAAATTACCGTGTGTAATCCGTAAATACGGAATAGGATAGCTCGACGCACAATTCACAATCTAGTCATGTCATTGAAGATAGACTCACTGGAAGTTGAGCGCAGAAACTGGATTCAGTATACTGATACCAACGTCACACCACAATCGAGGATCCCACATAACATACACGCGTTCGCATAAATTATACGCACAGTTCATTAGGGCTCTTGACATTAAAGATACCAAAATAACTTCACAACACATGACTCTACACACGAAATACCGATGGTCCTGGTGTCTAAAAGCTGTCTGAAAACTCCGGGTTGTATCCCCATGCGTTACCGCATATCGAGGGAAATCATGCGGCTTTCAGGCGGACAATGGACACAATTTCAACATCTGAAGCATAGTGTCCGACTTTCTACGTAGAGATAGATATTTATACGTGAGCGAGTTTCGTTCATTGCAAACTTGCCATTAGAGCCTGTGGGGCTAGTCCTAGAACTAATCAATGGCGGACAAAGGAGCCTAAACCAACGACGGGATCGGTAGAAGCGCTCAATTACCTACTACCGTTCGCACAATTGCGATGATGCACATATGTCATCAGGTTGGGTTGCCTTATTTATTCGACGGATTTTTTAGATGTGATTTGGGAGGAGCCCGGAAAACCAGGCTTGTCTACTTAGGCTAGTTATGAAACTGGTCGTACTTTCGCGCGTTTCGACATTGCAGACGCGTTTCACGTGATTTATAGGGGACTGCCGACCGGTTAGTGAAGAACGAACTTTCCAACTTGGAGGGCAAATTGACTTAACATACCGCGAATTATAAGCAGTATGGGTCGACTTCTCGCAGTAGAACTTTTATTAGTGAGCGGCTTATAGTGCAATGTCCAAAGCTAGTATAGCTCCGCGGCAGGAGTGCTGCAAGCTAACAGGGAGGTGGGCCCCAAAGCAACAAACCGGGAACACGTCAAACCCGCGGTCCGGAACTCCGGACCGCCCATTCGACACATGAGCCCCTCCAAGCCGTTGGCCCGCTATCGCGCTATATCTGGATTGTGAACTGGATGGTAGGAGGGAAGCGACTCCGGGGATTTAAAGTCGTTCTTGCCGGGTTCCGACATAAGCCAATGCGTTCGTGATTAAGTCACGACACCACGGACGAAACTACCGTTCCAACCCTTCGCCGCTTAACTGCCCGGCCGCTCCGAGGGGCGGCTGGGGGGGAGGGTGGGTCCTCCAGCGGGCTAAGGTTGTAAGGGGCCGCAGTCGACCGAGGACCCCCTCCCGCCTTGAGGGTATTGGCTTGACAGGCTCTCTCTATCGACTGTTCTTCTACTTCAGACCTTTGAAGGGCTGGCCGAACGAGTCGCCGTGACTCCTCCCGCGGCGGAGGGCAGCCTACCCGCGGCCTTTGCGGTGTCGCCTTTTTCCTCGTTCCCGTGTTGAGTTACACCCACACCCCCGCGGGCATGTTGGGTTGAGACCCACCAGCACGAGCGCTTCCAGAGACCGATACTTCGGGCAGCAAAAGTTCAGCCATAAACAGGGCCACCCAATCGCAAATTACGTTGAGGTGGCAGGGGCTGCGGTAAGTTGCGACTCGAAAATCAGTCAACATAGACCACCGTGTGCAACCTTCTCGAAGCCCTCCGAACCGCCTTTGTACCCGGTTGAGAAAGGAAGTTGGAGAGATCAGCTATTGGGAGGATGTGGAAAAGGCTCCTGGGGTGAGTACAGGGCTAACTACAATGGCCTGTAAGGCTTACGGCAGCCTGGGACGAGATCCCTCGCCTGGCACTACCAACTTGTAAGTACACTTCTGAACACTAGCGGGCTTGTCGATGTGCCACGCAACCTGAGTACGAGCCAATTGGGTTAGGGTCCGGCAAGACTCGAACGGGACACTCGGCCAGAGGCCGACAATATTCAGGGCTTTGCGCGACTTACAAGTGCCTTGCGGCTCTGACAAGGCCCTTTGGGGCATAAGGGGTCCGCCAGCTCGAACCGGGACCCCCCTCCCCGGCCCTTTAAGGGCCCTTGCGGCACTGGACAAGTGCCTTTGGGGCTTGGGGGTCCCGCCGCTCGAACCAGGACCCCCCCCGGCCTTGTAAGGCCCTTGCGCACTGACAAGTGCCTTTGGCGGGGGTCCCGCAGCTCGAACCGGGACCCCCAGTGTGCGGCTCTTAAAGAGCACTTGGGCGAGTCTTCGGGCTGGAGACACCAAACCCACTCAGGTCGCCGATGCCAGGCAGACTCACTGTCGGCCGACAGTGAGCCCGCTGCACCGCGGCTCAGCAGGAGCCGATGTTGCCAGCACGCTTCTTTCTTCAGCCATTACTATGCGATGGCATCTGAGTTCCGCGGCGGAAAGCTCCTCTATATAGGTTTGCAGAAACCCCTAATCATTTCTGATTGGTCAATTTTTAAATCTGGTTTGCATGCTTTACATTAACCAATCAGATTTCAGAACTTTCCAGAAAATCTGATTGGTAATGTAAAGCAAGTATTAAAAAATTGACCAATCAGAATGAATTAGGGGTTTCTGCAAACCTATATAAAGAGGAGCTTTCCGCCGCGGGAAACTTAGATGCCATCACAGTAGATGGCTGAAGAAAGAAAGCGGTGGCAACATCGGCTCCGCTGAGGCGGCGGTGCCAGCGGGCTCACTGGCGGCCGCAGTGGAGCCCTCCTGGCATCAGCGACCTGAGTGGGGTTGGTGTCTCCAGCCCGAAGACGTCGCGTTGGATCAAGACGCCGGCACACTCGGCCTCGTTGAGGTCGCCGGCGGCCGCAGGGGTCGGACTCTCAGGGTCGGCTCGGCCCGGGGAGCTGGTGTGTCGCCGGGGACTGGAAGAAAGAAGACGCCGCCCAAGGGCTTTTTAGAGCTGCCACATGGGGGTCCCGGTTCGAGCTGGGGGGAACCCCCGCCAAAGGCACTTGTTAGTGCTGCCAAGGGCCCTTACACGGGCTGGGGAGGGTGGGGTCCCGGTTCGAGCTGCGGGACCCACCTTAAGCCCAAAAGGCCCTTCTCAGGGCCCCGCTGGAGGGAGCCTCCACCCCTCCCAGCGGCTCCCTCCTTCCCCTTCCCGAGAGCGGGGCCGGGGCGGGGGGCTTGGAGGGGTTGCCGGGGGGGGAGGGGGGAGCGGGGGTAGCCTCCAGTTCCGAGATTGCCGCGAGCGGGGAACGGGTTGGGAGGGGCTGCTGGGAAGCGGGTGGTGGTGGTCTCCGGCCGCGGGGGGGGGTTGTGGGCGGGGTGGGCGTATGCCCGCCCCCTTAGGAGATGGCGCGGGAAGTGATTTTAAGTCCTCTGCGGTGATACTATACAGTATCGCGCGAAGGGGCTTAAAATTACCGCAAAACATCGCCGGGCGCGATACATATCGCGGGGGGAATGGCGCTGCGGTTATAAATACGGCGATAGCGCTATTTCGCGGCCGCGATGTGTGGCGGTAATTTTTTAGCGCTATTTTGTTCCTTTATAAATATGCCCCTAGTGCGTGTGTTGTGTAGTGTAGGTAGCGGGAGTGTGCTTGTTGGTAGGTCAAAAGTTTCTTGAAGATTAATAAAGGGTAAGATTTTTATTTTTAATTAGGTCGCGAGAGACTGGATGCCCCATTCCCTCCATTGTCTTTGTCCAGTGAATGAAAACTCTGGGATGGCTTTATTGCCCCAGAGAGGGGGTGTGTTCCAGTTGTCCCTATTTGTAAAAAGGTGGTTGGTGAGACGCCATATTCTGGCGGATTGTTTGTTGGAGAACTGTACCTGTTCCGATAGATGTAGTTTGGGGGACATTAGCCACCATTTTTAACGATAGGAACTTTTATTGAAATTCCATGCTTATTGTTGTGGATTCATTAATCTCCGCATTCACCCCAATGATAGGCAGTTCCTGTGAAACTTCTAGACAAGAAATACATTTAAGCTACTTTGAGGGTTTTACATTTGAACATTAATTCAGGTTTCTGGAGAATTTATGCTCTGTGAGACAGTAGAGAATTGCCACTCGGGCATTTTGTAAGCAGTTCATTTACTCATTTATTGCAAAATCTTTCTGGACTTGTCTGCATTGTTTGTTTAACACTTTATACAGAGGCAAAACTCCTTCTCTGTGCCCTTGGCAAAAAATGTTTTTCCTGCACTTTTTATTGAAAACTGTGGTAAAAACTCAGAAAGTTTGGCTAGGCCACACTGCTTGTTTGCGTTTGCTCTTTTTTCATATCATTGAAAAACGCGACAACGCACCGAAAAACATGCATTCTTGGGTGCGTTGCGATTTGCGTTCCGCATTTTAAATCGCATGCGTTTTTGAATATTTAATGAAAAAACGCATGCATAAACGCAACGAAATTGCACATGAAAATCGCTTGCGTTTGCGTGCAGTGTGGCTGTGCCCTTATCTGTGGTGGTGAAAATTTTCAAATCCATTCATTATGTCCTAGAGGGCAAAATGTATTTTGGGGGCTTTTTGGAACCTGGTATTGTTCTTGGGAAAACCTATACTTTTCCCATAGCTGTAAATAAGCCATGCTGAAAATAAGCACGAGGAAATTAGCCATGTGAAAATAAGCCACAGAGGAAAATAGCCATGCTGAAAATAAGCCACGAGGAAAATTAGCATGCTGAAATAAGCCACGAGGAAAATTAGCCATGCTGAAAATAAGCCACGAGGGAAAATAGCCATGCGAAAATAGCACGAGGAAAATTAGCCTGCGGAAAATAAGCCACGAGGAAAAATTAGCCATGCGAAAATAGCCAGCGATGAAAATTAGCCAAGCGAGAAAATAGCCAGATGGGAAAATAAGCCATGCGGGAAAAACGAGGAAAATTAGCACGCTGAAACAAGCTATACTGAAAATTTGCCATGCTGAAAAAGCTATAATGAAAATTAGCATGCTGAATGATTGCCATGAAAATAAGCCACAAGGAAAATAGCATGCTGAAAATAGCATGCTGAAAATTAGCCATGCGGAAAATAAGCCACGAGGAAAATAGCCCTGCTGAAAAAAGCACGAGGGAAATTAGCCATGCGGAAAATAAGCCACGAGGAAAATTAGCCATGCAGAAAATAAGCCACGAGGAAAATTAGCCATGCTGAAAATTAGCCATGCGGAAAATAAGCCACGAGGAAAATTAGCCATGCGGAAAATAAGCCACGAGGAAAATTAGCCACGCTGAAATAGCTATATCAAAATTAGCCAGATGAAACTAAGCTATACTGAAAATTAGCCATGCTGAAAATTAGCCATGCTGAAATAAGCCACAGAAGCAGCTGAAATAGCCATGCGAAAATAACAGAAAATTAGCCATGCTGAAAAAAGCCACGGAATGCCAATAAGCAGGAAATTAGCCATGCTGAAAATAAGCACGGAGGAAATTAGCCATGCTGAAATTAAGCCACCGAGGAAAATTAGCCATGCGAAAATAAGCACAGGAAATGCCAGCTGAAAATAAGCCACAGGAAAATTAGCCATGCTGGAAAAAAGAGCCATGCTGAAAATAGCCACGAGGAGGAAAAATTAAGCCATGCTGAAAATAAGCAGCCACAAGGAAAATTAGCCATGCTTGAAAATAAGCCAGAGGAAAATTAGCCCATGCTGAAAATTCATGCCATAGCGAAAATAGCCACAGAGGAAAAATTAGCCATGCTGAAATATTAGCCATTGCTGAAATAGCCATTCTGAAAATTAGCCATGCGGGAAATAAGCCACGAGGAAAATTAGCCACGCTGAAAATAAGCTTACTGAAAAATTAGCCATGCTGAAAATAAGCTATACTGAAAAGAGCATGCTGAAAATAAGCTACTGGAAAAAAAATTGCCATGCTGAAAATTAGCCATGCTGAAATAAGCACAAGAAAAATTAGCCATGCTGAAAATAAGCCATGCTGAAAAATTAGCTCGGGAAAATAGCCACGAAGGAAATTAGCCATGCGGAAAAGAAGCACAAGAGGAAAATTAGCCAGCGGAAAATAAGAAACGAGAAAAAAATTAGCCACGCTGAAAATAAGCTTTACTCAAAATTAGCCATGCTGAAAATAAGCTATACTGAAAATAGCCATGCTGAAAATTAGCCATGCTGAAAATAAGCCACACGAAAGAATTAGCCATGCTGAAAAAAAGCCATGCTGAAAATTAGCATGCGGAGGAAAATAAAGCCACGAGGAAAATAGCATGCGGAAAATAAGCCACAAGGAAAATTAGCCACGCTGTGAAAATAAGCTATACTGAAAATTAGCCATGTGAAAATAAGCTATACTGGAAATAGCCCATGCTGCAAAATGCCATGCTGAAAATAAGCCACAAGGAGAATTAGCCATGCCTGAAACAAAGCATGCTGAAATTAGCCATGCGGAAAATAAGCCACGAGGAAAATTAGCCATGCGGAAAATAAGCCACGAGGAAAATTAGCCATGCTGAAAATTAGCCATGCTGAAAATTAGCCATGCAGAAAATAAGCCACGAGGAAAATTAGCCATGCGGAAAATAAGCCACGAGGAAAATTAGCCACGCTGAAAATAAGCTATACTGAAAATTTGCCATGCTGAAAATAAGCTATACTGAAAATTAGCCATGCTGAAAATTAGCCATGCTGAAAATAAGCCACAAGGAAAATTAGCCATGCTGAAAATATGCCATGCTGAAAATTAGCCATGCGGAAAATAAGCCACGAGGAAAATTAGCCATGCTGAAAATAAGCCACGAGGGAAATTAGCCATGCGGAAAATAAGCCACGAGGAAAATTAGCCATGCAGAAAATAAGCCACGAGGAAAATTAGCCATGCGATGGGAGAATGGAAAATAAGACTATACTGAAAATTAGCCATGCTGAAAAAAGCTATACTGAAAATTCGCCATGGGAAAATAAGCCACAAGGAAAATAAGCCATGCTCGAAACAAGATTACTGGAAATTAGCCAGTGGAAAATAAGCCACAAGGAAAATCAGCCCATTGTGCAAATCCACGGGAGAAAATTAGCCATGCTGAAAATAAGCCACTGAAAATAGCAATGACGAGGAAAATTAGCCATGCATGAAATTAAGCACACTAAAATAAGCCATGCGGAAACCTTAGCCATGCGGAAGGAAATTAGTTTACGTCCATTCTGAAAATAACCACAAGGAAATTAGCCTCGAAATAACATTCTGAAAATTAAGCCTGCTGAAATTAAGCCACATATCCATGCCTGAAAGTAGCCATGCGAGAAAATATGCCACACTGAAAATTAGCCATGCGGAAAATAAGCCACGAGGAAAATTAGACATGCTGAAAATAAGCTATGCTGAAAATTAGCCATGCTGAAAATTAGCCATGCTGAAAATAAGCTATATTGAAAATTAGCCATGTGGAAAATAAGCCACGAGGAAAATAAGTCATGCTGAAAACAAGCTATACTGAAAATTAGCCATGTGGAAAATAAGCCCAAGGAAATTAGCCATGCTGAATTAGCCACGAGGAAAATTACCATGCTAAAAATTAGCTATACTGAAAATTAGCCATGCGGAGGAAATTAGCCATGCGGAAAATAAGCCACGAGGAAAATTAGCCATGAGGAAAATTAGCCACGCGGAAAATTAGCCATGCTGAAAATCAGCCATGCTGAAAACCAGCCATGCAGAAAGTAAGCCACGCTAAAATAAGCCATGCTGAAAACCAGCCATGCGAAAAATAAGTTAAGTTAAAAATAAGCCATGCAGGAAATTAGTCACACGAAAAATTAGCCATGTGGAATTTAGACATGCGGAAAATAAGCCACAAGGAAAATTAACCATGCTGAAAATAAGCCACAAGGAAATTTAGCCATGCTGAAAATAAGCCATGTTGAAAATATGCCATACTGAAAATTAGCCATGCGGAAAATCAGCCATGCTGAAAACCAGCCATGCAGAAAGTAAGCCACGCTAAAAATAAGCCATGCTGAAAACCAGCCATGCGAAAATAAGTTAATTTAAAAATAAGCCATGCAGGAAATTAGTCACACGAACAAATTAGCCATGTGGTATTTAGACATCGGAAAATAAGCCACAAGGAAAATTAACCATGCTGAAAATAAGCCACAAGGAAATTTAGCCATGCTGAAAATAAGCCCATGTTGAAAATATGCCATACTGAAAATTAGCCATGCTGAAAATCAGCCATGCTGAAAACCAGCCATGCAGAAATTAAGGCACGCTAAAAATAAGCCATGCTGAAAACCAGCCATGCGGAAAAATAAGTTACGTTAAAAATAAGCCATGCAGGAAATTAGCCACACGAAAAATTAGCCATGTGGATATTTAGCCATGCGGAAAATAAGCCATGTGGAAAATAAGCCATGAGGAAAATAAGCCATGCTGAAAATTAGCCATGCTGAAAATAAGCCACAAGGAAAATTAGCCATGCTGAAAATTAGCAATGCTGAAAATAAGCCACAAGGAAAATTAGCCATGCTGAAAATTAGCCATGCTGAAAATAAGCCACAAGGAAAATAAGCCACGAGGAAAATTAGCCATGCGGAAAATAAGCCACGAGGAAAATTAGCCACGCGAAAATAAGCTATACTGAAAATTAGCCATGCTGAAATAAGCTATACTGAAATTAGCCATCTGAAATTAGCCTCTGAAAATAGCCACAGGAATTATCCCATGCTGAAAATAAGCCATGCTGAAAATTAGCCATGCGGAAAATAAGCCACGAGGAAATTAGCCATGCGGAAAATAAGCCACAGGAAAATTAGCCACGCTGAAAATAAGCTATACTGAAAAATTAGCCATGCTGAAAATAAGCTATACTGAAATTAGCCATGCTGAAAATTAGCCATGCTGAAATAAGCCACAAGGAAATTAGCCATGCTGAAAATAAGCCATGCTGAAAATTAGCCATGCGGAAAATAAGCCGAGGAAATTAGCCATGCGGAAAATAAGCCACGAGGAAAATTAGCCACGCTGAAAATAGCTATACTGAAAATTAGCCATGCTGAAAATAAGCTATACTGAAAATTAGCCATGCTGAAAATTACCCTGCTGAAAATAAGCACAAGAAAATTAGCCATGCTGAAAATAAGCCATGCTGAAAATTAGCCATGCGGAAAATAAGCCACGAGGAAAATTAGCCAGGCGGAAATAAGCCCACGAGGAACATTAGCCACCTTGAAATAAGCTATACTGAAAATTAGCCATGCTGAAAATGCTATACTGAAATTAGCCATGCTGAAAATTACCTGCGAAAATAGCCACAAAAAATTAGCCATGCTGAAAATAAGCCATGCTGAAAATAAGCCACGAGGAAAATTAGCCATGCTGAAAATAAGCCACAAGGAAAATTAGCCATGCTGAATAAGCCACAAGGAAAATTAGCCATGCTGAATAAGCCACAAGGAAAATTAGCCATGCTGAATATTAGCCATGCTGAAAATAAGCCACAGGAAAATTAGCCATGCTGAAATTACCATGCTGAAAATAAGCCACAAGAATTGCCATGCTGAAATAAGCCACAAGGAAAATTAGCCATGCGAAAATTAGCCATGCTGAAAATTAGCCATGCTGAAATACACCACAAGGAAATTAGCCATGCTGAAAATACCCATGCTGAAAATTAGCCATGCTAAATTAGCCATGCTGAAAATATGCCACACTGAAAATTAGCCATGGGAAATAAGCCACGAGGAAATTAGACATGCTGAAAATAGCTATGCTAAATTAGCCATGCTGAAAATTGCCATGCTGAAACAAGCTATATTGAAAATTAGCCATGTGGAAAATAAGCCACGAGGAAAATAAGTCATGCTGAACAAGCTAACTGAAATTAGCCATGTGGAAATAAGCCACAAGGAAAAATTAGCCATGCTAAAAATTAGCCAAAGGAAATTAGCCATGCTGAAAAAAGCTATACGGAAAATTACCATGCGGGAGGAAAATTAGCCATGCGGAAAATAAGCCACGAGGAAAATTAGCCATGAGGAAAATTAGCCACGCGGAAAATTAGCCATGCTGAAAATCAGCCATGCTGAAAACCAGCCATGCAGAAAGTAAGCCACGCTAAAAACAAGCCATGCTGAAAACCAGCCATGCGGAAAAATAAGTTAAGTTAAAAATAAGCCATGCAGGAAATTAGTCACACGAAAAATTAGCCATGTGGATATTTAGACATGCGGAAAATAAGCCACAAGGAAAATTAACCATGCTGAAAATAAGCCACAAGGAATTTAGCCATGCTGAAAATAAGCCATGTTTAAAATATGCCATACTGAAAATTAGCCATGCTGAAAATCAGCCATGCTGAAAACCAGCCATGCAGAAATTAAGGCACACTAAAAATAAGCCATGCTGAAAACCAGCCATGCGGAAATTAGTTACGTTACGTTAAAAATAAGCCATGCAGGAAATTAGCCACACGAAAAATTAGCCATGTGGATATTTAGCCATGCGGAAAATAAGCCATGTGGAAAATAAGCCATGAGGAAAATAAGCCATGCGAAAATTAGCCATGCTGAAAATAAGCCACAAGGAAATTAGCCATGCTGAAATAAGCCACACGGAAAATTAGCCATGCTGAAAATTAGCCATGCTGAAAACGCCACAAGGAAATTAGCCATGCTGAAAATTAGCCATGCTAAAATAAGCCATGCTGAAAATTAGCCATGCTGAAAATAAGCCACAAGGAAAACTAGCCATGTTGAAATAAGCCACAAGGAAAATTAGCCACGCTGAAAATAGCCACGAGGAAAATTAGCCATGCTGAAAATAGCCACGAAGAAAATTAGCCATGCTGAAATAAGTCACGAAGAAAATTAGCCATGCTGAAATAAGCCACGAAGAAAATTAGCCATGCTGAAATAAGCCCATGCTGAAAATTAGCCATGTTAAAATAAGCCATACTGAAATTAGCCATGCGGAAAATAAGCCACGAGAAATTAGCCATGCGGAAAATAAGCCACGAGAAAATAAGCTATACTGAAAATTAGCCATGCTGAAAATAAGCTATACTGAAAATTAGCCATGCGGAAAATAAGCCACAAGGAAAATAAGCCATGCTGAAACAAGCTATACTGAAAATTAGCCATGTGGAAAATAAGCCACAAGAAATTAGCCATGCTGAAAATCAGCCACGAGGAAATTAGCCATGCTGAAAATAAGCTTATGAAATTAGCCATGCGGAGGAAAATTAGCCATGCAGAAATTAAGGCACACTAAAATAAGCCATGCTGAAAACCAGCCATGCGGAAATTAGTTACGTTACGTTAAAATAAGCCATGCAGAAATTAGCCACACGAAAAATTAGCCATGTGGATATTTTAGCCATGCGGAAAATAAGCCATGTGGAAATAGCCATGAGAAAATAACCATGCTGAAATAAGCCATGCTGAAATAAGCCACAAGGAAAATTAGCCATGCTGAAATAAGCCCACGGAAAATTAGCCATGCTGAAATTAGCCATGCTGAAAACACCACAAGGAAAATTAGCCATGCTGAAAATTAGCCATGCTGAAAATAAGCCATGCTGAAAATTAGCCATGCAAAATAGCCACAAGGAAAACTGCCATGTTGAAATAAGCCACAAGAAAATTAGCCACGCTGAAAATAAGCCACGAGGAAAATTCCCATGCTGAAAATAAGCCACGAAGAAAATTAAGCCATGCTGAAAATAAGTCACGAAGAAATTAGCCATGCTGAAAATAAGCCACGAAGAAAATTAGCCATGCTGAAAATAAGCCATGCTGAAAATTAGCCATGTTGAAAATAAGCCATACTGAAAATTAGCCATGCGGAAAATAAGCCACGAGGAAATTAGCCATGCGAAAATAAGCCACGAGGAAAATAAGCATACTGAAATTAGCCATGCTGAAAATAAGCTATACTGAAATTAGCCATGCGGAAATAAGCCACAAGGAAAATAAGCCATGCTGAAAACAACTATACTGAAAATTAGCCATGTGGAAAATAAGCCACAAGGAAAATTAGCCATGCTGAAAATCGCCACGAGAAAATTAGCCATGCTGAAAAAGCTATACTGAAAATTAGCCATGCGGAGAAAATTAGCCATGAGGAAAATAAGCCATGAGGAAAATTAGCCATGCTGAAAATTAGCCACGAGGAAAATTAGCCATGCTGAAAATAGCTATACTGAAAATTAGCCATGCTGAAAATAAGCCCATGCGGGAAATTAGCCATGCGGAAAATCCGCCATGCTGAAAATAAGCCACGCTAAATATAAGCCATGCGAAAAATAGTTACACTAAAAATAAGCCATGCGGAAATTACTCATGCGGAAAATTAGTCACGCAGAAAACTAGCCATGCGGAATATAAGCCATGTGGGAAAATAAGTCATGCAGGAAATTAGCACCACACGAAAAATTAGCCCATGTGGATATTTAGCCATGCGGAAAATAAGCCATGCTGAAAATTAGCCATGCGGAAAATAAGCCCACGCTAAAATAAGCAATGCGGGAAATTACCCCATCAGAAAATTAGCCGTGCGGAAAGCAAGCCATGTGGAATATAAGCCATGTGGAAAATAAGCCACGCTGAAAATTAGCCATGCAGAAAATAAGCCATGCTGAAAACCAGCCATGTGGAAAAATAAGTTACGCTAAAATAAGCCATGTGGGAATTACCCATGCGGAAAATTAGTCCCGCAGAAAACTTGCCATGCGGAATCTAAGCCATGTGGATATTTAGCCATGCGGAAATAAGCCATGGGGAAAAATACCACGCTAAGAATAGCCATGCGGGAAATTACCCATGCCAGAAATATTACCCATGCAGAAAATTAGCCATGTGGAAAACTAGCCATGCGGAATATAAGCCACACGAAAATAAGCCATGCGGAAAATTAGCCGTGCGAAAAGTATCCATGCAGAAAATAAGCCCACGTGGAAAATAAGCCACCGGAAAATTAGCCATGCAGAAATTAGCCACGCCACTTGGAAAATATGCGGAAATTAGTCACTCAAAAACTAGCCATGCGGAATTAAGCCATGCGAAAATAAGTCATGCTGGAAATTAGCCACATGAAAAATATGCCATGTGGATATTTGCCATGCGGAAAATAAGCCATGCTGAAAATTAGCCATGCGGAAAATAGTCCACGAGGAAAATTAGCCATGCTGAAAAATTAGCCATGCGAAAATTAGCCATGCGGAAAATTAGCCATGCTGAAAATAAGCCACTCGGGAATGAGCCACGTGGAAAATTAGCCATCCGGAAAATCAGCCACGCTGAAAACCAGCCATGCTGAAAACCAGCCATGCAGAAAACAAGCCACGCTAAAAAAGCCATGCTGAAAACCAGCCATGCGAAAAATAAGTTACGTTAAAAATAAGCCATGCAGGAAATTAGTCACAACGAACAAATTAGCCATGTGGATATTTAGCCATGCGGAAATAAGCCCCAAGGAAAATTAGCCATGCTGAAAATACCACAAGGAAATTTAGCCATGCTGAAAAAAGCCATGTTGAAAATATGCCATACGAAAATTAGCCATGCGGAAAATCAACCATGCTGAAAACCAGTCATGCAGAAATTAAGGCACTAAAAATAAGCCATGCTGAAAACCAGCCATGCGGAAAAATAAGTTATGTTAAAAATAAGCCATGCAGGAAATTAGCCACACGAAAAATTAGCCATGCGGAAAATAAGCCATGTGGAAAATAAGCCATGCTGAAAATTAGCCAAGCTGAAAATTAGCCATGCTGAAAATAAGACACAGGATAATTAGCCATGCTGAAATAAGCCACAAGGAAAATTAGCCATGCTGAAATTACAATGCTGAAATAAGCCAAGGAAAATTAGCCATGCTGAAAATACCACAAGGGAAAATTAGCCATGCTGAAAATTAGCCATGCTGAAAATAAGCCATGCTGAAATTAGCCATGTTGAAAATAAGCCACAAGGAAAACTAGCCATGCTGAAAATAAGCCACAAGGAAAATTAGCCACGCTGAAAATAAGCCACGAGGAAAATTAGCCATGCTGAAAATAAGCCATGAGGAAAATTAGCCACGCTGAAAATAAGCCACAAGGAAATTACCATGCTGAAAATAAGCCATGCTGAAAATTAGCCATGCGGAAATAAGCCCACGAGAAAATTAGCCACGCTGGAAATAAGCTATACTGAAATTAGCCATGCTGAAAATTAGCCATGCGGAAAATAGCAACAAGGAAAATAAGCCATGCTGAAAAACAACTATACTGAATATCTGTTGTATTCAATTAGATCAACTGGACTTGAAATGTAGTTCTTGAAGACTTTTCGCTAGTCATCCGACTGGCTTTTCTCAATTCAAGAATGACTTGTACAGAATCTGTGGCAATTATGTACCCTGGAAATCCCAATTAGCATATCACAGCCAGGTGTTAAGGGTGTGATTAGATAGTGGCTAAGAGGTGTTATAGGAACGCCCAGAGTAAGGTGTTAAAACACTTTACTCTGGGCGTTCCTATAACACCTCTTAGCCACTATCTAATCACACCCTTAACACCTGGCTGTGATATGCTAATTGGGATTTTCCAGGGTACATAATTGCCACAGATTCTTGTAAGTCATTCTGAATTGAGAAAGCCAGTCGATGACTAGCGAAACTCTTCAAGAACTACATTTCAGTCCAGTTGATCTAATTGAATACAACAGATATACCATGACCTGGATGAATGAGAACCTTCACAAGCAAGCTATACTGAAAATTAGCCATGTGAAAATAAGCCCACAAGAAAATTAGCCATGCTGAAAATCAGCCATGAGAAAATTAGCCATGCTGAAATAAGCTATACTGAAAATTAGCCATGCGGAGGAAATTAGCCATGCGGAAATAAGCCACGCTGAAAATTAGTCATGCGGAAATAAGCCACGCTAAAATAAGCAATGCGGGAAATTACCCATGCAGAAAATTAGCCGTGCGGAAAAACTAGTCATGCGGAAACTAGCCACGTGGAACATAACCTGCTGAAAACCAGGTCCACGCTGAACATTAGCCATGCAGAAAATAAGCCACGCTGAAAACCAGCCATGCGGGAAAAATAATTTACGCTAAAAATAAGCCATGTGGGAAATTACCCATGCGAAAATTAGTCACGCAAAAACTAGCCATGCGGAATAAAGCCATGTGGATATTTAGCCATGCGAAAATAGCCATGCTGAAATTAGCCATGCGGAAATAAGCCACGCTAAGACTAAGCCATGCGGGAAATTACCCATGCAGAAAATATTCCCCATGCAGAAAATTAGCCATGCAGAAAACTAGCCATGCGGAATATAAGCCACACGGAAAATAAGCCATGCGGAAAATTAGCCTTGCGGAAAACTATCCATGCGGAAAATAAGCCATGCTGAAAATAAGCCACGTGGAAAATAAGCCACTTGGAAAATTAGCCATGCAGAAATTATACCACGCCACTTGGAAAATATGCGGAAAATTAGTCACGCATAAAACTAGCCATGCAGAATATAAGCCATGTGGAAAACTAAGCCATGCGGAAAATAAGTCATGCAGGAAATTAGCCACACCGAAAAATTAGCCATGTGGATATTTAGCCATGCGGAAAATAGCCATGCTGAAAATTAGCCATGCGGAAAACAGCCACGCTAAAAATAAGCAATGTGGGAAATTACCCATGCAGAAAATTAGCCATGCGGAAAACTAGCCATGTGGAAAACTAGCCATGTGGATATAAGCCATGCGGAAATAAGCCACGCTGAAAATTAGCCATGCGGAAAAATAAGTTACGCAAAAATAAGCCATGTGGGAAATTACCCATGCGGAAAATTAGTCACGCAGAAAACTAGCCATGCGGATATAAGCCATATGTATTTAGCCATGCGGAAAATAAGCCATGCTGAAATTAGCCATGCGGAAAATAAGCCACGCTAGAATAAGCCATGCGGGAAATTACCGTCGCAGAAATATTACCCATGCAGAAAATTAGCCATGCGGATATAAGCCACACGGAAAATAGCCACGAGGAAACTATCCATGCGGAAAATAAGCCATGCTGAAAATAGCCACGTGGAAAATAGCCACGCGGAAAATTAGCCATGCAGAAATAGTTACCCACGCCACTTGTGGAAAATATGCCTAATGGAAAACTAGCCATGCTGAAAATTGACCACGCTGAAAATTGGCACCGGTATGATTAAAGGGCATGTCAACAACCCCAAAACTATAATCCCCCTCACTACTGGCCCCATCATGTAGTGTAGTGTTTAATCCTTACCTCACATCCGAGCTCCATCTGGTTCTCCTGTAGTCCTCCCCCAAAGTCCCAAAAACTGCCCACCAGAGGATAGCAGAGTCCATATAGGACTCTGCCCCTATCTGGCGTCCGGGAGAAGTTTGGCATGCGTACTGCAGCCCTTCTCCCCCTCCCTCCCGATTAGTTTCCCTCCCCCTAGTGTAAATCCCTTGTCACCAAAGATTCCCCATCCCCCCAGCCCCCAAACGCTATGTAATATTATTAGAATATGCCTGAAACATTACTTACCTTCCCTCTTGCCTCCCCGCCGCACTGAACTTCCGGCTGACTGAGCGGCAGCCAATCACAAACGTGACTGCCGGTCCCGTCCCTCTGCTTGCATTTACTCGCAATCAGAGGGCCTGGCAGCGCGGCGGAGGAAAGGGAGGTAAGTAAAGTTTGGGGCATTTTCTAATATATTACATAGAGGTTAGGGCTGGGGGACAGGGGGAATCTTTGCTGGAAATTTTTTTTTAAGGGTGGACATACCCTTTATTTAGTGCATTAAACCTGACTTTTTGCCAAATTTTCTACGTTATTAACGCTACATTTTGGCATAATTTTTGCCACTGCTTTCAAAATTCTGAATTTGGCAGAAAAGAAATAAACTCTGTTGAAAACAAGCCGGCTATATAGCAGTGAGAACGGTTTGTACCTGTGGTGAGATAACAGCATTGTTTGTTTAGCAAATTGTATCCATAACATTTGTATTAGAAATCATGTGCTTCCTTTTATGTGGTCCAGTCAACCCAGAAGGGACATATGACCAAAGGGGAAAGGGGAACTACTGTATATTCTTAATATAGTTCATTGCACTTGTGATAAGTCCCTATAGACACACAGATTCTGTGTTATGTATAATTAGAGGGCCGCATCCTCTCTCTAATCAAACTTCGCACCAATAACTGTCCGATGTCAAAGGGTTTCTGACTGCAGAAATGAGACGTGTCATTCCATATTGCGGAATTATTATAGTATTTATTACATGGAGCAGTTGTAATAGTCCTGTTTTCATTTACAGAGGTAAAAGGTGTATATACATATATCTATTTTACATAGACATAATAGATAGTATTATTGGGAACCTTCATTAAAATTTAAATTCCTTTCCCAAAACCTGACACAATAGAAAGGGTTAAAAAGAGCCAGATCCAATTTAACCTAAAAGAGAAGAAGAAAATAATAATTCCTTCGAAATGGTGAAAACCTGGATTTATGGGGGGTTTATGGCCATTACAGGTGCCCAGAATGCTAGGTATCTCTCCTTTGGAAATCTGGGATCTGGAATGTTGCTAATAAAAAACACCGATATACCTCCCTTTCAGGTGGGAATCCCATTCTGTAACTTCTCTGTCCACAAACTTCTTCTGGTGGCCGATGGTAAAATCTCCTTTTTACCATAAGGTCCATAACGCGGTCACAATTTCAGTTAGAGCAACATTGCACACAGCAGTAGAATATTTATGATAATTAGGCAGTTAATTGACAGCGAAAATAAAGATTCTAAAGATCTAATGAATTACAGATGTAAAAAAAAGAGTGATAGTTTGGGAAGAATTATAGTTTCCAGTTATGGGCATTCATTTTTTTTTCAGTATAGATGCCCTTTATTTCTTACTTGCTTTAAACAACACCAAAGGACAGGCCTATTGAATGTACTATAATGTATGTACAGTACCATCTGTTGGAAGAGGTGGTATATCAGCAGATGTTCCCTTAATGCTTTGGAATACAGTTATTTCAGATATAGATAGATAACAGTAATAACAGACAATGCCAGACATCCACGGCTAGAGCAAGCAAGATATTGTCTTGTAAAAAGAGAGGAACAGATTCAAGGAGAAAAATGAATCTTACCAGTGCCCTCTTCACAAGGCACTGGTAAGGCCTCATTTGGAATATGCAGCTTCCTTTTTTAATTCCAATTACAAAAGGGCATCTTGGAATTGGAATTTCAGGCAGATTAGACAAGTTAGGGCCGTTTACATTGGAGAAGCGATGTTTGCATGGGGACATGATAAACTTATACAGATATATTAATGGGCCATACAATGAACTCTCTGTGCATTGTTTACTAATGGTCATATCAGAGGACACGTGGACATCCTTTAAAGCTGGGTACACATGGTGCAAGAGGAGGAAGGACTGTTGGTCACGGCAATAGTGTCAGTTTTCAGACACGTCCGATCGCGCGTTCGTCAATTCGGCTCTGAGTTTTCTGCACATCCACACTGAGCGTTCACAGCACTCAGAGTATAGGGTATAACAGTCCTGTAAAGATATTTCAGTGATGATGAACTACTCCCTGCAATATTGAAAATGTCAGGTTAAGTTACTATTATGAATTAAGAAGAGAATACAATCAAATCATAAATTAAGGGACAAATGTACAGTTGTTGCTTCACCCCCATTGAGTCCCATGGCCTAGCCATAGTAAAAACGTTCTGCAAGAAGTGCCTTATCCAATGGTAGATCCCAAACTGAGGTGGAGGTAGTTATCCTTTAACAGTTAGTGTTAGGAAGCAAAGCATGTGTCAAACTAGGAATTCTTCTTTAAATTAGCAACCAGGTTCATCACTGACCTCAGTCATCTTTAGATATGTCAACATAGCCATTCATTATAGCCTGATTCAGCAGCCCGGCGGATCGCGTGGTTTTTATTGCAGTACTCACGTGCAGGGGATTTTCCCTTGCTTTTTAATGATGGCAATAAAGAGAATGTACCAGCGCCACACAGTGGATCATATACACCATGTTGTTTAGGAAAATGCCCAAATAAACCTACAAGAGGCGATGGCTCCTCCCTGCGTTCTGGGAATTCGCCCAGAAATCATTTCTATGGGAAGAAGCCAAATGAAATCCTTGACTACAACAAACGCCAATCACCAGCCAGAACCTGGAATGTTAAAATGATACACGGGGCCTGGCAACAATTCCTTATCCCATGGAAATATCCATGTACTGCAGTACTGCTCTGACCTGATGAAGAGGGTTTAGCCCTCGAAAGCTTGTCTACTAAATAAACTGTTTGTCCATAGAAAAAGTATCACAGTATCTTATTTTTTTACAATCTAAATATTGAACTAATACGGCACTACAATATTTTTCTATATTATGTATTATAAACACCAATGTGGGTTATGGTAATTTTTACTTCTTTCAGGCAAAATGTTTGTCATTAAACAATACTACTACTATAGTACAAAGTGCAGAGAACAGAAAATGGAATCACTAGAGATTTTATTTTTAATGTTATGACACATTGGGACTATTTGAGTAACTGCAAAAAATACATTTGTGTACTCATTTTACCTTACACACTAAGAATTCACACCTGTAATGTAATGGTACTTCAGGGTAGGGATGAGCCACATTTAGAAACAAACTTGTTTTGAACTGTTGGTTTCAAAAATCCACAGATCCGGGGGATCTTTGAATATTACAAATTTAGAAACAAATTTTTGGGATCTCAGTAAGTCCTGCAGAACAGTGCAATATGGCCCTGTGTGTGTTACACCAGCCAATGGCAGGACATTGGATAGTCATCATTTGTCAATTGGTTTTACATCAGTCACACACTACCTGTTCTGGTTTATCAACCACTCAAACATCTCAGTCTATAATTAGTAGTAGGTTAAATATTACCAAAAAAAAGTCAACTTGTTTCCTTGTCGATGTCTGATTTATGTTAGTGGATTCACGTCCTTTAGAGGAAATTGCCTTTTCACTCTACTCCACAGAAATTAAATAGCAATGATTTACCCTTACAACAATAATGTCAATGACTTCCTCATTGCAGATAACAAGCAGCTATTTTCCTAACAGTGTAAAAATGTATTTTCGTAAATATAATGAATAAGAAGGGGGAAAGATCTTAAAGGGGAACTTAAGTGCATGTAAAGTTTTTTTTTAAATGAAAAGTACTTGAAGGTAGGAATTTCCAATCCTACCTACCTGCCCCAATATTCGTTTCTGTGAAGAGCAAAGCACAAAAGAAGACTGATTCTGCCAGGCTTCCTCAATGCTTCGCTATCTTTAATACAGGAATAGTCCAGGGCACTGACCTGGCATGATGAAAACTTCATGCTGTAGCTAATTTACTGTAAATAGAATTTTCATTGTGATCAACACAAATTACCAGGTCTAGAGTCTTGAATAACTCAGTTGATCACGTTGATTTCTTAAAAGACCTTCGGCAAGTGATGAGTCAAACGTATAATAAAGATAGACGCTGATGAGTTTTTTTCATGCGGTAATTGGGCATTCCCCAGGATTTTACACATAATGCTATTGCTAAATATAGGTGAAAAAGTGAGAGACTTAGCATATATGGAATACATATTCCTGTATTCATCAGCTGAGGACAACAATATATAGGATACATTGTATTAACGGGATAAGAATATTTGTGGTTATTTACTGCCTTTGGTTGATCATTCTCCACAATTCATACACAAGTCCTGGTGTGAAGGTTGATGATAGGTGAGTAAAGCAGTAAAAGGAGATCTGGAATGGGTTGGAGTTAATATGGCCATACACCTATCACCTAGGGTCAAAGTACCTCCTGTTTCTGTTTATTGGTCCTTCGTTGCCCACTCTTGGCCAAGAAAAAAATATTTATTTAATAATTATTACCTAACCTTCCCATATTGCATATAAAGGATAATTCTGAACACCTTGGACTCTCCATTAAAACCCAAAGGGACTTTCTATGTAGAAATCACCATTATTACCATAAACTGGGTAACTCCCCCGCCAATTCATCTGCTGAGCCATCCACTGTTATCACTAACATTGGGGAATTCGTTATCTGTGTCTCTATGTACAGACCACACATTGTTATAACCTCAATTGCACACAAGAACCGTACACATTACCACTGGCACCAAATCTCCTCCAAACCACAAGGGACTTTTTTTATTGTTTACGTTGGCCAATTCTCAATTGCGTTGAGTGATGCGCTACTCTGTGTCGCCTCTGGCCTCTTAAAATGAATGACAGGAAAAAAAGGAAAATATTAATAAGGCAACCCCTCTAACTTGGCACAGGGGCACCAGTGATACAAACCCAGAAACGATATAACACAAACAAAGTAAATAACATGAAGAGTTAGGTCAGATTCCACTGCAAACTGACATGGTCATCTGGGTTTGACTCAGACCTGCATCCGACACGGAACCCCTCGTTTCCAAAATGAAAACATTCTAGCTGAAATCGTCTGGATCGTTCGGATTTTGGGACTTCGGGAAGTTTTTCAAGGGTTAGGGAATGTAGGGGGTTATTTTCCGTAACCCTCGAAAATATGACCAGAAACTCAAAAGTACATTCTGATTGTATTTTCGGAGATTATCGACGGTTCAAGGTTATTTTTGAGAGTTACCCGAAAATAACCTTGTACATTTGGTAACCCTCAAAAGTAGTTTCAGTTTTTGAATTTTCAGATCTTTGGTTTTTCAATAGTTCCGTAAATCCAAAAATGGAATGAAAGTTGAGGATAGCTGCCTTGGGTAATGTCCCCATATTGGATTTGCTCTCGAAGGACACTGTTTACTGTAGTTTATTGTTGTTTTGTCAGTTATAACTTGTATGTTTGTCGTTGTAATAAGATGTAAGCGCAGAGTTTGATGATATATAAGAAAATAAATTGAATTACAAACTAACACAATAGTGGAGACAAGTTTTAATTGTGATAAATTATATTTTAGTTTCTTTATTACCCCTTTCACATCTAATCCATATTTTACCCTTTGATACCCATTTTCTTCACTGTTTCACACGTGTTCTTACATCCTACTGCATAGAGATACACTCTCATTGGATGCTGCAGATTAATAGCCCAGGGAAACCTTTGCACGTCTTATTGCATCACCCCAATAGTATTGTATACATTCCATAAAATATGGGTAATTTCAACTTTAAGTCTAACATTAAGGGTATGTCCCACCTAAAAAACTACTTTTGGGTTTCATTTATTAAAGAACGAGTGTATGTCTTACTTCCCTGCCCCTTCAATAAAACTGAAACCCCAAAAGTAGTTTTCTTAGGTGGACATACCCTTTAATTTAGACTTAAGTTGTAATTACCCATATTTTATGCATTGTATACAAATTGAATTACATTACATAACCGTATTGTAATTTTAATCATAATATATTGTTTTAAAAGTAAAAAATTACAAAATTTAAGTTATATTAGTGAAAATATTTCCACTGTGCCAAGGCTCTCAGGCTCTCTGAGGTCACACACCTCGGCACACTCTTTGACAACCCTGCAATAGTATACAAGGCTAAAAGACAAACCAGAGAAACTCTGTAGCAACAAATGGGAGCATAGGCGGAGCTACACATTCAAGGCGCCTTCAGCTGGCGACCATACACAATTCCGAAATCCAAGGACGGACGTCATGCCAGTAGGATAAAAGCTTTATTTATTAGAACTTGTAAAATCAATATAAAAAAAGTGTGTACACCCACAGCATGTGTGCCGACAGATCACATTGGTATCTGTCGGAACACATGTTTGTGGGAACACACACACCGACCCCACCGATCCCCATACCGCTACCTAACCCCATAATTTTGTCTAAACAGTTACGTAGTAACATAGTATTGGAGGATGTATAAAGACATACATCCATCTAATCAACCTTTATACCCCTACAATAATGTCTGTATAACAGTTTACATAGTAACATAGTATTGGAGGTTGTATAAACATACTTCCATCTATTTAAACCTTTATACCCTACCCATAATGTCGTATAACAGTTACATAGTAACATAGTATTGGAGGTTGTATAAGACATAATCCATCTAGTCCAACCTTTATACCCTACCCATAATGTCTGTTAACAGTTACATAGTAACATAGTATTGGAGGTTTATAAAGACATAACGTCCATCTAGTCCAACCTTTATAACCCTAACCCATAATGTCTGTCTAACAGTTCATCAGTAACTAGTATTGGAGGTTGTTATAAGACATACGTCCATCTAGTCCAACCTTTATAGCCCTACCCATAATGTTTGTCTAACAGTTACATAGTACACAGTATTGGAGGATGTATAAAGCATACATTCATCTAGTCAACCTTTATATCCTACCCATAATGTCAGTATAACAGTTAATAGTAACCTGTATTGGAGGTTGTATAAAGACATACGTCCATCTAGTCCACACTTTATACCCTACCCATAATGTCTGTATACAGTTACATAGTAACATAGTATTGGAGGTTGTATAAAGACTTCGTCCATCTAGTCCAACCTTTATACCCTCTACCCATAATTTGGTATAACAGTTACATAGTAACATAGTATTGGAGGTGTGTAATAAGACATACGTCGATCTAGTCCAACCTTTATACCCTACCCATAAAGTCTGTATAACAGTTACATAGTAACATAGTATTGGAGGTTGTATAAAGACAGACGTCCATCTGTCCAACCTTTATACCCTACCCATATGGTCTGTAATAACAGTTACATAGTAACATAGTATTGAGGTTGTATAAAGACATACGTCCATCTAGTCCAACCTTATACCCTACCCATATGTCTGTATAACAGTTACATAGTAACATAGTATTGAGGTTGTATAAAGACATACGTGTCCCATCTAGTCCAACATTAACCCTACCCATAATGTCTGTTAACATTTACATAGTAACATAGTATTGGAGGTTGTATAAAGACATACGTCCATCTATCCAACATTTATACCCTAACCCATAATGTCCTGTATAACAGTTACATAGTAACATAGTAATTGGAGGTTGTATAAAGACATACTTCCATCTACTCCAACCTTTATAACCCTATACCCATAATGTCCTGTATACAGTTACATAGTACTAGTATTGGAGTTGTATAAACATACGTACATCTAGTCCAACCTTTATACCTACCCATATGTCGGTATAACAGTTATGTAGTAACATAGTATTGGAGGTTGTATAAGACATACATCCATCTAGTCCAACCTTTATACCCTACCCTATCATGTCTGTATAACATTTACATAGTAACAAGTAATTGGAGGTTGTATAAGAACATATATCCATCTAGTCCAACATTTATACCCTACCCATAATGTTTTACATAGGAATATAATAGACAAGATGAAAGCAAAAAAAAAATTCTGAAAAGGGAAAATCCTTCCTCACTCCACAAATAGCACTCAGAAATGATCACTGGATCAACCAGAACTATTGCCTCATAGCACTACTTTAACAAAAGACACCACGCGCAAGAAATTCATACGCAGTTTGCGCTAGATTTTGAATGACTATTTACACGCCAACTGATGTTGGGTGAATCCGTGCACTGTATTGAATCCAGGAAGCAGGTATACCCTGTACCCAGAGTGATAGTCTCTCTGTATAAATCTCCCTGTATATGCAGCCCGTATTTATACAAGTAATTGTACTGAACACCCTCACAACACCAACACCTAATAATTCTATGGCACTAAACCAAAATAATAAGTTGTTTTTTTGGTGGTTTATTCACAATATTGTGTGGACTGGAGATTGGATTGGCCATTAATGATTTGCAGAAATATGATAAGATGCTATCTGTCCGCAGTAACCCAGGAAAAGCTATCATGATATTAACATTACTTTAACAACTGTAATATATATGTTTCATACAGTTTTTGGTAGACAGTATTTTAAAAGTTCATGGAGTGTATAAGGGATTCCTTACAAGTAATAGTCACTAAACATAAAAATTAAATTTAGTTTTATAAAATTGTCTTGGTCCAGTTTTAGGTTTGCATCCCCCACACTGCCATCTTGTGGAAAACATAAAATATTGCTATTGTTACCTGCTAGAATACTTTGTTTATAATAATCCTATATTTCAGTTGGCATGCTGTTGGTGTTGATGATGTCTTTTGGACTTAAAAATCCTTGTGCTGCTTATTCTATAATGGCTCTGAGTTAAGTGAATCCCTGTAGGAAACGGATCTGGAGTTTTGGTGGATAACAAACTTAAAGGAAGCAAGCAGTGCCAGGCGGCAACAGCCAGAGCCAGAGCCCTTCTATAAAGAGAGGTTGGATTTAAGGGAGAAAAATGTTATTCTTTCTCTCTTCTTTACAAGCATGTAAGGCCTCATTTGGAATATGCAGTGGCATTTTTGGAATCCTGTGTACAAAAAGGACATCTTTGAAATGGAAAGGGTTAGAGAAGGGCAACTAAATAAAGGGAACTGTGGTCTCCAACAAGTTAAGTTTAAAGGGAAGGTTTCCTACCTTTAAAACAAGCCATCAACCACCTCTCTACTGCTCCACACCCAAGATATACAGAAATTACTGACCAGAAGTTAATGGGTGGGATGCTGACCTGTGGACATTCTGAGCGTCTCCCTGCACAGTCCCGGTGAGCACAGGCCTCAACTCCTCAGTGGTGAGGGAGACAGGAAGTCCCTCCTCCTCTCTGCTGTGTGAAGTCCTGGACAGAGAGGTAAGGGAATCTACAGCCCTCTCTTTCAACTGTGTGGAAAACAGGCTTTTCAGGCAGAGTTCTCACTACTGAAAGGCTGATTTCACAGATATTTTCTGTAGGGTGTGTGTTCTGAGTGACCCATGGCACCTGCGAGTGGGCGGGGCCCGCACCCACACGAGTGGCGGGGCCACATTGGGCTGTAAGATAATGGGCCATGGGGGGCCTGCAACTGAGGGACCATGGGGTCCATGATTGGGAGGGCCAAGGGGGCTGCAAAGGGAAGATCACAGGACAGACTGACTGACATTTCAGAGCAGGAAGTGCAGGGACCTGGTGATGCTGCGCCATATCACAAAAAATGTAAATATCTTCAAACTAGCAAATAACAATGGAAATCAATTGGCAAAAATTCTCAGGGGAGCATACCTATCAATTTACCTAAAGTAATTTTAATTTTTAATAAGGGATTGGGAGAGCTTGAATATGAAGAGAGACTTGAAAGTTACAAATATGTACGCTGGAGAAAGGCGCTTGTGGGGATATGATTACTGTTATAAATACATTACGGGCCATAACATAAACTATCTGGGGCATTGTTTCACCAATAGAACGGTCAGAGAAACGCGGACATCCTTAAGACTTAAGAAATTAAGTTTAGTATTAAGTTAGGAAAGGGTTTTCACTGTGAGAACGGTAAAGCTATGGAACTGTCTTCCTTGGACGTTGTTATGGCAGGTTCATTGGACAGTTTAATAAAACTGATGAGTTTCTGCAAACAAGGAATGTTGCAGGTTACTGGTATTGATACATAAAGTAGAGTTGATCCAGGGAAATTTCCGATGCACTGGAGTCAGAAGGAACTTTTTCCCTGCTTCATTAATCTCGTGGGGTTTTTTTTTGCCTTCCTCTGGATCACAGTTAGACAGGAAATGTGGGTATTGGATTAGTTGGGCTAGATGGACGTATGTCTTTATTCAACCTCATGTCCAGATTTAATACAAGAGCATAATAAAGAGGTGTTAATATGGGCCTCCCACCTTTGGTATGTAAAAAAAAGTTTTTTTAAATGGTTATAACTTACTATGAAAGAACAGTGTCACTCGCATACACAATGTAGTGTTTGGTTGTATGCCTAACATACATGCACAGTAAAAATCAATATATATTGGGGGCCCCTGACATTGAATGATTACATATTATGCATACCATATTAATGTTTACTTAAAAGACTTGTGGGGTTGGTGCAATAAGAGGAGCAAAAGTTTCATTAGCACAGCAACCAATCAAAGAAGCTTAGCTTTATACTAGGTGTGGTGCGCTTTAGAAAACATCTATTGGTTGTTGTAGATAAATATCATGGACAAATGCTTGCAAACCTTTTTTTTTTTGTATTAATTTAAAGGACATTTTTTCTATTTGCTCCCCCTTCGAACTGACTTTGACCACTGGGTACTTTACAGAACACCTGTAATACATCCTTAAAGGTTCCTCCACTGTCTGCAGTGACGTAGACCAATGGGAAGGCACACTTAGCGATAGCGTGCCTTCCTATTGGCCCCTGTTGCGGCTGTCAGTGACAGAGGTCTAGGGAGGATCAGACTGGTGTGAAGAAGGACACAAGATTTCAAATGATCTGTAAAGTACCCAGAGGTGAAGTGTCCTCTTCTTCCTGGGAACCCTTTAGGTGTGGATCATAGTAGGAGAGTATAATTGTCCTTTATAATATGCTTAGAAGAACGGGTGTTTTTATATGTTTCTCCTCATACACTATAACATGTTGCCGTAGTGATCACGACATTTTGTTGAGATTTTACAACAAGAGGCAAGCAGATGGCGTCATCACAGAAAGGAAGTTTGGGGTTATCTTTGAGCAAGAATAAAGGAAAAAAAGGAAGTTTCATTGCTGGGTGAATATAATATAGCTCTGTGTGTGTACAATCCACGTTGGGTAAAAAAAAACAACACTTCAAAACAGAAGCCAATAACAACACAGAGTTAAAACGCTATAGGGAAAGTTATGATAGACAATAAAAGTCATAATCCTTGGCCTAATGGCATGGAAAGGTGCAATCATCTCACCCCTTACCCCCTTCCCAAGGGTTAGGTAATCCAACAAACAAGCAAGTAATGAGGATAAGAGAAATCTGTGTAAAACCATAGACACAACACACAACGTTTTCGTGGGCTTACTGTGCCCCTTCTCAGGTATTTACCCGATTAGCGTGCTCCTCATACTTTGTTTGCTTGTGTTAGAACAATAAAAGTCCACATTACAACAATTTACATTCCTCCTTGTAAAAAACCTCAAAAGACCAAAGAGGCGCATTACTGTGATTCCACAATTTATTTTTGCAAACACACGTTATATAACTGAGGAATGGATGTTTTTTTGCACAAATCAATTGTGAAATCACAGAAAGTGTGCCCCTCTAAATAAGCTATACTGAAAATTAGCCATGCGGAGGAAAATTAGCCATGCAGAAATTAAGGCACACTAAAAATAAGCCATGCTGAAAACCAGCCATGCGGAAATTAGTTACGTTACGTTAAAAATAAGCCATGCAGGAAATTAGCCACACGAAAAATTGCTAAATATCCCCATGGCCTAATTTTGCCGTGTGCTAATTTCTGTCATACTTATTTTCCTCACATGGCTTATATTCCCATTGCTAGTTTTCTGCGTGACACGTTTTCCCGCATGAGTAAGTTTCCCGCCTGGCTTTATTTTGAGTACCTTATTTTTCCGCATGGCTATATTTAGCGTGGCTTAATTTTCGCTGCGAGATTTTCCGCATGGCTAATTTTCCCCGCATGCATTTCAGCTGGGCTTATTTTCAGATGGTTAGTTTCAGCATGGCATTGTCCTGTGGCTAATTTTCAGCATGCTAATTTCCTCGATGGCTTATTTCAGCTGGCGAATTGATGGCTAATTTCCTCCGCGGCTGATTTTCAGCTGCTATTTCCTGGAGCTTTATTTTCAGCATGGCTAATTTTTCTGGCTCGCTGGCTAGTTTTTCAGCATGGCCATTTCCGTTATTCATTGTAATCTTCCTTTGGCTTATAAGTGCTAATTCCTGGATTCAATGGCTAATTTTACTCGTAGCTTGTTTTCAGCATGAGCTGATTTTCACACTTTTTGTGGCTTATTTTCACGCATGGCTAATTTTCAGCTATAGCTATTTCAGTTAACTCACAGCATGGCTAATTTTTAGTATTCCGTTAATTTTCCTCGTGGTTCCGCTGGCTTATATTGACCTCGCGCTTATTTCCGCTGCTAATTTTCCTCGTGGCTAATATTTTCGGGCTTTTCTGCATCTAATTTCCTCGTGATGCCTTATTTTCCATGGCTAATTTCTCTGGCTTATTTTCAGCATGGCTATTGTCTCACACCGCGTGGCTTTTTTTTCCGCATGGCTAATTTTCAGCAATTGGATATTTCAGCATGGCTAATTTCTCTGTGGCTTATTTTCAGCAGGCTAATTTCGCACTTTCGTATGCTTATTTAGCAGGCAATTCAGTAGCTTATATTTCACGTGGCTATTTCCATGCATTGTGGCTTATTCAGCATGGCTCTTTTCTCATGGTTTATTTCTAGTCATGGCTAATTTTCAGCCATGGCTAATTTTCTGTGGCTTATTTTCACCTCGGGCTTATTTCGTCGCATGGCTAATTTTCCTGTGGTTAATTTTCAGCATGGCTATTTTCCCTTTGTGCTTATTTTCAGCATGGATATTCTCGGATTTCACAGCATTTCGTGGCTTTATTTTCGCTGGTATTTCTGTGCTTCCTCACATCATGGCTTTATTTTTCCACATTGTCTTATTTTCCTATTTTCCGCATGGCTAAATATCCACATGGCTAAATAAGCTATACTGAAAATTAGCCATGCGGAGGAAAATTAGCCATGA
The DNA here is from genome assembly GCA_019447015.1 of Hymenochirus boettgeri. Lineage (NCBI taxonomy): Eukaryota > Metazoa > Chordata > Amphibia > Anura > Pipidae > Hymenochirus > Hymenochirus boettgeri. The sequence continues at coordinate 24,011,263 of CM033473.1, read as the reverse complement.
GGAAAATAAGCCATGAGGAAAATTAGCCATGCTGAAAATTAGCCACGAGGAAAATTAGCCATGCTGAAAATAAGCTATACTGAAAATTAGCCATGCTGAAAATAAGCCATGCGGGAAATTAGCCATGCGGAAAATCCGCCATGCTGAAAATAAGCCACGCTAAATATAAGCCATGCGGAAAAATAAGTTACACTAAAAATAAGCCATGCGGGAAATTACTCATGCGGAAAATTAGTCACGCAGAAAACTAGCCATGCGGAATATAAGCCATGTGGGAAAATAAGTCATGCAGGAAATTAGCCACACGAAAAATTAGCCATGTGGATATTTAGCCATGCGGAAAATAAGCCATGCTGAAAATTAGCCATGCGGAAAATAATGAGACCCACGAGGAAGTCTGTTAAAGCCATGCTGTGAAAAGGAGCCACGAGGAAATAGCCATGCTGAAAATAAGCCACGAGGAAAAGTAGCCTGCTGACAATAAGCGCGAAGGAAATACATTGATCCCCGAGCAAACTACAGTCGTCATGCTGAAATACACGCCCAGAGGAATTAGCCAGAGAAAATAGCCACCGGATGCAGCGGATGAAAATAACCACGAGGAAAAAATTAGCAGCGAGAAATAAGCCCGAGGAAATTAAGCCCATGCTGAAAATAGCCATGCTGAATGAAATTAGCCATGCAGAAATAAGCCACGAGGAAAATTAGCCATGACGGAAATAAGCCACGAGGAAATTAGCCCCGCTGAAAATAATATACTGAAATTGCCTGCTGAAAATAAGCTATACTGAAAATTAGCCATGCTGAAAATTAGCCCTGCTGAAATAATCCAAAGGACATTAGCCATGCTGATCACACAGAGTTGCCATGCTGACAAATTAGCCATGCGGAAAAAAGCCACGGGTTAAGACATTAGCCATGCTGAAAAAACCACGAGGAAATTAGCCATGCGGAAAAATAAGGCCACGAGGAAAATTAGCCATGCAGAACATCAAGCCACGAGGAAAATTAGCCATGCTGAAAATTAGCCAGCGGAAATAAGCCACGAGGATCAATTATAAGCCATGCGGAAATAGACCACGGGAAAATTAACCACGCTGAATAAAGCTATACTCAAAATAGCCATGCTGAAAAATAGCTATAACTGAAATTAGCCATGCTGAAAATTAGCCATGCTGAAAATAAGCCACAAGAAAAATGAGCCTGCTGAAAATAAGGCCATGCTGAAAATAAGCCACCGAGTAAAATTAGCGCATGGAAAATAACCACAAGGAAATTTAGCCATGCTGATAATAGCCACAAGGAAAATTACTAGGATGAAAATAAGCCACCGGGAAAATTGGCCATGCTGAAAAATAAGCCAGGCCGAGGAAAATTAGCCATGCTGAAAATAGAGCCACAAGGAAAAGTTAGCCATGCTGAAAAATCAGCCACGAGGAAAAATTAGCCATGCTGAAATTAGCCATGCTGAAATAAGCCACGAGAAATTAGCCATGCTGAAAATAGCCACAAGGAAAATTAGCCATGCTGAAAATAAGCCACAGGAAAATCTGCGCATGCTGAAAATTAGCCATGCGAAAATACCACGAGGAAAATTAGCATGCGTGACTATTAGCCATGCTGAAAAAACATTCTGAAATTAGCCATGCGGAAAATAAGCCACGAGGAAATTAGCACGCTGTAAAATAACTATACTGAAAATTAGCCATGCTGAAAAATCAGTCTATACTGAAAATTAGCATGCTGAAATAAGCTATACTGAAAAGTAGCCATGCTGAAAGATTGCCCTGTGAAATGCACATAGGAATTAGCCATGCTGAATAATAAGCCATCATGCTGAAAATTAGACATGCGGAAAATAACCACGAGGAAAATTAGCATCGGAAGAAAATAAGCCACAGGAAAATTAGCCATGCGGGAAAAAAGCCAACGAGGAAAATTAAGCCACGCTTGAAAATAGCTATACTCAAAATTAGCCATGCGAAAATAAGCTATACTGAAAATTAGCCATGCTGAAAAGAGCCATGCTGTAAAATAGCCACAGGAGAAATTAGAGCCATGCTGAAAATAATGCCATGCTGAAAAATTAGCCATGCGGGAACAATAGCCACGAGGAAAATTAGCCATGCGGAAAATAAGCCACAATGAAATTAGCCACGCTGTGAAAATAAGCTATATATGAAAATTAGCCTGCCCATGCGAAAAAAGTATACTGAAAATTAGCAATGCTGAGAAATGTAAGCCATGCTGAGAATAAGCCACACGGAAATCAGCCATGGCTGAACATAAGCCATGCTGAAAATTAGCCATGCGGAAAATAAAGCCACGAGGAAAATTATGGCCATGCGGGGAAATAAGCACTAGAGAAAATTACCACGCTGAAAATACGTCTATACTGAAAATTAGCCATGCTGAAAATACAGCTATATGAAATTAGCCATGCTGAAAATAAGACACACAAGAATAAATTAGCCAGGCTTAAAATAAGCCATGCTGAAAATAAGCCATGAGGAAAATTACGCCTGCTGAAAATAAGCACACAAGGAAAATTAGCCATGCTGAATAAGCCACAAGGAAAAAAATTAAGCCATGCTGAATAAGCCACGAGGAACTTAGCCTGCTGAAAATAAGCCACGAGAAAATTAGACCAATGCTGAAATAAGCCACAAGGCAACATTAGCCATGCTGAAAAATAAGCCACGAGGAAAATTTAGCCATGCTGAAAAGTAGCCATGCTGAACAATAAGCCATGCTGAAAATAAGCCAGAAATTCAGAGAAAATAAGCCAAGCATGCATGATGAAAATAGCCACAAGGAAAATTAGCCATTGCTGAAAAAAAGCCACAGAAAAATTAGCCATGCTGAAAATAAGCCACAGGATAAAATTAGCCTGCTGAAAAATAGCCACAATGCATTGAAAATAAGCCATAAAGCCACGAAAAATTAGCACTGCTGAATATTTAGCCATGCTGAAAAATAAGCCTTCTGAAATTAAGCCCTGCTGAAATAAGCCACAAGGAACATTAGCATGCTGAAATATAGCCATGCTGAAAAATAGCCATGCTGAAAATTAGGACCACAAGGAAATTAGCCAGTGCTGGAAACAATTAGCCATGCTGAAAAATAAGCCCACAAGAAAAATTAGCCATGCGAAATAAGCATTCTGAAAATTAGCCAGCTGAAACTAAGCCACAAGTGAAAATAGCCATGCTGAAAATTAGCCATGCTGAAAAAATTAAGCCTGCTGAAAAATTAGCCACAGGAAAAAATAGCCATGCTGAAAATTAGCCATTCTGAAATAAGCCAATGCTGAAATTGCCATGCTTAAAATTAGCCATGCTGAAAATTAGGTCCATGCTGAAACTAACCAAGGAAATTAGCCCATGCTGTAAATAAAGCCATGCTGAAAATACCACGCTGAAAATTAGCCATGCTGAAATATGCACACAACTGAAAATTAGCCATGCGAAGAAATAAGCCACGAGAAAAAATTTAGACATGCTGAAATAAGCTATGCGAAAATTAGCCATGCTGAAAATAGCCATGCTGAAAATAAGCTATATTGAAAATTATCCATGTTGGAAATAAAGCCACGAGGAAAATAAGTCATGACTGAAACAAGCTAACCTGAAAATTAGCCATTGTGGGAAATAAGCCCAAGAGAAAATTAGCCATGTGAAAAATTGCCGAGAAGGCAAATTAGCCATGCTAAAACTTAGCTATACTGAAATTAGCCATGCGAGGAAAAATTATCATGCGGGAAAATAATCCCACGAGAAAATCGCCATGAGGAAAAATTAGCCACGCGGAACTTAGCCATGTCTGAAACATCAGCCATGCTGAAAACCAGCATGCAGAAAGTAAGCCACCGCTAAAAATTCCATGCATGAAAAAACAGCATGCGAAAAATAAGTTAAGTTAAAAAATTAAGCCATGCAGAAATTAGTCCCACGAAAAATTACCATGTGGGGGATTTGTTTATTTTCGACCATGCGGGAAAATAAGCCACAGGAAATTTAACCATGTCTAAATAGCCACACAGGAAATTTAGCCATGCTGAAAACTAAGCCATGTTGAAAATATGCCATACTGAAAATTAGCCCTGCGGAAAATCAGCCATGCTGAAACCAGCCATGCAGAAAGGTAAGCCACTCTAAATAGAATCCATGCTGAAAACCACCATGCGGAAAAATAAGTAAAGTTAAAAAAAGCCATGCAGGAAATTAGTCACCACGAAAATTAGCATGTGGATATTTAGACAATGCGGAAAATAAGCAACAAGAGGAAAATTACCACATGCGAAAATAAGCCACAGGAATTTAGCCATGCTTGAAAATAAGCCATGTTGAAATTGCCATACTGAAAATAGCCATGCTGAAAATCAGCACATGCTGAAACACCATGCAGAAATTAAGGCCGCTAAAAATAAGCCATTGCTGAGAAAACCAGCCCATGCAGGAAAAAAAATAAGTTTACGTTAAAAATAAGCCATCTGCAGAAATTAGCCACAACGAAAAATTAGGCCTGTGGGATTTAGCCATGCGGGAAAATAGCCATGTGGAAAATAGCACTGGGAAAATAAGCCATGCTGGAAAATTGAGCCCCATTGCTGAAAATAAGCCACAAGGAAAATAGCCATGCTGAAAAGTAGCAATGCTGAAACTAAGCCACAAGGAAAAATTAGCCCATGTGAATCCAATGCTGAAATAAGCCACAAGGGAAATAGCCACAGAGAAAATTCAGCCACGAGAATAAGCAACGAGGAAATAGACCACGGAAAATTAGTACACTGCTGAAAAGTAGCCAATGTCTGAAAATATTAGCTCAGCTTGAAAAGCTTAGCTCATGCTGAATATTAGCCATGCTGATAAAATGAGCCACCCAGGGGAATTAGCCGCTGAAATTAGCCATGCGAAAATAGCCATGCGGGACTAAATAGCTAGCCAGTCGAAATTAGCAGGATTGCCTGGGAAAATCAGCCACAGGGAAATTAGCCACGCTGAAAAATAAGCTATACCTGACAAAATTAGCCATGCTAAAATAAGCTATAAGCTGACAAATTAGCCAGCTGAAAATTATCCATCTCGAAACTAAGCCACAAGGAGAATTAGCCATTGCTAAATAAGCCATGCGAAAATTAGCCATGCGGAAAATAGCCACGAGAAAATTAGCCACATGCGGAAAATAAGCACGGGAAATAGCCACGCTGGAAATAGCATATACTGAAAATTAGCCATGCTGGAAATAAGTATTACTGAAAATTAGCCTGCTGAAAATTATGCCATGCGAAAATAGCCACAAGAAAAATAGCCATGCTGAAAATAATAAGCCATGCTGAAAATTAGCCATGTCGGAAAATAAGCCACGAGAAATTAGCATCGAAAATAAACACGAGGAAAATTAGCCACCTTGAAAAAAGCTTAACTGAAAATTAGCCATCTGAAAATAAGCTATTACTGAAAATTAGCCATGCTGAAAATAGCCATGATGAAAATAAACATCAAGAAAAATAGCCAGCTGAAAATGCCATGACTGAAAAAGCCACGAGGAAAATTAGCCATGCTGAAAATAACCACGAGAGAAATTAGCCATGCTGATAGCACGGAAACCGCCACGAAGGAAAATTACAATGCGATCCTGGCTGAATAAGCCCAAGGAAAATAGCCATGCTGAAAAAGCCATGCTGAAAATCAAGCCACAAGGAAAATAGCCATGCTGAAATACCCGTGAAATAGCCACAAGGATACCTAGCCTTTTGAAATAGCAGGAAAATTCGCCATGCGAAATTACATGACATGCTGAAAATAATAAACCACAAGGAAAATTAGCCTGGAAAATAAGCATGCCTGAAAATTACCAGCTGAAACTAGCCACTGCTGAAAATATGCACACGTAAAATTAGCCATGCGGAAAATAGCACGAGGACAAATTAGCACATGCTGAAAATAAGCTATGCTGAAAATTAGCCATGCGAAATTAGCCATGCTGAAACCAAGCTATATTGAAAATTGAGCCATGTGGACAAAATAACGACCGAGGAAAAAGTCATGCTGAAAAAAGCTATACTGAAAATTAGCATGTGGGAAAATACAGCCACAAGGAAAAATTAGCCATGCTAAAATTAGCCACAAGGAAAATTACACATGTTGAAAATAATACTATACTGAAAATTAGCCATGCGGAGGAAAATGCCATGCGGAAATACGCACGAGGAAATTAGCCATGAGGAAGTGATTAGCCACGCGGAAAAATTATCATGCTGAAAATACGCCATGCTGAAACCAGCCATGCAGAAGAAGCACGCTAAACAAGCCATGTGAAACCGCCATGCGGAAAAATAAGTTAAGTTAAAAATAAGCATGCAGGCAAATTCGTCACACGAAAAATTAAGCACATGTGTATTTAGACATGCGGAAAATAATAAGCCACAAGGAAAATTACACATGCCTGAAAATAAGCCACAAGGAAATTTACGCCATGTGAATATAACCATTTTGAAAAGATGCCATACTGAAAATAGCCATGCTGAAAATCAGCCATGCTTGAAAACCACCATGCAGAAATTAAGGCACACAAAAATAAAGCCATGCTGAGAAACGAGCCATATCGGAAAATTAGTACGTTACGTTAACAAAACAGCCATCCAGGAATTAGCACACGAAACAATAGCCCATTGTGGATATTAGCCATGCGGAAATAAGCCATGAGGAAATAAGCCATGAGAAAAATTAAGCCATGTGAAATTAGCCATGCTAAATAAGCCACAAGGAAAATAGAATGCTTGAAAATAGCCACACGGAATTGCCATGCTGAAAATTAGCCATGCTGAAAACAAGCCACAAGGAAACTTAGCCATGCTGAAATTAGACCATGCTGAAAGAAGCCATGCTGAAATTAGCCATGCTGAAAATAAGCCACGGAAAATAGCCATGTTAATAAGCCCAAGGAAAATTAGCCACGCTGAAAATAAGCCGGGAAAAATTAGCCATGCTGAAAAAAGCCACGCAAGCATTGAAGCCATGCTGAAAATTAAGTCACGAAGAAAATTAGCCATGTGAAAATAAGCCACGAAGAAAAATTAGCCATGCTGAAAATAAGCCATGCTGAAAATTGCCATGTTGAAAATAAGCCATCCTGAAAATAGCCCATGCGGGGAAAATAAGCCACGAGGAACAATTGCCATGCGAAAATAGCCACGATGAAAAATAAGACTATACTGAAAATTAGCCATGCTGAAAAAGCTATAATGAAATTACATGACGGAAAGAAAGCCACAAGAAAATAAGCCATGCTGTGAAAACAGCTATACTAAAATAGCCATGTGGAAAATAAGCCACAAGGAAAAAATAGCCATGCTTAAATCAGGCCACGAGAGGAAAATTAGCCATGACTTGAAAATAAGCTATACTGAAAATTAGCCCTGCGAGAAAGAAAATTAGTCGCATGCAGAAATTACAGGCACACTAAAAAATAAGCTCATGCTGGAAAACCAGCCATGCGGAAGAATAGTTACTTAACGTAAAATCAAGCCATGCGGAAATGAGCCACCCGAAAAAAAATACCATGTGGATATTTGTCCTGCGGAATAAAAATAAGACCATGTGGAAAATAAAGCCATGAGGAAAAACATAAAAAGCCATGCTGAAAATTGCCATGCTGAAAATAAGCACCCAGGAAATTAGCCATGCTGAAAATTAAGCCACATCGGAAAATTAGCCTGCTGAAAATTAGCCAGCTAAAACAGCCACAAGAAAATTAGCCATGATGAAATTAGCCATGACTGAAATAAGCCATGTGAAAAATAGCCATGCTGAAATAAGCCACACAGGAAAAACTACCATGTTGAATAACCACAAGGAAATTAGCCACCTGATAAAAAGCACGAGGATGCATAGCTGAAATGTCCAGCAGCACCATGGCTGAAAATAAGCTCACGAAGAAAATTAGCCATGCTGAAATAAGTCCCGAAGAAAATTAGCCATGCTGGAAAAATAAGCCAGAAATAGCCATGAAAATAAACTAGCAAATACCTGTTGAAAATAAGCCCTACGAAAATTAGTGCGGAGAAAGAAATAAGACCACGAGGAAAATTAGCCAATGCTGAAAATAAGCCACGAGGAAAATAAGATACTGAAATTAGCCATGGACTGAAAATAAGCTATACTGAAAATTAGCCATGCGCGGAAAATAGCCAACAAGGGAAAATCAGCCATGCTGAAAACCAGCTATATGAAATTAGCCATGTGGAAAATTAAGCCAAGCAAGTAAAATTAGCCATGCTGAAAATCAGCAGCGAGGAAAATTAGCCATGCTGAAAATAACTATACTGAAAATCTAGCCTGGCGGAGGAAATTAGCCATGAGGCAAATAAGCCATGAGGAAAATTAGCCATGGCTGAAAATTAGCCACGGGACAATTAGCCATGTGCTGAAATAAGCTATACTGAAATATGGCCCATGCATGAAATAAGCCATGCGGGAAATTAGAAGCCATGCGGAAAATCCGCCATGCTGAATTAGCCACCGCTAAATATAGCCATGCGGAAAAATAAGTACTACAAAAAATAAATCCAGCGGGAAATTACTCATGTCGGGAAAACGTTAGTCACGCAGAAAACTAGCACATGCGGAATATAAGCCATGTGTGGAAATAAGTCATGCAGGCAATTAGCCACACGAAAAATTAGCCAGTGGGATATTAGGCAATGCGGAAAATAAGCCATGCTGAAAATTAGCCATGCGGAAAATAAGCCACGCTAAAAATAAGCAATGCGGGAAATTACCCATGCAGAAAATTAGCCGTGCGGAAAGCTAGCCATGTGGAATATAAGCCATGTGGAAAATAAGCCACGCTGAAAATTAGCCATGCAGAAAATAAGCCATGCTGAAAACCAGCCATGTGGAAAAATAAGTTACGCTAAAAATAAGCCATGTGGGAAATTACCCATGCGGAAAATTAGTCCCGCAGAAAACTTGCCATGCGGAATCTAAGCCATGTGGATATTTAGCCATGCGGAAAATAAGCCATGGGGAAAATAAGCCACGCTAAGAATAAGCCATGCGGGAAATTACCCATGCAGAAAATATTACCCATGCAGAAAATTAGCCATGTGGAAAACTAGCCATGCGGAATATAAGCCACACGGAAAATAAGCCATGCGGAAAATTAGCCGTGCGGAAAAGTATCCATGCAGAAAATAAGCCACGTGGAAAATAAGCCACGCGGAAAATTAGCCATGCAGAAAATTAGCCACGCCACTTGGAAAATATGCGGAAAATTAGTCACTCAGAAAACTAGCCATGCGGAATATAAGCCATGCGGAAAATAAGTCATGCTGGAAATTAGCCACATGAAAAATATGCCATGTGGATATTTAGCCATGCGGAAAATAAGCCATGCTGAAAATTAGCCATGCGGAAAATAAGCCACGAGGAAAATTAGCCATGCTGAAAATTAGCCATGCGGAAAATTAGCCATGCGGAAAATTAGCCATGCTGAAAATAAGCCACTCGGGAAATGAGCCACGTGGAAAATTAGCCATCCGGAAAATCAGCCACGCTGAAAACCAGCCATGCTGAAAACCAGCCATGCAGAAAACAAGCCACGCTAAAAATAAGCCATGCTGAAAACCAGCCATGCGGAAAAATAAGTTACGTTAAAAATAAGCCATGCAGGAAATTAGTCACACGAAAAATTAGCCATGTGGATATTTAGACATGCGGAAAATAAGCCACAAGGAAAATTAACCATGCTGAAAATAAGCCACAAGGAAATTTAGCCATGCTGAAAATAAGCCATGTTGAAAATATGCCATACTGAAAATTAGCCATGCTGAAAATCAGCCATGCTGAAAACCAGCCATGCAGAAATTAAGGCACGCTAAAAATAAGCCATGCTGAAAACCAGCCATGCGGAAAAATAAGTTACGTTAAAAATAAGCCATGCAGGAAATTAGCCACACGAAAAATTTAATGAGACCCACGAGGAAGTCTGTTAAAGCCATGCTGTGAAAAGGAGCCACGAGGAAATAGCCATGCTGAAAATAAAGCCACGAGGAAATTAGCATGTGAAAATAAGCCCCACAGAACCATAATCCATGCTGAAAATACACGCCCCAGAGATGGATGAAAATAACCAGGAAATGCAGAGAAAATAACCACGAGGAGAAAGAATTAGCATGGCGAAATAAGCCCACGAGGAAAATTAGCCCATGCTGAAAATTAGCCATGGCTGAATGAAATTAGCCAGCAGAAACTAAACCACGAGGAAAATTAGCCCATGAGGAAAATAAGCCACGAGGAAATTAGCCCACGCTGAAAATATATACTGAAAGTGCCATGCTGAAAATAGCTATACTGAAAATTAGCCATGCTGAAAATTAGCCCATGCTGAAATAAGCCACAGGACAATTAGCCAGCTGACTAACAAGTTGCCATTGTGAAAATTAGCCATGCGGAAAATAAGCCACGAGGTGAAGACATTAGCCATGCTGAAAAAAGCCACGAGGAAATTAGCCATGCGGAAAAATAAGGCCACGAGGAAAATTAGCCATGCAGACCATAAGCCGAGGAAAATTAGCCATGCTGAAAATTAGCCCAGCGGAAATAAGCCACGAGGGAAATTATAGCCATGCGGAAAATACCACGGGAAAATTAGACCACGCTGAAAATAAGCTATACTCAAAATGAGCCATGCTGAAAAATAGCTATACTGAAACTTAGCCATGCTGAAAATTAGCCATGCTGAAAATAAGCCACAAGAAAAATAGCCTGCTGAAATAAGGCCATGCTGAAAATAAGCACGAGATAAAATTAGCAAAGCTGTGAAAATACACAAGGAAATTAGCCATGCTGCATAAAGCCACAAGGAAAATTAGCAATCGAAAATAAGCCCGAGGAAAATTGCCATGCTGAAAATAAAGCCAGGACGAGGAAAATTAGCCTGCTGAAAATAAGCCACAAGGAAAAGTTAGCCATGCTTGAAAAATACAGCCACGAGGAACAAATTAGCCATGCTGAAATTGCCAATGCTGAAATAAGCCACTGAGAAAATTAGCCATGCTGAAAATAGCCACAAGGAAAATGTTAGCCATGCTGAAAATAAGCCACGAGAAAATCTGCGCATGCTGAAAATTAGCCATGCTGGAAAATAACTCACGAGGAAAATTAGCATGCGATATAGCCATGCTGAAAATAGACCATTCTGGAAAATTAGCCATGCGGAAAATAAGCACGAGGAAATTCGCACGCTGGAAATAACTATACTGAAAATTAGCCTGCTGAAAAATAGCTATTACTGAAAAATTAAGCATGCTGAAATAAGCTATACTAAAATAGCCATGCTGAAATAAACATTAGCCTGTGAAAGCCACATAGGAAATAGCCATGTGAATGAATAAGCCATCCTGCTGAAAATTAGCATGCGGAAAATAACGCACGAGGAAATTAGCAGGTCGAGAAAATAGCCAGTAGGAAAATTAGCCAGCTGAAAAAGCCACGAGGAAAATTAAGGCACGCTGAAAATAAGCTTATACTCAAAATTAGCCTGCGAAAATAAGCTATACTGAAAATTAGCCATGCTGAAAAGTAGCCATGCTGTAAAATAAGCCACAAGGAGAATTAGAGCCATTTGTGAAAATAAAGCCATGCTGAAATTAGCCATGCGGGAACAATAGCCACGAGGAAAATTAGCCATGCGGAAAATAAGCCACAAGGAAATTGCCACGCTGTAAAATAAGCTTAACTGAAAATTAGCCATGCCCCCATGCGAAAATAAGCTATACTGAAAATTAGCAATGCTGAGAAATGTAGCCCATGCTGAGAATAAGCCCAGGAGAATAGCCATGGCTGAACATAAGACCATGCTGAAAATTAGCCATGCGGAAAATAAAGCTCAACGAGGAAAATTATAGCCATGCGGGAAAATAAGCACTAGATGAAAATTAGCCACGCTGAAAATAGCTCTACTGAAAATTAGCCATGCGAAAATAAGCTATACTGAAAATTAGCCATGCTGAAAATAAGCACACAAAAATAAATTAGCCAGCTAAAATAAGCCATGCTGAAAATAAGCCATGAGGAAAATTGCCTGCTAAAATAAGCCACAAGGAAATTAGCCATGCTTGAATAAGCACAAGGACAAAAAATTAGCCAGTGAAATAAGCCACGAGGAACTTAGGCCATGCTGAAAATAAGCCACGAGAAAATTAGACCAATGCTGAAAATAAGCCACACAAGGAAATTAGCCATGCTGGAAAATAGCACGAGGAAAATTTAGCCATGCTGAAAGTAGCCATGCTGAACAATAAGCATGCTGAAAATAAGCACGAGAAACCAGCAGAAAATAGCCAAAATGCCATGATGAAATAGCCACGAAGGAAAATTAGCCATGCTGAAAAAAAGCCACGGAAAAATTAGCCATGCTGAAAATAATCCACGAGATAAATTAGCCTGCTGAAAATATAGCCACAGAAAATGCCTCTGAAAAATAAGCCATGCTAAATAGCCACGAAAAATTAGCTGCTGAATATTAGCCATGCTGAAAAATTAAGCCATTCTGAAATTAAGCCCTGTCTGAAATAAGCCACAAGGAACAATTAGCATGCTGAAAATAGCCATGCTGAAAAATGTAGCCATGCTGAAAATAGGACACAAGGAAATTTAGCCATGCTGGAAAATTAGCCATGCTGAAAAATAAGCCCACAAGAAAAATTAGCCATGCTGAAATAAGCTCATTCTGAAAATTAGCCAGCTGAAATAAGCACAAGGAAATTAGCCATGCTGAAAATTAGCCATGGCTGAATAAAATTAAGCCATGCTGAAATTAGCCACAGGAAAAATTAGCCATGCTGAAAATTAGCCATTCTGAAACTAAGCCATGCTGAAATTAGCCATGCTGAAAATTAGCCATGTGAAAATTAGGTCCATGCGAAAACTAACCAAGGAAAATTAGCCCTGCTGTAAATAAAGCCATGCTGGAAAATAGCCACGCTGAAGTAGCCATGCTGAAAATATGCACACAAATGAAAATTAGCCATGCGAGAAATAAGCACGAGAAAATTAGACATGCTGAAATAAGCTATCGAAATTAGCCATGCCTGAAAATAGCCATGCTGAAAATAAGCCTATAATTGAAATTATCCATGTTGGAAATAAGCCACGAGGAAAATAAGTATGACCTTGAAACAAGCTAACTGAAAATTAGCCATTGTGGAAATAAGCCCCAAGAGAAAATTAGCCATGCTGAAAATTAGCACGAGCGAAGGCAAATTAGCCCATGCTAAAATTAGCTATACTGAAATTAGCCATGCGGTAGGAAAAATTATCATGCGGAAATAATCCACGAGAAAATACGCCATGAGGAAAAATTAGCCACGGGAATTAGCCATGTCTAAATCAGCCATGCTGAAAACCAGCATGCAGAAATAAGCCACCGTAAAAATAAGTCCATGCTGAAAAACCAGCATGCGAAAAATAAGTTAAGTTAAAAATAAGCCTGCAGTAAGATTAGCCCACAGAAAAATTACCATGTGGGGGATTTATTTAAGTTTAGACCATGCGGAAAATAAGCCACAAGGACAATTAACCATGCTGAAATAAGCCACCAGGAAATTTAGCCATGCTGAAAACTAAGCCATGTTGAAATATGCCATACTGAAAATTCCCTGCGGAAACTCAGCCATGCTGAAACCAGCATGCAGAAAGTAAGTCCACGCTAAATAGAAGTCCATGCTGAAACCAGCCATGCGGAAAAATAGTTAAAGTTAAAAAAAGCCATGCAGGAAATTAGTCCACGAAAAATTAGCCATGTGGATATTTAGACATGCGAAAATAAGCAACAAGGAGGAAAATTAACCACATGCGAAAATAAGCCACAAGGAATTTAGCCATGCTGAAAATAAGCCATGTTGAAATATGCCATACTGAAAATAGCCATGCTGAAAATCCGCCATGCTGAAACAGCCATGCAGAAATTAAGGCCCGCTAAAAATAAGCCATGCGGAAAACCACCCATGCGGGAAAAAAATAAGTTTACGTTAAAAATAAGCCACTGCAGAAATTAGCCACAACGAAAAATTAGCCTGTGGGATATTAGCCCATGCGGAAAATAGCCATGTGGAAATAGCCTGAGGAAAATAAGCCATGTGGAAAATTAGCCCCAATTGCTTTGAAAATAAGCCACAAGGAAAATAGCCATGCTGAAAAGTAGCAATGCCTGAAACATAAGCCACAAGGAAAAATTAGCCATGCTGATCCAATGCTGAAAATAAGCCCAAGTGCGAAAATAAGCCCAGGAAAAATCAGCCATGCGAAAATAACCGAGGAAATAGCACGGAAAATTAGCACTGGAAAATGTAGCCAATGTACTGAAAATTAGCTCATGCTTGAAAAGCAGCCATGCTGAAACATTAGCCATGCTGATGAAATAAGCCATGCCAGGAGAATCTAGCCCTGACATGAAATAGCCATGCTGAAAATACGCCATGCGGGAGAAAACCTACGCCAGTTCGAAATAGCCCAAATAGCCGGGAAAATAGCCACAAGGGAAACTTAGCCACGCTGAAAATAAGCTATACTGACAAATTAGCCATGTGAAAATAAGCTATACTGACAAATTAGCTATGCTGAAAATTATCCATGCTCGAACTAAGCCAACAAGGAGAATTAGCCATGCTGAAATAAGCACATGCTGAAAATTAGCCATGCGAAAATAAGCCACGGGTAAAATTAGCCACCTGCGGAAAAATAAGGCACGGGAACAATGTACCACGCTGAAATAGCTAATGAAAAATTAGCCATGCTGTGAAATAAGCTATTACTGAAAATTAGCCCTGCTGAAAAATTATGCCATGCTGAAAATAAGCCACAAGAAAAAATAGCCATGCTGAAAATAATAAGCATGCTGAAAATTAGCATTGCGGAAAATAAGCCACGAGAGAAATTAGCCATCGAAAATAAGATCCACGAGGAAAATTAGCCACCTTGAAAAAAGCTTTCACTGAAATTAGCCATCTGAAAATAAGCTATACTGAAAAGTTTAGCCATGCTGAAAATAGCCATGATGAAAATACCATCAAGAAAACTTAGCCATGCTGACAAAATGCCATGTGAAAAGCCACGATGGAAAATTAGCCATGCTGAAAATAAGCCACGAGAGAAATTAGCCATGCTGATACAAGGAATAGCTGTGAACTACACGAAGGAAAATTAGCCATGCGAATGCATGGCTGAGTAAGCCCAAGGAAAATAGCCATGCTGAAAAATAGCCATGCTGAAAATAAGCCACAAGGAAAAATAGCCCATGCTGAAAAAGCCGAATAAGCCACAAGGATAGCCTAGCCTTTTTGAATAAGCCGGAAAATTGCCCATCGCGAAAAGATGACTGCTGAAAATAGCCTTTGAAAAACCACAAGGAAATTAGCCTGTGAAAATAAGCATGCTGAAAATAGCCATGCTGAAAATTAGCCCTGCTGAAAATCATGCCACACTAAAATTAGCCATGCGAAAATAGCACACGAGGAAAATTAGGACATGCTGAAAATAAGCTATGCTGAAAATTAGCCACTGTGAAAATTAGCCATGCTGAAAACCAAGCTATATTGAAAATGAGCCATGTGGAAAATAACGCCGAGGAAAATAGTCATGCTGAAAACAAGCTATACTGAAAATTAGCATGTGGGAAAATAAGCCACAAGGAAAAATTAGCCATGCTAAATTAGCCACAAGGAAAATTACACAGTGAAATAATTATACTGAAAATTAGCCATGCGGAGGAAAATGCCATGCGGAAAATAACGCCACGAGGAAATTAGCCATGAGGAAGAATTAGCCACGCGGAAAAATTAGTCCATGCTGAAAATGCCATGATGAAACACAGCCATGCAGACAGTATAGCACGCTAAAACAAGCCATGTGAAACCATGCCATGCGAAAATAAGTTTAAGTTAAAAATAAGCATGCAGGCAAATTGTCACACGAAAAATTAGCATGTGGATATATTAGACACTGCGGAAAATAAAAGCCACAAGGAAAATTAACGATGCCTGAAATAAGCCACAAAGAGAAATTTAGCCATGTGAAATAAGCCATTTTGAAAAATGCCATACTGAAAATAGCCATGCTGAAAATCCATGCCATGCTGAAAACCAGCCATGCACGAAATTAAGGCACACAAAAAATAAAGCCATGCTGAAAAACCAGCCATACGGAAATTTAGTACGTTACGTTACAAAACAGCCATCAGGAATTAGCACACGAAAAAATTGCCATGTGGATATTAGCCATGCGGAAACTAAGCCATGTGGAAAATAAGCCATGAGAAAAATATAAGCCATGCTGAAATTAGCCATGCTAAATAAGCCAACAAGGAAAATTAGCAATGCTGAAAATAGCCACACGAAATTGCCATGCTGAAAATTAGGCCATGCTGAAAACAAGCCACAAGAAAATTCAGCCATGGCTGAAATTAGCCATGCTGAAATAAGCCATGCTGACAATTAGCCATGCTGAAAATAAGCACAACCCGGAAAATAGCCATGTTGAATAAGCCACAAGGAAAATTAGCCACGCTGAAAATAAGCCCGAGGAAAATTAGCCATGCTGAAAAAAGCCACGCAAGACAATGAAGCCATGCTGAAAATTAAGTCACGAAGAAAATTAGCCCATGTGAAAATAAGCCACGAAGAAATTAGCCATGTCTGAAAATAAGCCATGCTGAAAATTAGCCATGTTGAAAATACAGCCATCCTGAAAAATTAGCCCATGCGGGAAAATAAGCCACGAGAGACAATTAGCCATGCGAATAGCCACGAGTGAAAAATAAGATATACTGAAAATTAGCCCCATGTGAAAAAGCTTATAATGAAA
Organism: Hymenochirus boettgeri; assembly: GCA_019447015.1. NCBI lineage: Eukaryota > Metazoa > Chordata > Amphibia > Anura > Pipidae > Hymenochirus > Hymenochirus boettgeri. The sequence goes on along the minus strand of CM033473.1, from coordinate 23,994,398 downwards.
ATTAGCCATGACGGAAAGATAAGCCACAGAAAATTAAGCCATGCTGAAACAGCTATTACTAAATAGCCATGTGGAAAATAAGCCACAAAGGAAAAAATGAGCCCATGCTAAAATCAGCCACGAGAGGAAAATAGCCATGACTTGAAAATAAGCTATACTGAAAATTAGCCCTGCGAGGGTAAAATTAGTCGCATGCATGAAATTACAGGCACACTAAAAATAAGCTCATGCTGAAACCAGCCATGCGGAAAATTAGTTACTTACGTAAAACTAAGCCATGCAGGAATGAGCCACCCGAAAAATAATAGACCATGTGGATATTTGTCCCGCGGAAAATAGAATAAGACCATGTGGAAAAATAAGCCATGAGGAAAAAAAAGCCATGCTGAACAATGCCATGCTGAAAATAGCCCAGGAAATTAGCCATGCTGAAAATTAAGCCACATCGGAAAATTAGCCTGCTGAAAATAGCCATGCTGTTAAAACAGCGACAAGAAAATTAGCCATGCTGAAATTAGCCATGCTGAAATAAGCCATGTGGAAAAAGTTAGCCATGCCTGAAAATAAGCCACCAGGAAAAACTATCCATGTTTTGAACATAAGCCACAAGGAAATTAGCCACCTGATAAATAAGCACACGAGGATGCCAAGCATAGTCCACGCGACAAATGCTGAAAATAAGGCACGAAGAAAATTAGCCATGCTGAAATAAGTCACGAAGAAAATTAGCCATGCTGGAAAAATAAGCCACCGAAATGCTGCTGAAAATAACCATGACGCATACATGTTGAAAATACAGCACTACGAAAATTAGACTGCGGAAAAGATAAACCACGAGGAAAATTAGGCAATGCTGAAAATAAAGCCCAGAGGAAAATAAGAATACTGAAATAGCCATGTGAACTGAAAATAAGCTAATACTGAAAATTAGCCATGCGCTGGAAAATAAGCCAACAAGGAAATAGCCATGCTGAAAACAAGCTATATGAAATTAGCCATGTGGAAATTAAGCCAGGAAGAAAATTAGCCATGCTGAAAATCAGTCACGGGAAAAATTAGCCATGCTGAAAATAACTATACTGAAAATTAGCCTGGCGGAGGAAATTAGCCATTGAGAAATAAGCCATGAGGAAAATTAGCCAGGCTGAAAATTAGCCACGCAGGAAATTGCCATTGCTGAAATAAGCTATACTGAAATATGCCCATGCCTGACAATAAGCATGCGGGGGAAATTAGCAACCATGCGGAAAATCCGCATGCTGAATAAGCCACAGCTAAATATAAGCCATGCGGAAAAATAAGGTACTACTAAAAATAAACCTCGGGAAACTTACTCATGTCGAAAATTAGTCACGCAGAAAACTAGCCATGCGGAATATAAGCCATGTGTGAAATAAGATCCATAGCACGGAAATTATGCCCACAACAATTAGCCTGTGGATATTTTAGCCATGCGGAACAGCCATGCTGAAACATTAGCCATGCGGAAAATAAGAAATACCGCTCAAAATAACAATGTGGGAATTACCACTAGCAGAAAATTGCCTGCGGAAAACTAGCCATGTGGAATCATAACCACTGTGGAAGTAAGCCAGCGGAAATAGCCAGCGAAAATAGCCATGCGACGAGTGAAAAATAAGTTTACGCTAAAAATAAGCAGTGGGAATTACCCATGCGGAAAATTGATCCCGTCAGAAAACTTCCATGCGGAATCTAAGCCATATGGATATTTAGCCATGCGGAAAATAAGCCATGTCGATTAGGGAAAATAAGCCACGCTAGAAATAAGCCATGCGTGAATTACCCTGCGACAAATATTACCCATTGGCAAGAAAATTGGAAAAACAGCCATGCGAAATATAGCCACACGGAAAATAAGCCATGCGGAAAATTAGCCGCGGGGAAAATATCCATGCGAAAATAAGCCACGTGGAAAATAAGCCACGCGGCACTATTGCCATGGCAGAAAATTAGCCACCCACTTGGAAAATATGCGGAAATTAGTCACTCGAAACTATCCATGCAGAATACTACGCCAGGGAAAAACCTGGAAAATAAGTCATGCAGGAAATTAGCCACTGACGAAATTAGCCATGTGGATATTTTAGCCATGCGGCAAATAAGCCATGCGACAATTAGCCATGCGGCACAAGTCCACGTAAAGCAATGTGAAATTACCCATGCAGAAAATTAGCCATGGCTAGGCCATGAAAATGCATGTGAGATACATGCGGAAAATTAAGCCAGCTGAAAATTAGCCATCTCGGAGAAAATGACGCAAGCCACGTGGGAAATAACTCCAGCGATTATCACGCGAAAATAGCCAGCGATAAACTTGGATATACGCCATGCTGGAAAATAGCCATGCTGAAAAGTGCCAGAATAGCCACGCAAAAATAAGCCATGCTGAAACCTCCATGGCGGAAAAATAATACGTTAAAAACTAAAGCCATGCAGGAAATTAGTCACCAGACCCACTAAAAATTTCCCATGTGGATAGTTAGCTGGCGGAAAATAAGCCAACACATGGAAAATTATTGCCATGCTGAAATTACGCCATTGAAAAAAGGGAATTTATCATGGAAAATACTTGAAGACAGTAGCATACTGAATATTAGCCATGAGAAACACATGGAAAAACCAGTCAGCAGAAATTAAGCACACTGGCAAATTTTCAATATAGCAAGCTGCTGAGGGGAAATGACAGCAATGTGGAAAAATGTATGTGTGAATAATGCTGCAGGAAAATAAGCCACACAGGAAAATTAGCACATGCAACAATAAGCTAGTAAAATAAGCATTCAGTAAAATTAGCCAACCTGAAATTCCGCGAAAATAGACCAGATAATCTACCATGCTGAATGGAAATAAGCCACAAATGGAAAAGCATGCTGATGAAAGTTTTATGACAATGCTGAAAATAAGCCACAAGGAACAACTTAGCATGCTGGAAGATAAGCAGCACCCAAGGAAGGAAAAAAATTAGGCCACTGCTAAATTAGTCTGCTGAAAATGTGTGAATGAACATGTTGAACATAAGGCCACGAGGAAAAATTAGCCATGCTGAAAAATTAAAAAAGCCATCCAAGGAAGGAAGAAATTGCCACGTGAAATGAATCCCTAGTGAAAAAAGAACTGAAAAAAGCCAGAGAAAATTAGCGCACTGAAAAAGCCACAGGGAAATTAGCCATGCTGAAAATAGCCATGTCTGAAAATTAGCCATGCGGAAAATAAGCCACGAGGAAAAATTAGCCACGCTGGGAAATAAGTCTATACTGAAAATTAGCCATGCTGAAAATTAGCATTGCGGAAAATAAGCAACAAGGAAAATAAGCCATGTCTTAAGCACTATAATCTACTGAAATCTGTTGTATTTCATAGATCAACTGACTTGAAATGTAGTTCTTGAAGACGTTTCGCTAGTCATCCGACGGCTTTCTCAATCAGAATGACTTGTACAAGAATCTTGGCAATTATGTACCCTGGAAAATCCCATTAGCATATCAGCCAGGTGTTAAGGGTGTGATTAGATAGTGCTAAGAGGTGTTATAGGAACGCCCAGAGTAAGGTGTTAAAACACTTACTCTGGGCGTCCTATAACACCTCTTACCACTATCTAATCACACCCTTAACCCTGGCTGTGATATGCTAATTGGGATTTTCAGGGTACATAATTCCACAGATTCTTTGTACAGTCATTCTGAATTTGAGAAAGCCAGTCGGATTGACTAGCGAAACGTCTTCAAGAACTACATTTCAAGTCCAGTTGATCTAATTGAATACAACAGAATATACCATGACCTGGATGAATGAGAACCTTCACAAGCAAGCTATACTGAAAATTAGCCATGTGGAAAATACCAGAAATTAGCCAGCTGAAATCGTCCATGAGGAAAAGTAGCCATGCTGAAAATAAGCTTACTGAAATTAGCCATGGCGGAGGAAAAATTAGCCATGCGGAAAATAAGCCACGCTGAAAATTAGTCATGCGAAAATAAGCCACGCTAAAAAAAGCAATGCGGGAAATTACCCCATGCAGAAAAATAGCCTGCGGAAAACTAGTCATGCGTGAAAACTAGCCACGTGGAACATAAGCCTGGAAACAGGCCACCTGAACATTAGCCATGCAGAAAATAAGCCCACGCTGAAAACCAGCCATGCGGAAAAAATAATTTACGCTAAAAATAAGCCTGTGGGAAAATACCCATGCGGAAAATTAGTCACGCAGAAAAACTAGCCATGCGGAATATAAGCCATGTGGATATTTAGCCATGCAGAAAATAGCCATGCTGAAAATTAGCCATGCGGAAAAATAAGCCACAGCTAAGCTAAGCCATGCGGGAAATTACCCATGCAGAAAATATTCCCATGCAGAAAATTGCCATGCAGAAACAGCTGCGTGATATAAGCACACGGAAATAAGCCATGCGGAAAATTAGCCTTGCGGAAAACTATCCATGCGGAAAATAAGCCATGCTGAAAATAAGCCACGTGGAAATAAGCCACTGAAAATTAGCCATGCAGAAAATTAGCCACGCCACTTGGAAAATATGCGGAAAATTAGTCACGCATAAAACTAGCCATGCAGAATATAAGCCATGTGGAAAACTAAGCCATGCGGAAAATAAGTCATGCAGGAAATTAGCCACACGAAAAATTAGCCATGTGGATATTTAGCCATGCGGAAAATAAGCCATGCTGAAAATTAGCCATGCGGAAAACAAGCCACGCTAAAAATAAGCAATGTGGGAAATTACCCATGCAGAAAATTAGCCATGCGGAAAACTAGCCATGTGGAAAACTAGCCATGTGGAGTATAAGCCATGCGGAAAATAAGCCACGCTGAAAATTAGCCATGCGGAAAAATAAGTTACGCTAAAAATAAGCCATGTGGGAAATTACCCATGCGGAAAATTAGTCACGCAGAAAACTAGCCATGCGGAATATAAGCCATATGGATATTTAGCCATGCGGAAAATAAGCCATGCTGAAAATTAGCCATGCGGAAAATAAGCCACGCTAAGAATAAGCCATGCGGGAAATTACCCGTGCAGAAAATATTACCCATGCAGAAAATTAGCCATGCGGAATATAAGCCACACGGAAAATAAGCCACGAGGAAAACTATCCATGCGGAAAATAAGCCATGCTGAAAATAAGCCACGTGGAAAATAAGCCACGCGGAAAATTAGCCATGCAGAAAATTAGCCACGCCACTTGGAAAATATGCCTAATGGAAAACTAGCCATGCTGAAAATTGACCACGCTGAAAATTAGGCACCGGTATGATTAAAGGGCATGTCAACCCCAAAACTATAATCCCCCTCACTACTGGCCCCATCATGTAGTGTAGTGTAATCCTTACCTCACATCCGAGCTCCATCTGGTTCTCCTGTAGTCCTCCCCCAAAGTCCCAAAAACTGCCCACCAGGAGGATAGCAGAGTCCATATAGGACTCTGCCTCCTATCTGGCGTCCGGGAGAAGTTTGGCATGCGTACTGCAGCCCTTCTCCCCCTCCCTCCCGATTAGGATTCCCTCCCCCTAGTGTAAATCCCTTGTCACCAAAGATTCCCCATCCCCCCAGCCCCAAACGCTATGTTAATATTATTAGAATATGCCTGAAACATTACTTACCTTCCCTCTTGCCTCCGCCGCACTGAACTTCCGGCTGACTGAGCGGCAGCCAATCACAAACGTGACTGCCGGTCCCGTCCCTCTGCTTGCATTTACTCGCAATCAGAGGGCCTGGCAGCGCGGCGGAGGAAAGAGGGAAGGTAAGTAAAGTTTGGGGCATTTTCTAATAATATTAACATAGAGGTTAGGGCTGGGGGGACAGGGGGAATCTTTGCTGGAAATTTTTTTTTTAAGGGTGGACATACCCTTTAATTTAGTGCATTAACCTGACTTTTTGCCAAATTTTCTACGTTATTAACGCTACATTTTGGCATAATTTTTGCCACTGCTTTCAGAAAATTCTGAAATTTGGCAGAAAAGAAATAAACTCTGTTGGAAACAAGCCGGCTATATAGCAGTGAGAACGGTTTGTACCTGTGGTGAGATAAACAAGCATTGTTGTTTAGCAAAATTGTATCCATAACATTTGTATTAGAAATCATGTGCTTCCTTTTATGTGGTCCAGTCAACCCAGAAGGGACATATGACCAAAGGGGGAAAGGGGAACTACTGTATATTCTTAATATAGTTCATTGCACTTGTGATAAGTCCCTATAGACACACAGATTCTGTGTTATGTATAATTATAGAGGCCGCATCCTCTCTCTAATCAAACTTCGCACCAATAACTGTCCGATGTCAAAGGGTTTCTGACTGCAGAAATGAGACGTGTCAATTCCATATTGCGGAATTATTATAGTATTTATTACATGGAGCAGTTGTAATAGTCATGTTTTCATTTACAGAGGTAAAAGGTGTATATACATATATCTATTTTACATAGACATAATAGATAGTATTATTGGGAACCTTCATTAAAAATTTAAAATTCCTTTCCAAAACCTGACACAATAGAAAGGGTTAAAAAAGGCCAGATGCCAATTTAACCTAAAAGAGGAAGAAGAAAATAATAATTCCTTCGAAATGGTGAAAACCTGGATTTATGGGGGGTTTATGGCCATTACAGGTGCCCAGAATGCCTAGGTATCTCTCCTTTGGAAATCTGGGAATCTGGAATGTTGCTAATAAAAAACACCGATATACCATCCCTTTCAGGTGGGAATCCCATTCTGTAACTTCTCTGTCCACACAACTTCTTCTGGTGCCGATGGTAAAATCTCCTTTTTACCATAAGGTCCATAACGCGGTCACAATTTCAGTTAGAGCAACAATGCACACAGCAGTAGAGTATTTATGATAATTAGGCAGTTAATTGACAGCGAAAAATAAAGATTCTAAAGATCTAATGAATTACAGATGTAAAAAAAAGAGTGATAGTTTGGGAAGAATTATAGTTTCCAGTTATGGGCAATTCATTTTTTTTTCAGTATAGATGCCCTTTATTTCTTACTTGCTTTAAAACAACACACAAAGGACAGGCCTATTGAATGTACTATAATGTATGTACAGTACCATCTGTTGGAAGGAGGTGGTATATCAGCAGATGTTCCCTTAATGCTTTGGAATACAGTTATTTCAGATATAGATAGATAACAGTAGATAACAGACAATGCCAGACATCCACGGCTAGAGCAAGCAAGATATTGTCTTGTAAAAAGAGAGGAACAGATTCAAGGGAGAAAAATGAATCTTACCAGTGCCTCTTCACAAGGCACTGGTAAGGCCTCATTTGGAATATGCAGCTTCCTTTTTTAATTCCAATTACAAAAGGGGCATCTTGGAATTGGAATTTCAGGCAGATTAGACAAGTTAGGGCCGTTTACATTGGAGAAGCGATGTTTGCATGGGGACATGATAAACTTATACAGATATATTAATGGGCCATACAATGAACTCTCTGGTGCATTGTTTACTAATAGGTCATATCAGAGGACACGTGGACATCCTTTAAAGCTGGGTACACATGGTGCAAGAGGAGGAAGGACTGTTGGTCACGGCAATAGTGTCAGTTTTCAGACACGTCCGATCGCGCGTTCGTCCAATTCGGCTCTGAGTTTCTGCACATCCACACTGAGCGTTCACAGCACTCAGAGTATATTGGGTATAACAGTCTGTAAAGATATTTCAGTGATGATGAAACTACTCCCTGCAATATATGAAAATGTCAGGTTAAGTTACTATTATGAATTAAGAAGAGAATACAAATCAAATCATAAATTAAGGGACAAATGTACAGTTGTTGCTTCACCCCCCATTGAGTCCCATGGCCTAGCCAATAGTAAGAAACGTTCTGCAAGAAGTGCCTTATCCAATGGTAGATCCCAAACTGAGGTGGAGGTAGTTATCCTTTAACAGTTAGTGTTAGGAAGCAAAGCATGTGTCAAACTAGGAATTCTTCTTTAAATTAGCAACCAGGTTCATCACATGACCTCAGTCATCTTTAGATATGTCAACATAGCCATTCATTATAGCCTGATTCAGCAGGCCCGGCGGATCGCGTGGTTTTTATTGCAGTAACTCACGTGCAGGGGATTTTCCCTTTGCTTTTTAATGATGGCAATAAAGAGAATGTACCAGCGCCACACAGTGGATCATATACACCATGTTGTTTAGGAAAATGCCCAAAATAAACCTACAAGAGGCGATGGCTCCTCCCTGCGTTCTGGGAATTCGCCCAGAAATCATTTCTATGGGAAGAAGCCAAATGAAAATCCTTGACTACAAACAAGACGCCAATCACCAGCCGAGAACCTGGAATGTTAGAAATGATACACGGGGCCTGGCAACAATTCCTTATCCATGGAAATATCCATGTACTGCAGTACTGCTCTGACCTGATGAAGAGGGTTTAGCCCTCGAAAGCTTGTCTACTAAATAAACTGTTAGTCCATAGAAAAAGTATCACAGTACTCTTATTTTTTACATCTAAATATTGAACTAATACGGCACTACAATATTTTTCTATATTATGTATTATAAACACAATGTGGTTATGGTAATTTTTACTTCTTTCAGGCAAAAATGTTGTCATTAAAAATACTACTACTAATAGTACAAAGTGCAGAGAACAGAAAATGGAATCACTAGAGATTTTATTTTTAATGTTATGACACATTGGGACTATTTGAGTAACTGCAAAAAATACATTTGTGTACTCATTTTACCTTACACACTAAAGAATTCACACCTGTAATGTAATGGTACTTCAGGGTAGGGATGAGCCACAATTTAGAAACAAACTTGGTTTTGAACTGTTGGTTTCAAAAATCCACAGATCCGGTGGGATCTTTGAATATTACAAATTTAGAAACAAATTTTTGGGATCTCAGTAAGTCCTGCAGAACAGTGCAAATATGGCCCTGTGTGTGTTACACCAGCCAATGGCAGGACATTGGATAGTCATCATTTGTCCAATTGGTTTTACATCAGTCACACACTACCTGTTCTGGTTATATCAACCACTCAAACATCTCAGGTCTATAATTAGTAAGTAGGTTAAATATTACCAGAAAAAAAGTCAACTTGTTTCCTTGTCGTATGTCTGATTTATGTTAGTGGATTCACGTCCTTTAGAGGAAATTGCCTTTTCACTCTACTCCACAGAAAATTAATAGCAATGATTTACCCTTACAACATAATGTCAATGACTTCCTCATTGCAGATAACAAGCAGCTATTTTCCTAACAGTGTAAAAATGTATTTTCGTAAATAATAAATGAATAAGGGGGAAAGATCTTAAAGGGGAACTTAAGTGCATGTAAAGTTTTTTTTAAATGAAAAGTACTTGGAAGGTAGGAATTTCCAATCCTACCTACCTGCCCCAATATCGTTTCTGTGAAGAGCAACAGCACAAAGAAGACTGATTCTGCCAGGCTTCCTCAATGCTTCGCTATCTTTAATACAGGAATAGTCCAGGGCACTGACCTGGCAGATGAAAACTTCATGCTGTAGCTAATTTACTGTAAATAGAATTTTCATTGTGATGCAACACAAATTAACCAGGTCTAGAGTCTTGAAATAACTCAGTTGATCACGTTGATTTCTTAAAAGACCTTCGGCAAGTGATGAGTCAAACGTATAATAAAAGATAGACGCTGATGAGTTTTTTTCATGCGGTAATTGGCATTCCCCAGGATTTTACCATAATGCTATTGCTAAATATAGGTGAAAAAAGTGAGAGACTTAGCATATATGGAATACATATTCCTGTATTCATCAGCTGAGGACAACAATATATAGGATACATTGTATTAACGGGATAAGAATATTTGTGGTTATTACTGCCTTTGGTTGATCATTCTCCAACAATTCATACACAAGTCCTGGTGTGAAGGTTGATGATAGGTGAGTAAAGCAGTAAAAGGAAGATCTGGAATGGGTTGGAGTTAATATGGCCATACACCTATCACCTAGGGTCAAAGTACCTCCTGTTTCTGTTTATTGGTCCTTCGTTGCCCACTCTTGGCCAAGAAAAAAATATTTATTTAATAATTATTACCTAACCTTCCCATATTGCATATAAAGGATAATTCTGAACACCTTGGACTCTCCATTAAAACCCAAAGGGACTTTCTATGTAGAAATACCATTATTACCATAAACTGGGTAACTCCCCCGCCAATTCAATCTGCTGAGCCATCCACTGTTATCACTAACATTGGGGAATTCGTTATCTGTGTCTCTATGTACAGACCAACACATTGTTATAACCTCAATTGCACACAATGAACCGTACACATTACCACTGGCACCAAATCTCCTCCAAACCACAAGGGACTTTTTTTATTGTTTACGTTGGCCAATTCTCAATTGCGTTGAGTGATGCGCTACTCTGTGTCGCCTCTGGCCTCTTAAAATGAATGACAGGAAAAAAAGGAAAATATTAATAAGGCAACCCCTCTAACTTGGCACAGGGGCACCAGGTGATACAAACCCAGAAACGATATAACACAAACAAAAGTAAATAACATGAAGAGGTAGGTCAGATTCCACTGCAAACTAGACATGGTCATCTGGGTTTGACTCAGACCTGCATCCGACACGGAACCCCTCGTTTCCAAAATGAAAACATTCTAGCTGAAATCGTCTGGATCGTTCGGATTTTGGGACTTCGGGAAGTATTTTCAAGGGTTAGGGAATGTAGGGGGTTATTTTCCGTAACCCTCGAAAATATGACCAGAAACTCAAAAGTACATTCTGATTGTATTTTCGGAGATTATCGACGGTTCAAGGTTATTTTTGAGAGTTACCGAAAATAACCTTGTACATTTGGTAACCCTCAAAAGTATGTTCAGTTTTTGAATTTTCAGATCTTTGGGTTTTTCAATAGTTCCGTAAATCCAAAAATGGAATGAAAGAGTTGAGGATAGCTGCCTTGGGTAATGTCCTCCATATTGGATTTGCTCTCGAAGGACAATGTTACTGTAGTTTATTGGTTGTTGTCAGTTATAACTTAGTATGTTGTCGTTGTAATAAGATGTAAGCAGAGTTTGATGATATATAAGAAAATAAATTGAATTACAAACTAAACGACAATAGTGGAGACAAAGTTTTAATTGTGATAAATTATATTTTAGTTTCTTTATTCCCCTTTCACATCTAATCCATATTTTACCCTTGATACCCATTTTTCTTCACTGTTTCACACGTGTTCTTACATCCTACTGCAGTTAGATAACATCTCATTGGATGCTGCAGATTAATAGCCCAGGGAAACCTTTGCACGTCTTATTGCATCAACCCAATAGTATTTGTATACATTCCATAAAATATGGGTAATTTCAACTTTAAGTCTAACATTAAAGGGTATGTCCACCTAAGAAAACTACTTTTGGGTTTTCAGTTTTATTAAAGAACGAGTGGTATGTCTTACTTCCTGCCCCTTCAATAAAACTGAAACCCCAAAAGTAGTTTTCTTAGGTGGACATACCCTTTAATTTTAGACTTAAAGTTGTAATTACCCATATTTTATGCATTGTATACAAATTGAATTACATTACATTAACCGTATTGTAATTTTATCATAATATATTGTTTTAAAGTAAAAAATTACAAAAATTTAAGTTATATTAGTGAAAATATTTCCACTGCCAAGGCTCTCAGGCTCTCTGAGGTCACACACCTCGGCACACTCTTTGACAAACCCTGCAATAGTATACAAGGCTAAAAGACAAACCAGAGAAACTCTGTAGCAAACAAATGGGAGCATAGGCGGAGCTACACATTCAAGGCGCCTTCAGCTGGCGACCATAACACATCCGAAATCCAAGGACGGACGTCACGCCAGTAGGATAAAAGCTTTATTTATTAGAACTTGTAAAATCAATATAAAAAAGTGTGTACACCCACAGCATGTGTGCCGACAGATCACATTGGTATCTGTCGGAACACATGCTGTGGGAACAGCACACACAGACCCGACCGATCCCCATACGCTACCCTACCCATAATGTTTGTCTAACAGTTACGTAGTAACATAGTATTGGAGGATGTATAAAGACATACATCCATCTAATCCAACCTTTATACCCTACCCATAATGTCTGTATAACAGTTACATAGTAACATAGTATTGGAGGTTGTATAAAGACATACTTCCATCTAGTTAAACCTTTATACCCTACCCATAATGTCTGTATAACAGTTACATAGTAACATAGTATTGGAGGTTGTATAAAGACATACATCCATCTAGTCCAACCTTTATACCCTACCCATAATGTCTGTATAACAGTTACATAGTAACATAGTATTGGAGGTTGTATAAAGCATACTCCATCTAGTCCAACCTTTATACCCACCCATAATGTCTGTTAACAGTTACATAGTAACATAGTATTGGAGGTTGTATAGACATACGTCCATCTAGTCCAACCTTTTATACCCTACCCATAATTTTTTTCTACACAGTTACATAGTAACACAGTATTGGAGTTGTATAAGACATCATTCCATCAGTCCAACCTTTATACCTACCCATAATGTCGTATAACAGTTACATAGTAACATAGTATTGGAGGTTGTATAAAGACATACGTCCATCTAGTCCAACCTTTAACCCTACCCATAATGTCTGTATAACAGTTACATAGTAACATCAGTATTGGTTTGTATAAAGACATCGTCCATCTAGTCCAACCTTTATACCCTACCCTATATGTTGTATAACAGTTACATAGTAACATAGTATTGGAGGTTGTATAAAGACATACGTCGATCTAGTCCAACCTTTTACCCTACCCATAAGTCTGTATAACTTACATAGTAACATAGTATTGGAGGTTGTATAAAGACATACGTCCATCTGTCCAACCTTTATACCCTACCCTAATGTCTGTATAACAGTTACATAGTAACATAGTATTGGAGTTGATAAAGACATACGTCCATCTAGTCCAACCTTTATACCCTACCCTAATGTCTGTATAACAGTTACATAGTACATAGTATTGGAGGTTGTAATAAGACATACGTCCATCTAGTCCAACATTATACCCTACCCATAATGTCTGTATAACAGTTACATAGTAACAAAGTATTGGAGGTTGTATAAAGACATACGTCCATCTAGTCCAACATTTATACCCTACCCATAATGTCTGTATAACAGTTACATAGTAACATGTATTGGAGGTTGTATAAAGACTACGTCCATCTATCCAACCTTTATACCCTACCCAATGTCTGTTAAACAGTTCATAGTAACATAGTATTGGAGGTTGTAATAAGACATACGTACATCTAGTCCAACCTTTATACCCTACCCATAATGTCGTATAACAGTTACGTAGTAACATAGTATTGGAGGTTGTATAAAGACATACTCATCTAGTCCCAACCTTTATACCTACCTATAATGTCCTGTATAACAGTTACATAGTAACATAGTATTGGAGGTTGTATAAAGACATATGTCCATCTAGTCCAACATTTATACCCTACCCATAATGTTTTACATAGGAATATAATAGACAAGATGAAAGCAAAAAAAAAAATCTGAAAAGGGAAATCCTTCCTCACTCCAAATAGCACTCAGAAATGATCACTGGATCAACCAGAACTATTAGCCTCATAGCACTACTTTAACAAAAGACACCAGCGCAAGAAATTCAATACGCAGTTTGCGCTAGATTTTGAATGACTATTTAACGCCAACTGATGGTTGGGTGAATCCGTGCACTGTATTGAATCCAGGAAGCAAGGTATACCCTGTACCCAGAGTGATAGTCTCTCTGTATAAATCTCCCTGTATATGCACCGTATTTATACAAGTAATTGTACTGAGACACCCTCACAACACAACCAACCTAATAATTCTATGGCAACTAAACCAAAATAATAAAGTTAGTTTTTTGGTGGTTTATCACAATATTGTGTGACTGGAGATTGGATTGGCCATTAATGATTTGCAGAAAATGATAAGATGCTATCTGTCCGCAGTAACCCAGGAAAAAGCTATCATCTGATATTAACATTACATTTAACCAAACTGTAATATATATGTTTCATAACAGTTGTTGGTAGACAGTATTTTAAAAGTTCATGGAGTGTATAAGGGATTCCTTACAAGTATAGTCAATAAACATAAATAAATTAAATTTAGGTTTTAATAAAATTGTCTTGGTCCAGTTTTAGGTTTGCATCCCCACACTGCCATCTTGTGGAAAACATAAAATATTGCTATTGTTACCTGCTAGAATACTTGTTTATAATAATCCTATATTCAGTTGGCATGCATGTTGGTGTTGATGATGCATTTTGGACTTAAAAATCCTTGTGCTGCTTATTCTATAAATGGCTCTGAGTTAAGTGAATCCCTGTAGGAAAAGGATCTGGAGTTTTGGTGGATAACAAACTTAAAGGAAGCAAGCAGTGCCAGGCGGCAACAGCCAGAGCCAGAGCCTCTTCTATAAAGAGAGGTATGGATTTAAGGGAGAAAAATGTTATTCTTCTTCTTTACAAAGCATTGGTAAGGCCTCATTTGGAATATGCAGTGCAATTTTGGAATCCTGTGTACAAAAAGGACATCTTTGAAATGGAAAGGGTTCAGAGAAGGGCAACTAAATTAAAGGGGAACTGTGGTCTCCAAACAAGTTAAGTTTAAAGGGAAGGTTTCCTACCTTTAAAACAAGCCATCAACCACCTCTCTACGTGCTCCACAGCCCAAGATATACAGAAATTACTGACCAGAAAGTTAATGGGTGGGATGCTGACCTGTGACATTCCTGAGGCGTCTCCTGCACAGTCCCGGTGAGCACAGCCTCAGACTCCCTCAGTGTGTGAGGGAGACAGGAAGTCCCTCCTCCTCTCTGCTGTGTGAAGTCCTGACAGAGAAGGTAAGGGAATCTACAGCCCTTCTCTTTCACTGTGTGAAAACAGGCTTTTCAGGCAGAGTTCTCACTAACTGAAAAGGCTGATTTCACAGAATTTTCTGTAGGGGTGTGTGTTCTGAGTGACCCATGGCACCTGCGAGTGGGCGGGGCCACGGCACCCACGAGTGGGCGGGGCCACATGGGGCTGTAAGATAATGGGCCATGGGGGGCCTGCAACTGGAGGGACCATGGGGTCCATGAGTGGGAGGGACCAAGGGGGCTGCAAAGGGAAGGATACACAGGACAGACTGACTGACAATTTCAGAGCAGGAAGTGCAGGGGACCTGGTGATGCTGCTGCCATATCACAAAAATGTAAATATCTTCAAAACTATGCAAAATAAACAATGGAAATAAATTGCAAAAATTCTCAGGGGAGCAATACCTATCAATTTACCTAAAGTAATTTTTAATTTTTAATAAGGGGATTGGGAGAGCTTGAATATGAAGAGAGACTTGAAAAGTTACAAATATGTACGCTGGAGAAAAGGCGCTTGTGTGGGGATATGATTACTGTGTATAAATACATTAACGGGCCATACAATAAACTATCTGGGGCATTGTTCACCAATAGAACGTGTCAGAGGAAACGCGGACATCCCTTAAGACTTGAAGAAATTAAGTTTAGTATTAAGTTAGGAAAGGGTTTTCACTGTGAGAACGGTAAAGCTATGGAACTGTCTTCCAGTGGACGTTGTTATGGCAGGTTCATTGGACAGTTTAATAAAAAGCTGGATGAGTTTCTGCAAACAAGGAATGTTGCAGGTTACTGGTATTGATACATAAAGTAGAGTTGATCCAGGGAAATTTCCGATTGCCACTTGGAGTCAGGAAGGAACTTTTTCCCTGCTTCATTAATCTCGTGGGTTTTTTTTGCCTTCCTCTGGATCAACAGTTAGACAGGAAATGTGGGTATTGCCGAGTAGGTTGGACTAGATGGACGTATGTCTTTATTCAACCTCATGTCCAGAATTTAAATACAAGAGCATAATAAAGAGGTGTTAATAGTGGCCATCACCACCTTTGTATGTAAAAAAAAGTTTTTTTAATGGTTATAACTTACTATGAAAAGAACAGTGTCACTCGCATACACAATGTACGTGTTTGGTTAGTAGGCCTAACATTAACATGCACAGTAAAAACTCAATATATAGTGGGGGCCCCTGACATTTGAATGATTACATATTATGCATACCTATTAATGTTTACTTTAAAAGGACTTGTGGGGTTGGTGCAATAAGAGGAGCAAAAGTTTCATTAGCAGCAACCAATCAGAAGCTTAGCTTTATACTAGGTTGGTGCATTTAGAAAACATCTGATTGGTTGTTGTAGATAAATATCATGGACAAATGCTTGCACCTTTTTTTGTATTAATTTAAAGGACATTTTTTCTATTTGCTCCTCTCCTCGAACTGACTTGACCACTGGGTACTTTACAGAACACCTGTAATACATACTTAAAGGTTCCTCCACTGTCTGCAGTGACGTAGCCAATGGGAAGGCACACTTAGCGATAAGCGTGCCTTCCTATTGGCCCCTGTTGCGGCTGTCAGTGACAGAGGTCTAGAGGAGGAGCAGACTGGTGTGAAGAAGGAACACAAAGTATTTCAAATGATCTGTAAAGTACCCAGAGGTGAAGGTCCTCTTCCTGGGAACCCTTTAGGTGTGGATCATAGGTGAGGAGAGTATAATTGTCCTTTTATGAATATGCTTAGAAGAACGGGTGTTTTTATTGTTTCTCCTCATACACTATACCATGTTGCCGTAGTGATCACGACATTTTGTTGAGTTTACATACAAGAGGCAGCAGATGGCGTCATCACAGAAGGAAGTTGGGGTTTACTTTGGAGCAAGATAAAGGAAAAAAGGAAGTTCATTGCTGGGTGAATATAAATAGCCGCTGTGTGTGTACAATCCACGTGGGTAACAAACAACATTCAAAACAGAAGCCAATAGCAACACAGAGTAAAGACGCTATAGGGAATAGTTATGATAGACAATAAAAGTCAAATCCTTGGCCTAATGCATGGAAGGTGCAATCATCTACACCCCTTACCCCTTACCCAAGGGGTTAAGGTAATCCAACAAGCAAGCAAAGTAAGAGGAGTAAAGAGGAAATCTGTGTAAAACATAGACACAACGTTTCAGGGGGCTTACTGGCCCCTTCCTCAGGTATTTACCCGATTAGCGTGCTCCTCATACTTTGTTTGCTTGTTAGAAAATAAAAGTCACATTATCAACAATTTACATTCCTCCTTGTAAAAAACCTCAAAAAGACCAAAAGAGGCGCATTACTGTGATTCCACAATTTATTTTTGCAAAAACAACGTTATATACCTGAGGAAGGATGTTTTTGCACAAATCAATTGTGAAATCACAGAAGTAGTGTGCCCCTCTTGCTCTTGTTCGTTAATTGGATTACCTTAGCCCTCTGGGTAGGGGATGTGGAAGATTCAGGGTTGCAAGATCTTGGCCGCTCCTGAGCGGGAGGGGATGGAGCCATGAAATCACAGTGATGTCACAATGGGCGGGGCCGCAGTCGGAGTTTGGGGTGTAAATGGGCAAGGAGTGGGCGTAACTTGGCAGGGCAGCTAGGGCTGGTCTCTGGATGGGATTTCAGCCCTGATTGCAGGACTCTGCATTTTGTCCCTGCAGTAGGGGCAATCCCGTCCAAACAGGGATGACTGGCAACCCTGTGAGGATTGCACCTACCAAGCATTAGGCCAAGGCCAACCACAGTGTGCTAGAGTGAACCTTGATCATACAGCTGGTATTGTCAGCTAAAAAAAAATTTATGTGTACAAATGACCACACACAGTTCAACGATCATATGAAATCAGAATATCCTGATATCGTACAAGGATTGGTGCATTTAAGGGCCCCTCAACTACTTAACTGATATCATTTATATGAGCGAGACTTTTAGTGGCACTTTAAAGGGGAAGTACAGCAATTCAAGATCTGGAAACTGGGTAATTAAATCCTTAAACCTCGTAAACACGTCTGACGCAAGGACCAACAAAGGACACCCGTCGACCATTTCGGCTGCTAGATGCATGTGTTTGTGCATTATCGCCCAAAAAGGCCGTTTGTCTCGCTTTCGGGGGTCATTCGACAGTCCGTGCGTCGGACGTGTGTACGGGACTTTACTCTGATATCTCGGAGGACACACCATTATGAAACAGTCCAGGTCACACTCCAGCACACCGCTGTTGGCTCAATGCCAGACAATTCCGTAGGTGCCGCCCCCCTGCCCTCCACTCCTAGGGCCAGACAGTTCTATAGCACTAGAATATATAGGGGAGCACACTACAAATGGTGAGTCCAAACTTTTATTGTAAAAAACAACAACAACGTTTCGGGACGCCTTGTCCCTCGGGCCAAACAGAGGCTCCCAGTAAAGTGAATACAGCATACAAGTGCGTCATACATAAAGTGCTTCATAATAAAGTGACAAATGCTGAAAATACAAGAAATTACAATGATAAATCATCCACCAATAATATAAGTCTAAAATAGCAAATACAGAAATAATATAACCAAGTGACAATGATACAATGTAATAAATAGCAGTTGCAAGATTATCAAAACATATAGTCATAAATATAAAATCCTACTGGGCTAAAATTATGTGAAATACATGATTAAAACATCCATAAGGATACAACAGATGTGCTCAATAAGCACCACTGTCCAATCAAACCATCACAGAAAGAGACTTCTGCTGTTGGCTTGCTCCTGTAGATGGCAGTATCTCGCCTGAGTAAAGATGTACAAAAAACAAACTTATCATAATACATCATATGGAATATAAACTGATAAATACACATTATAACAAACTGGTTATCAATGCTGAAAGGCAGCACCCTAACTCAATTCTGTTTCTTCATTTAACCCAATGGGACATAGTGTCTGCAGTTTGTCTATCCACTACGCTTCTTTTCTTAGCAGGGCTTTCCTATAATCGCCCCCTCTTTTATCTGGTTTTACTACCTCTATCACCTGCCATTTTAGTTGTGAGGCATGGTGTCGGTTCTGGAAAAAATGCCTGCTTACTGGGGTCACATATGTGGATTGCTCACCCTTGTAGTTATTAATATCCCTTTTATTCTCGCCCATATGTATTCTTGCTTCTCTTTCGGTTTTACCAACGTACCCCTTCCCACAGGGGCATTCCCGGACCTTCCCTCCCCACTGGCACTTTGAGTGACAGGTTAGCGAGGCAGCCAATGGGAAGACATGCTCTGCAAGGAGGTGTGTCTTCCCATTGGCTGCCTCCCGGACTGTCACTGACAGTGCCCGTGGGGAGGATCTGACCGGAGTGACGAGGGAGTAGTGCAGGACTTTTGTAAAGTACCCAGAGGTGAGGACTTAGCGTTTTAGTTCCTCACCCTAGGTACTTTGCAGGAATGGAACGGGGAAATGGTAAATATAATTGTCCTTTAATTGTCTAGCAGCTTCCTCCATATAGGTGCTTTTATTCATATCCACAATGGCTCCCCCTTTATATGCTTTTTGATAATGATAGTCTCATTATTCTGGAAATCTCGGACGGCCATTTTTTCTTTAATTGTAATATTGTGGTTTACATTTTTATTTTTAGCCCAATTGAGTTTGTCTGTCTCAGCCAACACCACATTATTAAACACCTCCAGAGAGTTATTCTGAATGTTGGGGACAAAGGAGGATTTTTTCTTAAAAGTGTAAGGGTGCCCACAGTAATCCTGGTGAGAAAAGTGCATGTTAAGTTTGATAGTACGTATAAATTTAAACCAACCCACTTTAAAGTTGAAGAAATTACCCCTACTGGTGGGAACAAACCCTAAACCCTTCTCTAGGACAGTTTTCTGTAAAGGAGAGAGAATAAAATCAGAAATATTTACCACCAAGTCCTCCATGTTGTTTAAGGCTGGTGTCTCCTCTGTCTCTTGGCGGATAATCCACTGGGAAATCCTTCCTTGATCGTGCTGCATTTTCTTTTGCCCCTCCGGATCCTTTTCCTTTTAGTTTGGGGCTATGTCCCTTGGCCGTTTTATGCGCAGGAGAGCCCCCCCCCGCCTTGGTCTCCCTCCCCCTAGCGTAAATCCGTTTTTATATAATATAGTTCATGTTCCCCCAGCCCCAACCGCTATAATTATATCATCAGAAAGTCCCCTGATCATTACTTAGCTTACCTCTCTCCTTCGCTGTTGTGAGCAGCCGGGTCCGTGATTGGCTGCCTCTCAGCCAATCACAGACGCGGCTGCCAGTCCTGCCCCCTGCTTGCAGTTCCGTGCAAGCAGAGGGCCAAGCAGTGCGGCGAAGGAGAGAGGTAAGGTAAGTAATTGATCGGGGGACTTTCTGAGATATTAATTAGCGGTTGGGGCTGGGGGAACATGAACTATATTATATAAAAACTTTTTATAAAGGGTAGACATGCCCTATAAGGCTTGTTACATTGGTTACATTGTCACTTGCTGATATATGTTCACTTTGGGAGTCCGATAATTCTTCCAACCAAAAAAAACAAACCAAGAACCAAAAAAAAAACAACCCCCCCCCCCCCCCCCCCCCCCCCCCCCCCCCCCCCCCCCCCACCCCCCCCCCCCCCCCCCCCCCCCCCCCCCCCCCCCCCCCCCCCACCCCCCCCCCCCCCCCCCCCCCCCCCCCCCCCCCCGAAGCAGCGAGTTTGTTCCCCGTGTATCTAGGAACTTGGCCAAAATGAATTGGATTGGTCCCCTCCTGGGCATCCCCGGTATAAAATCGTGGAGGGAGCGGACTTACAGGGTATTTTCCTCACTGGGCATTAACATGTGTACTGGCTGCGGTATTACATATCAATAGCCGGGACTTAGTCTTACTGCATGGCATACAATTGGTATTGCAAGTACTGATGGCTCTCACCCAATCCTGTGCAGGTTCTTCACCCGGATTAAGCCTTTAATGTGCCTTATCTCCACTTAGTCCACTCAGCGTTCCCCACGTCTGTCGTCCCGCTCACCAACATACGTTTCACCTGTACAGTCTCTCCACAGGCTTCGTCAGGGTTATCAATAACCCTGACGAAGCCTGTGGAGAGACTGCACAGGTGAAACGTGGGCCATGCACACGTCCCCAAACATCACAGACACACCCCCAAACTTGACACCCGTGCCCAAAAACATCATACCCATGCCCACACGTTCAAACAGCGTTGCCATTCCCCCAAACATCGCAACCACAACACTAATTGTCACATCCAAGCCTCCTGGACACCACAACATCACAGACACGCCCCCAGACCGTCCACATCCTAGAATGCCGTGCCCCCATCCACCACAACATCGCAGGCATGCCCCATCCACCGACTCATATTGGGATGGTTGGGAATTACCTGCATTACCTGGACCTAATCACCAGACACACACTGCCCACATGTCACACAGACAGTTAAAACTAAAGAACAAAGACATCATGGCACTTTCAATTCGGACCAGAAAGTAACTTCATTGATTGGGATCTAATAGTCAATATAAAGTGGTCCTTGTGCAAGGATAAAGTGTTAAAGTGCAAACATGGTTATATACTGATAACTAATGTGCAAACAATTGAGCATGCTTAATAAAAACACACAGAGCTCAGACAGTGCAACAGAATGAATCCCGACTTTAACAGCACAGACAAAGAGCCGCACATCACATGATCAGAGACACAAGAACAGCGTGACACCTGTCAGTCATTCAAGTGCTGCGATATTCAGTTGCAATCAACATGTTTTCCCCAAGGTAAATTCCATGTAGCATGTTCACGAGTAGGTTCACCACAACGTTTGTATATTTACGCTCCAAGTGGTAAAACTGATAACGTTGTATATAAGGTTTTACAATAAACATATGTACTATACGTCCCTCAAGCAATGTCACCTCCTCAATAACTATTAAATACATGACGTACATTACCAACTGGGCACTTCTTTCCCCGTCTCTTCCATCTAAGCCAAACACAAACCTGCACGTAAAAAATACTATACCCACATGTGCACACGGGCAACGCCGGGTACAACTGCTAGTTGTTGATAACCTGAAAAATGAATGGCAATGTGGCTGTGTCTTCCAAACATAATCACGTATCTGACAAAACCCTTCAGCCCCATATACTGGATTGATATTTTGAGCAATTTCGGTAAATTATATCAAATCACTCAAAATATCGATTTGTTAATCGGAAAAACAAAGATCAGGCCAAGAGGCAGGTGTTTTTAAAGACTACAACTCCCAGCATTCCCTGCCTGCCTGAGTAAATGCTGGGAGTTGTATGTTTCAAAACATCTGGAGAGCAGAAAATGTGACATCCCTGATTTAGACCAAGGATAATTAACCAGTAGCCACACAGGTGTTTTTCAAACTAGTTGTAGTTTTCACAAACACCTGTAGCTTGCCTCTCCTTGGTTGAGACCCCAATTCTATTTACACAATATTGGCTATAGAACAGCCAATCTATGTGCCCAACAGATGGTTTAAAATGATAACCCCCTGTCCCAGGGTTGCTGCCAGGGAATTCTGGGAGTTGTAGTTCTCAACACTTTTAGATTGATGAGTTTTTTAACTAGGTTTTTATTTCCATGGAGGGGCCCAGTCCCCCAGGTATTCACATAATCATCAGATTACTAATTATAATGTAAAATCTATTAAATAGAAGTGAGCAAGAAAGATTCCTACTATTGTGCGAATGTGAGAGCGTTAAGTCCGGACTATATTTCCCAGCTGCCATCGCGGACAAAGCTCCTCCCAGAGAGGTGAGATGCGCGCTCACACACGTTCTTTGTGCTCCCCTCCCATCGCCCCGCCCCCATGGCTTTCGTCACATGATCAGACAGCTAGAAACATCATGTGGTGCTGATGCGCGGGGCAAACATCCTGTGTGATGGTGGGAGAGGGAGATGGACTTTCTGACCGGCCATGGCAATGATAAGGAAGGAGCTGTCCAGGTCTTACCAGGAGGTAACAGTATAGAAAGACAGAGAGCTGTTTATATATACTGTATATAATACTGTACCCTGTAATTATATATTAGTACTGACCCTGTAATAATATATAATATATATTAGTACGGTACCTGTAATAATATATATATATATAGTACTGTACCCGTTATAATATATATATATATATATAGCCAGGACAAAATGGTATGCCCACAACTCCAAAAAGGTTAAAGGGATTAGACACCCTGGTGCTACTAAAGATAAGTGATACAGTCCATGTGAAGCTTAGTGCACTCGGTAATTTTTCAAAGATTATTTATTGTGCAAATAGCATAACAGCAACGTTTCGGCCCTTTTCTAGAGCCTTTTTCAAGCCAGTGCAAATACACAAGTATCAAGTGTTGAACAAACCACACCTCTTCCTGTGATCTCATTATTATAAAGGACTACATATGTGAATCAAGGTTCTCTCTCTCGAACATCTATAGAAGTGCACAAATGCGATAAATTGCAATACAACCACTAGGGGTCAGCTCTTCATCAAAGCATGTAAAGTGCTAATGTGCTATAAATATACATAAATCGATATACAATTCAAAATATACAATATAGAGTGATTAAAATGCAATAAGAATACAATAAGAATAGTGATAATAGTAATAAAAGTAATCCTGTGACAGGTGTACATCTATATATGTGTAAAAGGAAAAAAAGGACAAGTTAGTGTCCAAAGGCAATAGAAATATATATAAAAAAATAAGAGCTATATCAATATAACACCTGAGATACATCTAGATAATGGCTGTATGATGCAGATAATTACAGTGGTAAATATTAAAAGAATATAAAGGGTATGTTAAACTACAACATACGCAAAAGGTATATAAATTTCCAAGAGCTCAAAAGGTATGTAAAACTACAACGGGTTAGCATCTAAAATACCTAATAATATCCCTAAACAAGTATACATATGAGAGAATGGCAATGGAGGGTATAAAGGCAGTAGTCCAATCAATCTACTAAACAGCAACTGAATAAGCATAATTCATATACATATAATACCCAAAATATAAAGAAACAGCAATATGGGGAGATGGCAATAGAAGCTAAAGTTCAGAAATGTAATCTTTCTTCGAAGAAACATCGAAATGAGCATTGTTCATTCATCCCTCTCGGGCTCATAGTGTCCAAATATTAATCCAGAACGTCTCACGTTCTCAGGAGGAGTTTTGACCTGTCGCTCCCTGCGGGGTAATGGAACATGGTCAATGCCCATATATTGAAAGTAGCTACCCCATGTCCTTTCTCCAAGAAATGTTTTAGCTACTGGTTTACAAGTTTTATTGTCCCGAAAGGCAGTATTAATAATATCTGTGCCCATCAATTCGGAGTTGCAGTGCTAAATCAGTTTTACCGATATATGCTAGACCACAGGGCACCAAACCATATAAATGACATGAGTTGGGAACAGGTATGGCAGAATTGATATGGATTTCCTTTGCAGTATGTGGATGTTTAAAAGATGATCCTGCAACCATATATCTAATGAGTGCAGCTTGAACATTTATAACTGCCCCTTTTTTGCTAGGGAGCCATGTGTTGACTGGAATGTAACTCCTGATTGGATCAGTATAAACTAATAAATCACAAATTTATCGCATTTTGTGCACTTCTATGAGATGTATCCGAGAGAGAACCTTGATTCACATATGTATTCACTTATATAATGAGATCACAGGAAGAGGTGTGGTTTGTTCAACACTTAAATAAGCACTTGATACTTGTGTATTGCACTGGCTTGAAAAAGGCTCTAGAAAAGGGCCGAAACGTTGCTGTTATGCTTTTTGCACAATAAATAATCTTTGAAAAATTACTTTGAAAAAAAGTGCACTAAGCTTCACATGACTATATATAATATATATATATATATATATTATATATATATATATATATATATATATATATATATATATATATAGTACTGTACCCTGTATAATATGTACCGTATATGAACTCGAGTATAAACCGAGTTTTTCAGGCTGAAAAATCAGCCTGAAAACTCGGACTCGGTTTATACTCGAGTCAGTACCTTACTACTGAGCATTCCGGCAGCCGCACGATCTTTCTGTGTACTGGCGCGCCGGCCTGACGTCATTTCCCGGCGCGGGCAGTGACGTCAGCCGGCGCGCCAGTACACAGAAAGATCGCGCGCTGCCGGAATGCTCAGGATACCGCACCGTACCTGCCAGGAAGCCCTTGATGGAGGAGAGCCCACAGGGAGAAGAGCCACAGGTACAAACTGGGTGGGAGGGTGAGGGGGGCATTCAAGATGTTTGGGAACTACAACTCCAGCATGCTTTATTAGCTGGGAGTTGTAGTTTCCAAACATCTTGAATGCCAAGTGAGGGTGGCATTCAAGATGTTGGAAACTACAACTCCCAGCATGCTTTATTAGCTGGGAGTTGCAGTTTCCAAACATCTTGAATGCCAAGTTTCTACCCTCGGTTTATCTCGAGTCAACAACTTTTATTAGGATTTTTAGTCTGAAATTGGGTACCTCTCTGGTTTATACTCGTTCGGTTTATACTCGAGTATATACGAGATATATATATAATATATATATAGTACTGTACCCTGTAATAATATATATATATATATATATATATATATATATATGTGTATTTGGCTCCATCCATCTTCCCATCAACTCTGACCAGCTTCCCTGTCCCTGCTGAAGAGAAGCACCCCCAGAGCATGATGCTGCCACCACCATATTTGACAGTGGGGATGGTGTGTTCTGAGTGATGTGCAGTGTTAGTTTTTCGCCACACATAGCGTTTTGCATTTTGGCCAAAAAGTTCCATTTTGGTCTCATCTGACCAGAGCACCTTCTTCCACATGTTTGCTGTGTCCCCCACATGGCTTGTGTCAAACTGCAAACGGGACTTCTTATGCTTTTCTGTTAACAATGGCTTTCTTCTTGCCACTCTTCCATAAAGGGCAACTTTGTGCAGTGCACGACTAATAGTTGTTCTATGGACAGATTCCCACGAGCTGTAGATCTCTGCAGCTCGTCCAGAGTCACCATGGGCCTCTTGACTGCATTTCTGATCAGCGCTCTCCTTGTTCGGCCTGTGAGTTTAGGTGGACGGCCTTGTCTTGGTAGTTTGTGTGCCATACTCCTTCCATTTCTGAATGATCGCTTGAACAGTGCTCCGTGGGATGTTCAAGGCTTTGGAAATATTTTTGTATCCTAAGCCTGCTTTAAATTTCTCAATAACTTTATCCCTGACCTGTCTGGTGTGTTCTTTGGACTTCATGGTGTTGTTGCTCCCAAGGTTCTCTTAGACAACCTCTGAGGCCGTCACAGAGCAGCTGTATTTGTACTGACATTAGATTACACACAGGAGCACTCTATTTAGTTATTAGCACTCATCAGGCAATGTCTATGGGCAACTGGGCACTCAGACCAAAGGGGGCTGAATAATTACGCACACCCCACTTTGCAGTTATTGATTTGTTAAAAATGGTTGGAATCAAGTATGATTTTCATTCCACTTCTCACGTGTACACCACTTTGTATTGGTCTTTCATGTGGAATTCCAATAAAATTGATTCATGTTTGTGGCAGTAATGTGACAAAATGTGGAAAACATCAAGGGGGCCGAATACTTTTGCAAACCACTGTATATAGTAATGTACCCTGTAATAATATATATATAGTACTGTACCCTGTAATAATATACAGTATATAATACTATACCCTATGTAGATAATTCCCGGGCACACTGTTCACTTAATTCCAATAAACTTTATTTGACGTTTCTACGACAGTAAGTTCATTTTCATCAAAACACTAATTGGATATATAGTACTGTACCCCGTAATAATATACAGTATATAATACTATACCCTATGTAGATAATTCCCGGGCACACTGTTCTCTTAATTCCAATAAACTTTATTTGACGTTTCTACGACGCTCAGTTTGTTTTCATCAGAACACTAATTGGATATATAGTACTGTACCCTGTAATAATATACAGTATATAATACTATACCCTATGTAGATAATTTCCGGGCACACTGTTCTCTTAATTCCAATAAACTTTATTTGACGTTTCTACGACAGTCAGTTCGTTTTCATCAGAACACTAATTTGATATATACGTAGTACTGTACCCTGTAATAATATACAGTATATAATACTATACCCTATGTAGATAATTCCCGGGCACACTGTTCTCTTAATTCCAATAAACTTTATTTGACGTTTCTACGACGCTCAGTTCGTTTTCATCAGAACACTAATTGGATATATAGTACTGTACCCTGTAATAATATACAGTATATAACACTATACCCTATGTAGATAATTCCCGGGCACACTGTTCTCTTAATTCCAATAAACTTTATTTGACGTTTCGTCCGACTCCAGTTCGTTTTCATCAGAACCTAATTGGATATATAGTACTGTACCCCGTAATAATATACAGTATATAACACTATACCCTATGTAGATAATTCCCGGGCACACTGTTCTCTTAATTCCAATAAACTTTATTTGACGTTTCTACGACGCTCAGTTCGTTTTCATCAGAACACTAATGGATATATAGTACTGTACCCTGTAATAATATCCAGTATAAACACTATACCCTATGTAGATAATTCCCGGGCACACTGTTCTCTAATTCCAATAAACTTTATTTGACGTTTCTACGACGCTCAGTTCGTTTTCATCAGACACTAATTGGATTGTGTTCTGATGAAGACGAACTGAGCTTATCGAACATCAAATAAAGTTAATTGGAAATAGAGAACAGTGTGCCCGGGAATTATCTACATATTGTTGATTAGTAAGTGTAATTGGTGGAGTTACACACCTGGTGGGCACCTATGATTGAACTGGATGAGTGCAGAAGTCCCATGCAATTAGTACTATACCCTGGAATAATAAAATATATAGTACGGTACTCTGTAATAAATATATAGTCCAACAACACTGCACTCAATGCATAACAGATATTTATTTCCTTAGTACAGCATGTACATAATGTTTCGGGGAAACAACAGTCCCCTTCCTCAGGTGAAAAAAAGCTGTTACATAGAGTGTCAAACACAGATGAATTTAAAGGTAATTGCAGGAAGCGACCAAATTGTATTTGGTCACTTCCTGCAATTACCTTTAAATTCATCTGTGTTTGACACTATGTATATCTAATAAAATTATAGTTTAACCTCACTTTTTTCATCTCTGGATCTGCGAGTGTGTTTGGGTAATTAATTAGGGGGATTCTTTGCTCTTTAATAATAGATTCTGTCAGTGCAAGATAAGAAAATAGTTACAAAATTATTTTTCCTTTTTTCTAATAAATGCAATTAGTTGGATTTATACAGTTAATTCATGCAGAACTACAACTACCTGAACCCCCTCTACAGTAGCAGTAGCACTGCCCTGAGTGCATGGTTTTTTAAAAAAAATAAGAGCTAATCAATATAACACCTGAGATAATCTAGATATGGCTGTATGATGCAGATTACAGTGGTAAATATTAAAGAATATAAAGGGTATGTTAAACTACAACATACGCAAAAGGTATATAAATTTCCAAGAGCTCAAAAGGTATGTAAAACTACAAACGGGGTTAGCATCTAAAATACCTAATAATATCCCTAAACAAGTATACATGAGAGAATTGCAATGGAGGGTATAAGCAGTAGTCCAATCAATCTACTAAACAGCAACTGATAAGCATAATTCTATAACATATAATATCCCAAAATGAATAAAGAAACAGCAATATGGGGAGATGGCAATAGAAGGCTAAAGTTCAGAAATGTAATCTTCTTCGAAGAAACATCGAAATGAGCATTGTTCATTCAGTCCTCTCGGGCTATAGTGTCCAAATATTTAATCCGAACGTCTCACGTCTCAGGAGGAGTTTTGACCTGTCGCTCCCCTGCGGGGTAATGGAACAGGGTCAATGCCCATATATTTGAAAGTAGCTACCCATGTCCTTTCTAAGAAATGTTTAGCTCTGGTTTACAAGTTTTATTGTCCCGAAAGGCAGTATTAATAGATGATCTGTGCCCATCAATTCGGGTTGCAGTGCTAAATCAGTTTTACCGATATATGCTAGACCACAGGGCACCAAACCATATAAATGACATGAGTTGTGGACATGTATGGCAGAATTGATATGGATTTCCTTTGCAGTATGTGGATGTTTAAAAGATGATCCTGCAAACCATATATCTACATGAGATGCAGCTTGAACATTTATAAACTGCCTCCTTTTTTGCTAGGGGGAGCCATGTGTTGACTGGATGTAACTCCTGATTGGATCAGTATAAACTAATAAATCACAAATTTATCGCATTTTGTGCACTCTATGAGATGTATCCGAGAGGAGAACCTTGATTCACATAGTATTCACTTATATAATGAGATCACAGGAAGAGGTGTGGTTTGTCAACACTTAATAAGCACTTGATACTTGTGTATTTGCCTGGCTTGAAAAAGGCTTAGAAAAGGGCCGAAACGTTGCTGTTATGCTTTGCACAATAAATAATCTTTGAAAAATACTTTGAAAAAAAGTGCACAAGCTTCACATGGACTATATATATTATAATATATATATATATATATATATAAATATATATATATATATATATAATATAAGATACTGTACCGTAAATATGTCCGTATATGAACTCGAGTATAAACCGAGTTTTCAGGCTGAAAAATCAGCCTGAAAACTCGGACTCGGTTATATCGAGTCGACCTTACCTGAGCACCGTCCGGCACCGCACGATCTTTCTGTGTACTGGCGCGGCCGGCCTGAGAATTTCCCCGGCGCCGGGCAGTGACGTCAGCCGGCGCGCCAGTACACAGAAAGACGCGCGGCTGCCGGGATGCTCAGGATACCGCACGTACCTGCCAGAAGCCCTTGGATGGAGGAGAGCCCACAGGGAGAAGAGCCACAGGTACAAACTGGGTGGAGGGTGAGGGGGGCATTCAAGATGTTTGGGAACTACAACTCCAGCATGCTTATTAGCTGGGAGTTGTAGTTTCCAAACATCTTGAATGCCAAGTGAGGGTGGCATTCAAGATGTTTGGAAACTACAACTCCCAGCATGCTTTATTAGCTGGGAGTTGCAGTTCCAAACATCTTGAATGCCAAGTTTCCCTCGGTTATACTCGAGTCAACAACTTTTATTAGGATTTTTAGCTGAAATTGGGTACCTCGGTTTAACTCTGGTCGGTTTATACTCGAGTATATACGAGATATATATTATATAATGTACTGTACCCTGTAATATAAAATATGTATATATATATAGTGACTGTACCCTGTAATAATATAATATATATATATATATATATATATATATGTGTATTGGCTCCATCCATCTTCCCATCAACTCTGACCAGCTTCCTGTCCCTGCTGAAGAGAAGCACCCCCAGAGCATGATGCTGCCACCCATATTTGACAGTGGGGATGGTGTGTTCTGAGTGATGTGCAGTGTTAGTTTTTCGCCACACATAGCGTTTTGCATTTGGCCAAAAGTTCCATTTTGGTCTCATCTGACCAGAGCACCTTCTTCCACATGTTTGCTGTGTCCCCACATGGCTTGTGTCAAACTGCAAACGGGAATTCTTATGCTTTTCGTTAACCAATGGCTTTCTCTTGCCACTCTTCCATAAAGGCAACTTTGTGCAGTGCACGACTAATAGTTGTTCTATGGACAGATTCCCCACCTGAGTGTAGATCTCTGCAGCTCGTCCAGAGTCACCATGGGCCTCTTGAGCATTTCTGATCAGGCTCTCCTTGTTGGCCTGTGAGTTATGGACGGCCTTGTCTTGGTAGTTTGTGTGCCATACTCCCATTTCTGAATGATCGCTTGAACAGTGCCGTGGGATGTTCAAGGCTTTGGAAATATTTTTGTACCTAAGCCTGCTTTAAATTTCTCAATAACTTTATCCCTGACCTGTCTGGTGTGTTCTTTGGACTTCATGGTGTTGTTGCTCCCAAGGTTCTCTTAGACAACTCTGAGGCCGTCACAGAGCAGCTGTATTTGTAATGACATTAGATTACACACAGGAGCACTCTATTTAGTTATTAGCACTCATCAGGCAATGTCTATGGGCAACTGGGCATCAGACCAAAGGGGGCTGAATATTACGCACACCCCATTTGCAGTATTGATTTGTTAAAATGGTTGGAACAAGTATGATTTCATTCCACTTTCACGTGTACACCACTTTGTATTGGTCTTTCATGTGGAATCCAATAAATTGATTCATGTTTGTGGCAGTAATGTGACAAAATGTGGAAAACATCAAGGGGGCCGAATACTTTTGCAAACCACTGATATATAATGTACCCTGTAATAATATATATATAGTACTGTACCCTGTAATAATATACAGTATATAATCTATACCCTATGTAGATAATTCCCGGGCACACTGTTCAATAATTCCAAAAATATTTGACGTTTCTACGACAGTAGTTCATTTTCATCAAAACACTAATTGGATATATAGTACTGTACCCCGTAATAATATACCGTATATAAACTATACCCTATGTAGATATTCGGGCACACTGTTCTCTTAATTCCAATAAACTTATTTGACGTTTCTACGACGCTCAGTTGTTTTCATCAGAACACTAATTGGATATATAGTACTGTACCCTGTAATAATATACAGTATATAATACTATCCTTGAGATAATTTCCGGGCACACTGTTCTCTTAATTCCAATAAAATTTATTTGACGTTCTACCGACGCTCAGTTCGTTTTCATCAGAACTCTAATTGGATATATAGTACTGTACCCTGTAATAATATACAGTATAAACACTATACCCTATGTAGATAATTCCCGGGCACACTGTTCTCTTAATTCCAATAAACTTTATTTGACGTTCTACGACAGTCAGTTCGTTTTCATCAGAACACTAATTTGTATATACGTAGTACTGTACCTGTAATAATATACAGTATTAATACTATACCCTATGTAGATAATTCCCGGGCACACTGTTCTCTTAATTCCAATACTTTATTTGACGTTTCTACGACGCTCAGTCGTTTTCATCAGAACACTAATTGGATATATAGTACTGTACCCCGTAATAATATACAGTATATAACACTATACCCTATGTAGATAATTCCCGGGCACACTGTTCTCTTAATTCCAATAAACTTATTTGACGTTCTACGACGCTCAGTTCGTTTTCATCAGAACACTAATTGGATATATAGTACTGTACCTGATAATATACAGTATATACACTATACCCTATGTAGATAATTCCCGGGCACACTGTTCTTTAATTCCAATAAACCTTTTTGACGTTTCTACGACGCTCAGTTGTTTTCATCAGAACACTAATTGGATTGGTGTTCTGATGAAGACGAACTGAGCTTCATCGAAACATCAAATAAAGTAATTGGAATTAAGAGAACAGTGTGCCCGGGAATATCTACATATTGTTGATTAGTAAGTGTAATTGGTGGAGTTACACAACCTGGTGGCACTGGATTATTGAACTGGATGAGTGCAGAAGAGTCCATGCAATTAGTACTTAACCCTGGAATAATAAAAAATATAGTACGGTACTCTGTAATAAATATATAGTCCAACAACACTGCACTCAATGCATAACAGATATTATTTCCTTAGGCAGCATGTACATAATGTTTCGGGGAAACAACAGTCCCCTTCCTCAGGTGAAAAAAAGTGTTACATAGAGTGTCAAACACAGATGAATAAAGGTAATTGCAGGAAGCGACCAAATGTATTTGGTCACTTCCTGCAATTACCTTTAAATTCACTGTGTGACACTAGTATATCTAATAAAATTATAGTTTAACCTCACTTTTATCTCTGGATCTGCGAGTGTGTTTGGGTAATAATTAGGGGGATTCTTTGCTCTTTAATAATAGATTTGTCAGTGCAGATAAGAAAATAGTTACAAAATTATTTTTCCTTTTTCTAATAAATGCATTAGTTGGATTATACAGTTAATTCATGCAGAACTACAACTACCTGAACCCCCTCTACAGTAGAGTAGCACTGCCCTGAGTGCATGGTTAATTGTTGTAGGGCAGGATATGGTTTCTTTAACTAGGATGAACAGCGTGCCTTTTTACACAGGACTAACAGGGACTTTTCTTACATCCTAATTAAATGTCACACACTTCCTGTACCACAGTGCAAACGGATAACAGACACACAGGGAGACCACACTATCTATTCTTACTGGACCTGATAATATTTGAAACACGATTGTATTATACTTTCACAGCTTAACGAGGACACAGAACCTCCAGCTTTAGATCCAGATGTGACTGAGCACATGGATGAAGAGGAGCAGGATGATGCTGTGTGTCGGCTGTTGTGCCTGGTATGTGGAGCAGGGTCTCTCGATCTACCCTACTATGGCATGGTCCCAACTGTTGTACCACTGCCAATAATGGTTTTGTAGAATACAATGACAATGATATGTAGTTATGGGACTTAATTAAAAGAAAAAGGTTCTTTACATTTTATTCAATCTTGGTTTATTACCAAAATATTGTTACACTCTAAAAACTCTCCCCCCCCCCCAAGTGTTCCAATTCTCCAGTACAGTGCGCCCTCTTTGCTGAGACCAGCTCATCCAAGAGACCTCTAGAAGGACGAGCATGCATTGCCATCTCAAGTTAAAACTTAGAGGAGTGGGATAGTAGAAGCAGTGTGAGGGTTCTGTTATGCTGATGTCTCACCATTTTTGCTCATGAAGTGCTTTAAAAAGTTTAGACGAGCATGCATATTTTTCTGGGAGGGTGAAAGGCCAGAAGGATGAACCTAGCTAGTCCTTTTTACACAGGACTAAACAGGATGGACTTTTCTTACATCCTAATTAAATGTCACACACTTCCTGTACCACAGTGCAAACGGATAACAGACCACACAGGGAGACCACACTATCTATTCTTACTGGACCTGTATAATTCATGAAACACTGATTGTATTATACTTTCACAGCTTAACGAGGACACAGAACCTCCAGCTTTAGATCCAGATGTGACTGAGCACATGGATGAAGAGGAGCAGGATGATGCTGTGTCGGCTGTTGTGCCTGGTATGTGGAGCAGGGTCTCCGATCTACCCTACTATGGCATTGGTCCCAACTGTTGTACCACTGCCAATAATGTTTTGTAGAATACAATGACAATGTATATGTAGTTATGGGACTTTAATTAAAAAGAAAAAGGTTCTTTACATTTTATTCAATCTTGGTTTTATTACCAAAATATTGTTACACTCTAAAAATCTCCCCCCCCCCCCCCAGTGTTCCAATTCTCCAGTACAGTGCGCCCTCCTTTGCTGAGACCAGCTCATCCAAGATGACCTCTA
Source organism: Hymenochirus boettgeri (assembly GCA_019447015.1). Lineage (NCBI taxonomy): Eukaryota > Metazoa > Chordata > Amphibia > Anura > Pipidae > Hymenochirus > Hymenochirus boettgeri. The sequence continues at coordinate 23,960,088 of CM033473.1, read as the reverse complement.
GAAGGACGAGCATGCATTGCCATCTCCAAGTTAAAACTTAGAGTAGTGGGATAGTAGAAGGCAGTGTGAGGGTTCTGTTATGCTGATGTCTCACCATTTTTGCTCATGAAGTGCTTTAAAAAGGTTTAGACGAGCATGCATTATTCTTTCTGGGAGGGTGAAGGGCCAGAGTCAGAAGTTTTTTAAATTTTATAAATTGGCATTTGGTTAATGTGTTGATTTTCTAAAGGCTTTTCTATCTTTGCAGACAGAGATTCAGATAGGAGCAGCCCATCTGTCCGTTTCAGCAGAACGTGCCTAAAGAATTTCTTCTCTGTCTTGCTCATCCTTGTGTATCTGCTCCTAATGGCCGTCGCCGTGTTTCTCGTTTATCAGACAATCGCTGACTTCAAGGATAAACTGAAACATCCTGTAATGTCGGTGACGTATAAAGAGGTTAACATGTACGATTCTCCAGGTTGGTCCTTCATTGATCTGCTAACCCATGCGCTTCCATTTAAAATGGGCGTGGCAATTTCTTTAGGAGATAAAAGGAGATCTAAAGCTTATATTTGTGTAAATCATCGCTGACCACACAGTGCTATGTAAAGCAGTTCTGGGCATTTTGGTGCCCAAAACTGCTAAACAAACCCCCGTGTGCCCCCTTACCAACTCATGCAATTTAATTGTTTTAATCTACAGTTAAAGGGTATGTCCACCCTAAAAATAGTTTTTTAATATAAGATTCCCCCTGTCCCCCCAGCCCCAACCGCTATATTTATATTTTTAGAAAGTGCCCCAAACTCTACTTACCTTCCCTCTTTCCTCCGCAGCGAGCAGAGGGGCGGGACCGGCAGTCGCGTCTGCGATTGGCTGAGCGGCAGCCAATCACGGACGTGGCTGCCGGGAGTGCATTTCGGCGGGGGAAAGAGGGAAGGTAAGTAAAATTTGGGGAGCTTTCTAAGCATATAAATATAGCTGTTGGGGCTGGGGGGACAGGGGGAATCTTATAGTTAAAGGGTTTAACGCTAGAGGGAGGGGGAGAAGGGCTGCAGTACGCATGCCAAACTTCTCCCGGAGGCCAGGTAGGAGGCAGAGTCCTATATGGACTCTGCTATCCTCCTGGTGGGCAGTTTTTGGGACTTTAGGGGGGGACTACAGGAGAACCATATGGAGCTGGGATGTGAAGTAAGGATTACACTACACTACATGATGGGGTCAGTAGTGGGGTGGATTATAGTTTTGGGGGTGGACATGCCCTTTAATAAATATCACTGTCAAAAAGGATACTATGAATTACCTTAGTGGTAGTGTAATAGTGCGATTTAACACAATGTTTTGGGTAAACTTTCCTAGGGAGTTTACCTGGTGAAGGTTTACCCGAAACATTGTGTTAGCTTGTTACCATATTTCTTTGAGGCTTTCCATGATCTAGTACCCTTGGGATGGTCATGGTATTGCAGTTTCCAATAAATATCGTTGTTAGAAATTTTGTGTGAGTCTTAGCCTGTAGCTTGTGCTTTTTTCAATGGTTAGGATTTAGTGTTCAATATTTTGATTTTTGTTTGATTTAAGGATCAACACACACCACACAGTATGCACAAAATAATTGTCTCAGATTATTTACATTCTTTGTTACAGTGATTATATATTTCATACAGTTTTTAAATGGTTAGGATTTATACGAGGGATTTATTCACAAATACAGCCTGGCGGATTGCCGAATGACTCCTGACGTTCGTCGCACGAATGCATCATGGTCAGGGATTGTGGCTCAGTGCACACATTGTACGTGTGTATGAACCTTATCTCTCTGTCTGTCTATCTGCCTATCTCTATATCTGTCTGTCAGTCTGTCTGTCTATATATCTATTGGATTATCTATCTATCTACCTATGGGATTATCCATCTATCTGCATACCTCTCTCTATCTCTCCGTCTATCTATCTGCCTCTCTTTCTATCTATCCGCCTATTTCTCTCTCTAATTTTGGGGGCTTTTGGAAAATAAAATATATGCGGTTGGGGCTGGCAGACATGGGGAACATCATATAAAAACTACTTTTAGGGTGGACATACCCTTTAAGTGTTTTTTATTTTACAAAGAGAATTAGTGGGACACAAAGTGTACAAATTATTTTTAATACAATCCTACATGTCTACAAGTCGCTCTCTCTTATCTACTCTCTCCTCCCTATTGTAGTTAGTAGTTTGCTACCAGTGATCTTCACATTCTTCCACTGGAGAAAGGATAAATATTTAACCAGGCAGGTACAAAGAAGGTGGAATCCTGCAGAAAACAAGTTGTTTCAGTCCAGGGGCACTTCTAGTTTTTTGGCACCTGAGGCAAACTGTGTAAAAGGTGCCTCACATCTGTAATAGGTGAGGGAGGCGTGGGTTCTGGTTTCGGCTAAACACTTGGTAAATTCAACCTTTACAAAGTGGGGGCGCAGGTAGGAGAATAAATGGATAAAAGAGATAGCAGATGATGAGGCGAAATAGGGGATAGTAGAAGAGCAATAGATAGGCGAGAGATAGAGCAGAAATAGGCGGATAATAGAAGAGGCAGATAGATAGGCATTAGGATAGAGAGTAGAATAAATAGAAGAGAGGCATAGATAGGCGGATAGATAGAGCGAGAAATGGCAGATATACAAAAATAGCAGATAATAGGCGAGAGATAGAGCGAGAAATAGGCAGATAGATATAGAAGAGAAGGCATATAGAAAGGCGGATAGATAAAGAGAGAAATAGGGCGGATAGAGAAGATAGCAGATAGATAGCAATATAGAGAGGAAGAAGATAGGCGGATATATGAGAGAGAAATAGGGCGATAGATGAAATAGAGGATGATAGGCGATAGTATAGATAGAGGAGATAGATAGGCGGTGATGAGAGAGGCAGATAGATAGGGGATAGATAGAGAGAGGCAGATAGATAGGCGGATAAGATAGAGAGAGAATATGCGATAGATAGAAAGAGAGGCAGATAGATAGGCGGATAGATAGAGAGGCGATAGATAGCGATAGATAGAGAGAGAGAATAGGCGGATAGAAGAGAAAGAGGCAGATAGATAGGCATATGAGAGAGAAATAGCGTAGATAGAAAGAGAGCAGATCGATAACGTAGAGATAGAGAGAGTTTGCAATAGATGGATAATCCCATCGTTTATAGTCTATCTGCCTCTCTTTCTATCTATCCGCCTATTTCTCTCTCTATCTGCCTATCTATCTGCCTCTTTCTATCTATCCGCCTATTTCTCTCTCTATCTATCCGCCTATCTATCTGCCTCTCTATCTATCCGCCTATCTATCTGCCTCTCTTTCTATCTATCCGCCTATTTCTCTCTCTATCTATCCGCCTATCTATCTGCCTCTCTCTATCTATCCGTAGCCATGCTGAAAAATTAGCAAGATGAAAATAAGCCACAGAAAAATTAGCCATGCTGAAAATAACCACAAGGAAAAAAAATTAGCCATTGCTGAAAATTAGCCTGCGAAAAGTAGCCATGCTGAAAATAACCACAAAGGGAAAATTAGCCATGCCTGAAAATAAGCCATGCTGAAAATAGCCATGCTGAAAATTAGCCATGCTGAAAATATGACACACGAAAATTAGCATGCGGAAAATAGCACGCGGAAAATGAGACATGCTGAAAATAAGCTATGCTGAAAAATAGCATGCGGAAAATTAGCATGCTGAAAACAAGCGATATGAAAATTAGCCATGTGGAAAAATAAGCCCACGAGGAAAATAAGTCATGCTGAAAACAAGATATACTGAAACAATTAGCCATGTGGAAAATAAGCCACACAAGGAAAATTAGCATGCTAAAAAATAGCCAAAGGAAAATTAGCCATGCGAAAATAAGCTATACTGAAAAATTAGCCATGCGGAGGAAAATTAGCCATGCGGAAAATAAATCCACGAGGAGAAAATGAAGGCCATGAGGAAAATTTAGCCACGCGGAAAATTAGCAATGCTGAAAATCAGCCATGCTGAAACCGCATGCAGAAAGAAGCCAGCTATAAAAACAAGCCATGCTGGAAAACCAGCCATGCGGAAAAATAAGTAAGTTAAAAATCAGCCATGCAGGAAATTAGTCACACGAAAAAATTAGCCATGTGGTATTTAGAATGCGGGAAAAATAAGCCACAAGGAAAATGAACCATGCTGAAATAAGCCACAAGGAAATGTAGCCATGCTGAAATAAGCCATGTTGAAAATATGCCATACTGAAAATTAGCCATGCTGGTGAAAAACAGCATGCTGAAAACCACCATGAAGAAAGTAGGCCAACCACTAAAAATAAGCCATGCTGAAAACCAGCCATGCGGAATTAGTTACGTTACGTGAAAAAGAAGCCAGCAGGAAATTAGCCACACGAAAAATATTGCCATGGGGGATTATTAGCAATGCGGAAAATAAGCCATGTGAAAAAAGCCATGAGGAAAATAAGCCATTGCGAAAATTAGCCATGTGAAATAAAGCCACAAGGAAAAAAAATTAGCCATGCTGAAACAAGACACCAAGAAAATTAGCATGCTGAAAAATTAGCCATGCTGAACAAAAACAAGCCACAAGGCAAATTAGCCATGCTGAAAATTAGCCATGCGAAAATAAAGCCATGCTGAAAATTAGCCATGCTGAAAAATAAGCCCAAAAGGGAAGGAAAACTAGCCATGTTGGAAATAAGCTCACAAGGAAAAGGAAAAATTAGCAGCTGAAAATAAAGCCACGAGGAAAATTTAGCCATCTGAAAAAAGCCACGAAGAAAGAAAATTAGCCATGCTGAAAATAAGTCCGAAGAAAATTAGCCATGCTGAAATAAGCCACGAAGCAAAATTAGGCCATGCTGAAAATAAGCCATGCTGAAAAATTAGCCATGTGAAAAATAAAGCCATACTGAAAATTAGCAATGCGGAAAAATAAGCCACGAGGAAAATTAGCCATGCGGGAAAAATAAGCCACGAGGAAAATAAGCTTTATACTGAAAATTAGCCATGACTGAAAATAAAGCTATACTGAAAAATTAGCCATTGCGGGAAAATAAGCCACAAGAAAATAAAGCCATGCTGAAAACAAGCTATACTGAAAATTAGCCATGTGGAAAATAAAAGCAACAAGGAAATTAGCCATGCTGAAAATCAGCCTACGAGGAAAAATTAGCAATGCTGAAAATAAGCTATACTGAAATTACCATGCGGAGGGAAAATTAGCCATGCAGGAGAAATTAGGCACCATAAAAATCAAGCCATGCTGAAAAACCCAGCCAGCGGGAGGAACCTTAGTTACGTTCGTTAAAAATTAAGGCCATGCAGGAAATTAGCCAAACGAAAAAAGCCATGTGGATATTTAGCCATGCGGAAAAAAAGCCATGTGGAAAATAAGCCATGAGGAAAAAAAATAGCCATGATGGAAAATTAGCCATGTGAAAAATAAGCCACAAGAAAAATTAGCCATGCTGAAAAAATAAGCCACACGGAAAATTAGCCATGCTGAAAATTAGCCATGCTTTGAAAAACAAGACCACAAGGAAATTAGACCATGCTGAAAATTAGCCTGCTGGATGAAAAATAAGCCAGTGCTGAAAATAGCCATGCTGAAAATAAGCCACAGGAAAACTAGCCATGTTTTGAACTAAGCACAAGGAAAATTAGCCACGCCTGAAAATAAGCCACGAGAAAATGAGCCATGCTGAAAAGCAGCCACAAGAAAATTAGCAATGGAGGAAAATAAGTCACGAAGAAAAATTAGCCATGCTGAAAATAAGCAAGAAGAGAGAAAATTAGCCATGCTGAAAATAAAGCCATGCTGAAAATTGCCATGTTGAAAATAAGCCATACTGAAAATAAGCCATTGCGGAAAAATAAGCCACAGGAAAATTAGCCATGCGGAAAATAAACCACGAGGAAAATAAAGACTATACTGAAAATTAGCCATGCTGAAAAAGCTATACTGAAAAATTAGACATGCGGGAAAATAAGCCAAGGAAAATAAAAGGCCATGCTGAAGAAACAAGCTATACTGAAAATTACCATGTGGAAAATAAGCCACAAGGAAAATAAGCATGCTGCAAATCAGCCAGAGGAAAGGAAAAATTGAGCCATGCTGAAATAGCTATACTGAAAATTAGCCATGCGGAGGAAAATAGCCCATGAGGAAAATAAGCCAATGAGGAAAATTAGCCATGCTGAAAATTTAGCACGAGGAGGAAAATTAGCCATGCTGAAAATAAGCTATACTGAAAATTAGCCATGCTGAAAATAAGCCAGGCGGGAAATTAAGCCATGCGGAAAAATCCGACATGCTGAAAATAAGCCCACGCTAATTATAGCCCTGCGGAAAAAATAAGTTACACTAAACATAAGCCATGCGGGAGGAAATTACTTCATGCGAAAAATTAGTCACGCAGACAAACTGCCATGCGGGAATATAAGCCATGTGGGAAAATAAGTCATGCAGGAAATTAGCCACACGGGAAAAAAATTAAGCCATGTGGATATTTGAGCCAGGAGGAAAACTAAGCCATGCTGAAAATTAGCCATTGCGGAAATAAGCCACGCTAAAAATTAAGCAATTGCGGGGAAATTACCCATGCAGAAATTAGCCGTGCGGAAAGCGAGCCTGTGGGAATCTAAGCCATGTGGAAAAAAGCCCGCTTGTGAAAAACATTATCAGCCATGCAAAGCCAGAAAATAAGCCATGCTGAAAACCAGCCATGTGGAAAAATAAGTTAGCCTAAAAAAATAAGCCATGTGGGAAATTACCCATGCGGAAGGAAAATTAGTCCGCAGAAAACTTGCCATGCGGAATCTAAGCCATGTGGATATTTAGCATGCGGAAAATAAGCCATGGGGAAAATAAGCCACGCTAAGAATAAGCCATGCGGTGGAATTACCAATGCCAGAAAATTATTACCCATGCAGAAAATCAAGCATGTGGAAAACACATAGCACATGCGGAATAAAGCCACACGGAAAATAAGATGCGGAAAGAAATTAGCCGTTGCGGAAAAGTATCCATGCGAGAAAAATAAGCCACGGTGGGGAAAATAACCACGCGGAAAAATTAGCCAGTGCAGAAAATTAGCCACGCCATTGGAAAAATATGCGGAAAATGTGTACTCAGGACAAACCTAGCCATGCGGAATATAAGCCATGCGGAAAATAAGTCTGCTGGAAATTAGCCACATGAAAATATGCCATGTGGATATTTAGCCATGACGGAAAATAAGCCATGCTGAAATTAGCCAGGCGCGAAAAATAGCCACGAGGAAAATAGCCTGCTGAAAAATTAGCATGCGGAAGGAAGGAAAATAGCCAGCGGAAAAAATTAGCCATGCTGAAAATAGCCACTCGGAAATGAGCCACGGGAAAATTTAGCCACCGGGAAAATCAGCCACGCTTGAAACCAGCCATGCTGAAAACCAGCCATGCAGAGAAAAAAACAAGCCACCGCTTATAAAAATAAGCCATGCTGAAAACCAGCCAGCGAAAAATAAGTTACGTTAAAAAGAAGCCATGCAGGAAATTGTCACACGGGAAAAAATTAGCCATTGGGATATTTTAGCCATGCGGAAATAAGCCACAAGGAAAATTAGCCATGCTGAAAAGAAGCCACAAGGGAAATTTAAGCCCATGCTGAAAATAGCCATGTTGAAAATATTTTGGGGGCATACTTTAGTTAAAAATTAGCCCATGCGGAAAAATCAACCAGGCTGAAAACCAGTCATGCAGAAGGAAATTAAGCACACTAAAAAAATAAGCCATGCTGAAAACCAGGCCTGCGGAAAAATAAGTTATGTTAAAAATAGCATGCAGGAAATTAGCCAACGAAAAATTAGGCCATGCGGGGAAAAATAAGCAATGTGGGAAAATAAGCCATGCCTGCTGAAAAATTAGCCAAGCTGAAAATTAGCCATGCTGAAAATACAGACACGAGGGAATTAGCAATGCTGAAAATAAGCCACAAGGAAAAATTAGCCATGCTGAAAATTAGCAATGCTTGAAAATAAAGCCACAAGGAAAAATAGCCATGCTGAAAAATAGCCACAAGGAAAATTGCCATTGCGAAAATTAGCATGCTGAAATAAGCCCTTGCTGAAAAATTAGCCATGTTGAAAATAGCACAAGGAAAACTAGGCCATGCTGGAAAATAAGCCAAAAAGGAAAATTAGCCGCTGAAAATAGGCCACGAGGGAAAAAGGAGCCATGCTGAAAATTAGCCATGAGGACACAAATAGCCACGCTGAAAATAAGCCACAAGGGAAATTAGGCATGCTAAAAAAGCCATGCTGAAATTAGCATGCGGGAAAATAAGCCACGAGGAAAATTAGCCACGCTGGAAATAAAGCTATACTGAAAAATTAGCCATGCTGAAAATTAGCCATGCGGAGAGGGAAAAATAAGCAACAAGGAAAAATAAGCCCATGGCTGAAAACAAGCTAATACTGAATATCTGTTGTATTCAATAGATCAACTGACTTTGAAATGTAGTTCTTGAAGACGTTCGTAGTCATCCGACTGGCTTTCTTCAATTCAGAAGGACTGGTACAAGAATCTGTGGCAATATGTACCCTGGAAAATAAAATTAGCATACTCACAGCCAGTGTTAGGGTGTGATTAGATAGTGGCTAAGAGGGGTTATAGGAACGCCCAGCGTAAGTGTTAAAACACTTACTCTGGGCGTTCCATCACACCTCCTTAGCCACTATCTAATCACACCTTAACACTGGCTTTGTGATATGCTAATTGGGGATTTTTCAGGGTACATATTGCCAAGAAGAGTCTTGTAACAAGTCATTATGAATTGATTGAAAGCCAGTAGGATATGACTAGCGAAACGTCTTTCACGAACTACATTTCAAGTCCAGTTTGATCTAATTGAATACAACAGATGTACCACAGGGACATGGATGAATGAGAACTTCACAAGCAAGCTATACTAAAAATTAGCCATGTGGGAAAATAAGCCACAAGGAAAAAAATTAGCCAGCCTGACAATCGCCATGAGGAAAATTAGCCCATGTGAAAATAAGTATACGAATGAAAATTAGACCATGCGGTAGGAAAATTAGCATCGGAAAATACGCCACGCTGAAACTTATCATGCCGGAGAAAAAGAAGCCACGCTAAAAATAAGCATGCGGGAAATGTACCCATGCAGAAATTAGCCGTGCGGAGAAAACAGTTCCTGCGGAAGAAGGAAACTTAGGCCAAGGGAACATAAGCCATGCGGAAAAAACAGGCACGCTGAACATTAGCCATGCAGAAGAAAATAAGCCACGCTGAAAACCAGCCAGCGGGGGCGGAAAAATTAATTTACGCTATAAAAATAAGACATGTGGGAAATTACCATGGCGGAAAATAGTCACGCAGAAACTAGCCATGCGGAATATAAGGCCATGTGGATATTTAGCCATCCAGAAATAAGCCATGCCTGAAAATTAAGCCATGCGGAATAAGCCACGCTAAGACTAGCCATGCCGGGAAAATTACCGCATGCAGAAAATATTCCCCTGCAGCAGAAACAGGAAATCTAGCCATGCGAATAAGACAGCCATGCGGAACTATAAGCACCGAAATAGACATGCGGAAATTAGCTTGCGGAAAAACTATCCATGCGGAAAAAAGCCCATGCTGAAAATAAGCCACGTGGAAAAATAAGACACTGGAAATTAGACATTGCAGAAAATTACCCCGCCACTGTGAAAATAGTGCGGAAAATTAGTACGCATAAAAATCAGCCATAGCAGATATAAGCCATGTGGGAAAACTAACGCCATGCTGGAAAAATAAGTAATGCAGGAAATTAGCCACACGAAAAAATTAGTCCAGTGGATATTTAGACCATGCGAAAAATAGCCATGCTGAAATTGCCACTGCGGGAGGAAAACCAGCCACGCTTAAAAAAAAAGCAAATTGGGAAATACCTACCTGCAGGTAGAATAGCGCATCAAAACTAGCCATGGGAAAACTCCCTGTGGGTATAAGCCATGCGGAAAATAAGGCACGCTGAATGAAAATTAGCCATGCGGACAATAAGTAGTACGCACAAAAATAAGCCATGTGGAAAGGAAATACCCAATGCGGAACAATTAGTCACGTCAGAAAACTAGCCATGCGATAATAAGCCCATATGGATATTTTAGGGCTCATGCGAAACATAAGCTGCTGAAAATTAGCCATCGAAAATAACCACGCTAAGAATAAGCCATGCGGAAATAACCCGTGCAGCAAAATATTACCCCATGCAGAAAATTACCATCGGAATATAGCCACACGGAAAATAAAGCCACGAGAAAGGGAAACTATCCCATGCGGAAAATAAAGCCATGCGAAAATAAGCACGTGGAAAATAAGGCCACCTCGGAAAATTAGCCATGCAGAAAATTAGCCCACGCCCTTGAAAATTCCTAAGGAAAACTAGCCATGCTGAAAATTGACCACGCTAGAAATTAGGCCACCGGTATGATTAAAGGGATGCAACCCCAAAACTATTAATCCCCGCACTACTGGCCCCATCATGTCAGTGTAAGTGTAATCCTTACCCATCACAATCCGAGCTCCATCTGGTTCTCCTGTATCCTCCCCCAAATCCCAAAAACGGCCCCACCAGAGGACTAGCAGAGTCCATATAGGACTCTCCTCCTCATCTGGCGTCCGGGGGAAGAAGTTTGGCATGCGTACTGCAGCCCTTCTCCCCTCTCCCTCCATTTAGGATCCCTCCCCTATTTGTAAAATCCCTTGTCACCAAAGATTCCCCATCCCCCCAGCCCCAACGCTATGTTCAATATTATTAAATGATGCCTGAAACATTACTATCCTTCCCCTCTTGCCTCCCCGCACTGAACTTCCGGGCTGACTGAGCGGCAGCCAAGCACAACGTGACTGCCGGTCCGTCCCTCGCTTGGCATTTACGTGCATCAGAGGGCCTGGGCAGCGCGGCGGAGGAAAAGGGAAGGTAAAGGTAGTAAAGTTTGCGGGCATTTTTCTAATAATATTAACATAGAGGTTCGGTAGGGCCTGGGGGACACGGGGGATCTTTGCTGTAATTTTTTTTTTTAAGGTGCATTACCCTTTAATTTAGTGCATTAACCGACTTTGTTGCCAAATTTTTCCTACGTTATTAACGACTACATTTGGCATTAATTTTTGCACTGCTTTCGAAAATTCTGAAATTGGCAAAAGAAATAAACTCTGTTGGAAACAAGCCGGCTATTATACAGTGAGAACAGGTTGTACTTGTGTGAGATAACAAAGCATTGTTGTTAGCAAACTTGTATCCTATAACATTGTTATTGAAATCATGTGCTTCCTTTTATGTGGTCCGTCAACCAGGAAGGGACATATGACCAAGGGGGAAAGGGAACTCTGTTATCTTAATATACGTCATTGCACTTGTGATAATGTCCCTAAGACTAACACGATTGGTGTTATAGTATAATTATAGAGCCGCCATCTTCCTCTAATAAACTTCGCACCAATACTGTCCCGATGTCAAAGGGTTTCTTTTGACTGCAACAATGAGACGTTCAATTCCATATTTGCAGGAATGATAGATTTATTACATGGAGCAGTTGTATAGTCATGTTTTTCATTATCAGAGTAAAAGGTTGTATAATACATATGCTATTTACATAGACCATAATGATTAGTATTATTGGGAACTTCATTAAATTCCAAATCTTTCAAAACTGACCACATAGAAGGGTTCAAAAAGGCAGATGCCAATTTAACCTAAAGAGGAGAGAAGAAAAAAATTCCATTCGAAATGGTGAAAACTAGGATTATGGGGTTTATGGCCAGTGACAGTGCCCGAATGGCTAGGTATGCTCCCTTTGGAATCTGGAATCTGGGAAAAAAAAATGTTGCTATAAAAACCGATGTGGTATTACCCATCCCCTTTTCAGGTGGGAATCCCATTTCTGTCATATCTCTGTCCACACAACTTCTTCCTGGTGCCGTATTGTAAAATCTCCTTTTTATCCATAAGGTCTCAATTGTTTGGTCACCGGCGGGTCACAATTTCAGTTAGAGCAACAATGCACACAGCAGAAGTATTTATGATAATAGCAGTTTAATTGACAGCGAAAATAAAGATTCTCAAAGTCTAAGATACAGATGGAAAAAAAGAGTGAAGTTTGAAGGAAGAATTTAGTTTTCCAGTTTGGGCAATTCATTTTTTTTCAGTATAGAGCCCTTTATTTTACTTGCTTTAAACAAACTGAACTAAGAGACAGGCCTATTGAATTTACGATAATGTATGTACAGTACCATCGGTTGGAGGACGTGGTAATCAGGCAGTTATGTTCCTAATGCTTTGAAGAACAGTTATTTTTCAGATATAGACACATAGATACAGTAGATCACACAATGCCAGACATCCACGCTAAGCAAGCAAGATATGTCTTTGGAAAAGAGGAGAGAACCGGATTCAAGGGAAAGACCAAAACATCTGATCACCATGCCTCTTCCACGAAGCACCTGGTACGGCCCTCATATAATGATGCAGCCTTCCTTTTTAATTCCAATTACAAAGGGATTTGGATTGGAATTTCAGGCAGAGATCAAAGACAAGTAGGAGGCCGTTTTACATTGGAGAAGCGAGTTGTTGCATGGGGACATGATAAACCATGAATAACACAGATACATTCAAAAAATGGCCATACAATAAAACTCAAACTGATAGCATTGTATTGACTAATAGGGTCATATCAGGAAAGGGAACACGTGGACATCCTTTAAAGCTGGGTTACACTGTGCAAAGGAGGAAGGACTGTTGGTCACGGCAATAGTGTCAGTTTTTCAGACACGGTACGTCGCGCGTTCGTGCCATTCGGCTCTGATGTTGCTGGCACATCCACACTGAGCGTATCACAGCACTCAGAGTATATGTGGTATAAAAACAGTCTGATAAAGGATATTTCATGATGTGAAACTACTCCCTGCAATATAGAGAAAATGTCAGTGTAAGTACTATTATGATTAAGAAGAGTACAAAGTCAAAATACATTAAGGGACAAATGCAGTTGTGTTCTTCACCCCCCATTAGTCCATGCCTAGCCAATAGTAAAACGTTCTGCAAGGAGTGCCTATCCAATGGTAGATCCAAACGAGGTGGAGGTAGTTATCCTTTACAGTTAGTGTTAGGAAGCAAAGCTGTGTCAACTAGGAATTCTTCTTATAATTAGCAACCAGGTTCATCACAGACCTTCAGTCCTTTAGATATGTCAACATAGATCATGTATAGCGGATTCAGCAGCCCGGCGGATCGCGGGTTTTTTATTGCAGTAAACTCACGTGCAGGGGATTTTTCTCCCTTTGCTTTTATGAGCATATAAAGAATGTACCAGACGCCACACAGTGGATCTATACACCAGTTGTGTATGGAAAAATGCCACAAAGAACCTACAAGAGCGATTGGCTCCTCCCTGCGTTCGGGATTCGGCCCCAGAGAACTCTATTTCTATGGAAAGAAGCCAAAGGCAAAATCCCTTGACTACAAACAAACGCCATCACCAGCCAGAAACCTGGAATGTTTAGGAAAGTGATACACGACAGGGCCTGGCAACATTCTATCCATGGAAATATCCATTGTACTGCAGTAACTCTCTGACCTGAGAAGAGGTTGTAGAGCCCTCGGAAACAGCTGTCTACTAAAGAAAACTGTTAGATCCATGAAAAAAGTATCCACAGTACTCTTATTTTTACATTAAATATTGAACTAATACGGCACTTACAATATTGTTCTAGATTATTATTATTATAAACACAATTGTGGTTATCTTGGTAATTTTTACTTCTTTCAGGCAAAATGTTGTCATTAAAATACTACTACTAAAGTAAAAGTGTCGAGGAGAACAGAACATGGATCACTAGAGATTTTATTTTAAATGTTATGACAAGCATGTGGGACTATTTGAGTAACTGCAAACAAAACATTTGGGTACTGCATTTACCTTTACACACTAAAGAATACCACCTGTAATGTAATGTATTCAGGGAGGGATGACCACATCTAGGGTAGAAACAAACTTGGTTTTGAACTGTTGGTGTTCCAAAATTCCAAGATCGGTGGGAGCCTGTGGCATATGTTAAATTTAGAACAAATTTTTGGGATCTCAGTAAGTCCTGCAGAACAGTGCAAATATGGCCGCTGTTGTTTACATCAGCCAATGGAAGGACATTGGGATTCATCAGTTGTCCAATTGGTTAATCAGTCACCAACTGACCCTGTTCTGGTTTAGTATCACCACTCACACATACTCCAGGTCGTCTATAATTAGTAAGTAAAGGTTGATAGTACCGAAAAAAAAATCAACTTATTTCCTTGTCGTAGTCTGATTTATGTTAGTGGATTCACGTTCCTTTAGAGGAAAATTGCCTTTTCACTCTACTCCCACAGAAAAATTAATAGCAATGATGTTTACCCTTACACATAATGTCAATGACGTTTCCTCTGCATAACAAGCAGCTATTGTTCCTAACAGTGTACAAATGTATTTTCGTAAAAAATAAATGAATTAAGGGGGATAAGATCTAAAGGCGGAACTTAGTGCATGTCAAGTTTTTTTTTAATGAAAAGTACTTGGAGGTCGGAATTTCCAATCCTACCTCCTGCCCAATATCGTTCTGTGAAGGCAACACACAAAGAAGACTGATTTCTGGCTCATGCCTGCCTCCAATGCTTCGCCATGGCTTTAATACAGGAATAGTCCACGGGCACTGGACCTGCAATAAACTTCATGCTGTAGCTAATTGTCTGTAAATAGAATTTCATTGTGGTGCAACACAAATTGAACACAGGTCTGAGTCTGAAAGTAACTTCCAGTTGATCACGTGTGTTCTTAAAAGCCCTCGGCAAGTGATGAGTCAAGTATATAAAAGATAGTACGCTGATGATTTTTTTCATGCGGTAATTGGCATTCCCCAGATTTTACCAAAGCATTGCTAAATATAGGTGAAAAAAGTGAGGAGAACTTGAGCATATAGGAATACATATCCTGTATTCATCACTGAAGGACAACATATATAGATACATTGTATTAACGGGATAAGAATAGTTGTGGTTACATGATACTGTCCCTTGGTTGATCAATTCTCCACAATTCATAAACACATCCTGGTGGTGAAGTTGATGATAGGTGAGGGTACAGCAAGTAAAGGAATAGATCTGGAATGGTGGCGAGTTAATATGGCCAACACCTCACCTAGGGCAAAGTCTCCTCCTGTTTTCTGTTATTGGTCTCGTTCCCACTCTGGCCAAGAAAAAATATTTATTTAATAATCTATTACCGAACCTGTCACCATATTGCATAATAAAGGATAAAATTCTGAACCCTTGACTCTCATTAAAACCCAATAGGGAATTTCTATGTAGGAAATACCATATACATAAACTGGGTAACCTCCCCCGCCAATTCATTCTGCTGAAGCCTCCACGTTATCACTAACATCGGGGGAAATTCGTTATCTGGCTCTATGTTACAGTACCAACACATGTTTATAACCTCAAGTGCACCACAAGAAACCGTACACATTACCACTGGCACCAAATCTCCTCCAACCACAAGGGACTTTTTTTATGTTTTACGTTGGCCAATTCTCAATTGCGTCGATGATGCGCTACTCTGTGTCGCTTCGGCACTCTCTAAAAAAAATGACAGAAAAAAAGGAAATATTAATAAGGAACACCCTCTAACTTGGCACAGGTGGCCGTGATACAAACCAGAAACGATATAACACAAACAAAAGTAAATAACTATGAAGAGGAGTCAGTTCCACTGCAAACTAGACATGTTCATCTGGTTGACTCAGACCTAGCACCGACACGGAACCCCTCGTTTCCCAAAATGAAAACATCTTCTAGCTGAATCGTCTGGATCGTTCCGGATTTTGGGACTCTCGGAAGTAATTTTCAAGGGTTAGGGAATGTAGGGGTTATTTTCCGTAACCCTCGCAAATTTATGACAGAAAATCAAAAAGGTTACATTCTCTGTATTTTTCGGGATTATCGACGGGTCAAGGTTATTTGGAATGAGTTTACCGAAATAACCTTGTACATTTGGTCACCCTCAAAAGTCTGTTCAGTTTTTGAATTTTTCGATCTTGGGTGTTTTCAATAGTTTCGAATCCAAAAATGGAATGACAAGAGTTGAGGAAGCTGGCCTTGGGTAATGTCCTCCATATTGGATTTTCTCTCGAAGGAATAGTTTGTTACTGTAGTTTTATTGGTTGGTGTCCAGTAGCGACTATTTTTGTCGGATGGTGTGGGTTGTAGGGTTATAGAGATGTAGCATAGTTGGTGATGATTATATAAGAAAATAAATTGAATTACTAAACTAAACGTACAATAGTGAGACAAAAGTTTTAATTGTGATAATGTATATTTTAGTTTCTTTAGCCCACTTTTCCATCTAGATCCTATTTGTAACCCTTGAACCCATTTTCTTCACTGGTTCACAACGTGTTCTTACATCCACTTGGCAGTTTAAGAACATCTCGATGTGGATGCTGCAGTAATTAGCCCAGGGGAACCTGTTGCACGTCTTATTGCATCAAAACCCCAATAGTATTTTGATACATTCCATAAAATATGGTAATTTCAACTAGAGTCTAACATTAAAAGGGTATGTCCACCTAAGGAAAACTACGTTTGGGTTTTGTTTCAGTTTATTACAGAAAGAACGTGGTATGTCTTACTTCCGTGCCCCTTCAAATAAAACTGAAACCCCAAAAGTTTTTTTCTTAGGTGTGAAACATCCCCTTATTTTAGACTCTTAAATGGTTGTAAATTACCCATTTTTATATCATTTTATAAAATTGTATACATTACATTAACCGTATTGTTAATTTTACATAATATATTGTTTTAAAGAGTACAAAATTACAAAAAATTAAGTTTGACATTAGGAAAATTCCTGCAGGCTCTCGGCCCTCTGAGGTCACACACCTCGGGGTCCCACCCCTCTTTGACAAACCCTGCCTAGTATCAACGGCTAAAAGACAAACCAGAGAAAACTCTGTAGCAAACAAAGGGAGCTAATGGCGGAGCTCCCATGCAAGGCGCATTCACTGGCGGACCATAAACACATCCTAAATAAGGACGGGAAAAACGTACGCCAAGTAGGATAAAAGCTTTATTTATAGAATCTGTAAATCAATATAAAAAATGTGTACCCCACAGCAGGTGTGCCTGCTAGATCACAATTGGTATTGTCGAACCACATGCGTGGGAACAGCACACACAGAACCCGACCGATCCCCAACGCTACCTACCCATAAGTTTGTATAACATTAACGTAGTAAACATAGTATGAGGATGTATAAGACATAACATCCATCTAATCCACCTTACCCTACCCATAAGGTCTGTATAACAGTTACATATAACATAGTATTGGAGTTGTATAAGACATACTTCCATCTAGTTAAACTTTAACCCTACCCATAATGTCGTATAACATCATTCATGTAACATAGTTGGTTTATAACAGACATACACTCCATCTAGGTCCAACCTTTATACCCTACCCATATGTCTGTCATAACAGTTTACATAGTAAACATAGTATTGGAGGTTGTAAAGACTGATACGCATTGTCCACCTTTATACCTACCCATAATGTCGTATAACAGTTACATATACATGTATGGAGGTTTAGAAAGCATACGTCCATCGTATCCAAACCTTATACCTACCCATATGTGTGTCTAACAGTACATAGACTAACACGATTATATGGAGCGGATGTACTAAAAGACATAAACATCAATCTAGTCCAACCTGTAAATCCTCCCTATGTAGTATAAACGTTTACATGTAACATAGTATTGCGGAGGTTGTATAAAGACTACGGCCTCTAAGTTTCCCCCCAACCTTTATGACCCTACCCCATGAATGTCTGTAGTAAACAGTTACATAGTAACATAGTATTGGAGGTTGTATAAAGACATTATCATCTAGTCCAACCTTTTACCTACCCAAATGTTGGTATAACAGTTACATAGTAACATAGTTTGAGGGAGTTGTATAAAGACAGCCGCGATCTAGTCACAACCTTTATACCCTACCCATAAAGTCTTGTATACAGTTACATATAACATAGTATTGGAGGTTGTATAAAGACATACGTCCATCAGTCCAACCTTTATACCCTACCATAATGTCTGTATAACGTTACATAGTACATAGTATTGGGAGGTTGTATAAAGACATACGTCCATCTAGTCAACCTTTATACCCTACCCATAAGGTCTGTTATAACCGTTACAAGTAACATATAGTTTGGAGGTTGTATAAAGAAATACGTCCATCTGTCCAACATTTATACCTACCATAATGTCTGTATAACAGTTACTAGTAAACATAGTATGGGGGGTGTATAAAGACATACGTCCATCTAGTCCAACATTTATACCCTACCATAATGTCTGTATAAACAGTACATAGATACATAGTATTGGAGGTTGTATAAAGACATACGTCCATCTACTCCAACCTTTAATACCCTACCCATAATGTCTGTATAAACAGTACATAGTAAAACATAGTATTGGAGGTGTATAAAGACTACGTACACTAGTCCAAAAACCCACCGTTTAAAAAAATGTACCTACCTAAGTCGTGGATTATACAGTAGTAGGAACATGTTATTGGCAGGTGGTATAAAAAGACATACATCCATCTAGTCTACCATTTATACCCTACCTTATGTCTGTATAACAGTTACATAGAACATAGTATGGAGTTGATAAAGACATTGTCCATCTAGCCAACATTTATACCCTACCCATAATGTTTTACATAGGAATATAATAGACAAGATGAAGCAAAAAAAAAAGCTGAAAAGGGAAATCCTGCCTCACTCCAAATAGCACTCAGAAAGATCACTGGATCAACAGAACTATTAGCCTCATAGCACTACTTAACCAAAGACACCAGCGCAAAAATTCAATACGCAGAGTTTGCGCTAGATTTTGAAGACTATTAACGCCAACTGATGGTTGGGTGAATCCGTGCACTGTATTAATCCGGAAGCAAGGGATACCCTGTACCCAGAGTGATAGCTCTCTGTATAAATCTCCCTGTATATTGCACCGTTATTTATACAAGTAGTAATGTACTGAGACACCCTCACCACACAAACCAAACCTAATAATTCTATGGCAACTAACCAAAATATAAAGTTAGTTTTTTGGTGGTTTATCAAATATGTGTGACTGGAGATGGATTGGCCATAATGATTTGCAGAAATGATAAGATGCTATCTGTCCGCGTAAACCAGGAAAAAGCTATCATCTGATATAACATTACATTAACCAAACGTAAATATATGTTTCAAACAGTGTTGGTAGGACAGTATTTTAAAGTTCATGGAGTGTATAAGGGATTCCTTACAAGTATAGTCAATAAACATAAAATAAATTAAAATTTAGGTTTTTAATAAATTGTCTTGGTCCAGTTTTAGGTTTGCATCCCCACACTGCATCTTGTGAAACAATAAATATTGCTATGTTACCTGCTAGAAATGTGTTATAATAATCATATTCAGTTGGCATGCATGTTGGTGTGATGAGCATTTTGGACTTAAAAATCCCTGTGCTGCTTTATCTATAAATGGCTCTGAGTTAAGTGAAATCCCTGTAGGGAAAAGGATCTGGGAGTTTTGGTGGATAACAAACTTAAAGGAAGCAAGCAGTGCCAGCGGGGGCAACAGCCAGAGCCAGAGCCTTTTCTATAAAGAGAGGTATGATTTAAGGGAGAAAAAATGTTATCTTCTTCTTTACAAAGCATTGGTAAGGCCTCATTGGAATTATGCAGTGCAATTTTGGAATCCTGTGTACAAAAAAAGGACATCTTTGAAATGAAAGGGTCAGAGAAGGGCAAACAAATTAAAGGGGAAACTGTGGTCCTCAAACAAGTTAAGTTAAAGGAAGGTTTTCCTACCTTTTTAAAAACAAGCCATCAACCACTCTCTACGTGCTCCACAGCCAAGATATACAGAATTACTGACCAGAAAAGTTTAATGGGGGATGCGACCTGTGACATTCCTGAGGCGTCTCCTGCACAGTCCGGTGAGCACAGCCTCAGAACTCCTCAGTGTGTGAGGGAGACAGGAAGTCCTCTCCTCCTCCTGCTGTGTGAAGTCCTGACAGAGAGGTAAGGGAATCTACAGCCCTTCTCTTTCACGTGTGAAAACAGGCTTTTCAGGCAGAGTTCTCAATAAATGAAAAGGCTGATTTCACAGAATTTTCTGTAGGGGTGGTGTGTTCTGAGTGACCCATGGCACCTGCGAGTGGGCGGGGCCACGGGCACCCACGAGTGGCGGGGCCACATGGGGCTGTAAGTAATGGGCCATGGGGGGCCCTGCCACTGGAGGGGACCATGGGGTCCAGGAGTGGGAGGGACAAGGGGGCTGCAAAGGGAAGTATACACAGGACAGACTGACTGACAATTCAGAGCAGGAAGTCAGGGGCCTGTGTGATGCTGCTGCCATATCACAAAAATGTAAATATCTTCAAAAACTAGCAAAATAACAATGGATATAAATTGCAAAATCTCAGGGAGAGCAATACTATCAATTTACTAAATAATTTTTAATTTGTAATAAGGGATGGGGGAGCTTGATATGAAAGAGAGACTTGAAAAGTTACAAAATGTACGCTGGAGAAAAGGCGCTTGTGTGGGGATATGATACTGTGTATAAATACATTAACGCTGGCCATACAATAAACTATCTGGGGCTTGTTCCCAATAGAAACGTGTCAGAGGAAACGCGGACACCCTTAAGACTGAAGAAATATAGTTTGTATTAAGTAGGAAGGGTTTTCACTGTGAGAACGTTAAAGCTATGGAACTGTCTTCCAGTGGACGTTGTTATGGCAGGTTCATTGGACAGTTTAATAAAAAAGCGATGAGTTTCTGGCAAACAAGGAATGTTGCAGGGTACTGGATTGATACATTAAAGTAGAGTTGATTCCAGGGAAATTTCCGATTGCCACTTGGAGTCCGGAAGAACTTTTTCCCTGCTTCATTATCTCGTGGATTTTTTTTGCCTTCTCTGATCAACAGTTAGACAGGAAATGTGGGTATTGCCGAGTAGGTTGGACTCTAGATGGACGTATGTCTTTATTCAACCTCATGTCCAGAATTTAATACAGAGCATAATAAAGAGGTGTTAAAGTGGCCATCACCACCTTGTTGTAAAAAAAGTTTTTAATGGTTATAACTTACTATGAAAAGAACAGTGTCACTCGCATACAAATGTACGTGTTTGGTTAGTAGGCCTACATTAACATGCACAAGTAAAAAACTCAATATATAGTGGGGGCCCCTGACATTTGAATGATACATATTATGCATACCTATAAGTTACTTTAAAAGGACTTGTGGGTTGGTTGCAATAAGAGGAGCAAAGTTTCATTAGCAGCAACCAATCAGAAGCTTAGCTTATACTAGGTTGGTGCATTTAGAAAACATCTGATGGTTTTGTTGTAGGTAAATATCATGGACAAATGCTTGCACCTTTTTTTGTTTTTAATTAAGGACATTTTTTCATTGCTCCTCTCCTCGAACTGACTTGACCACGGGTACTTACAGAACACCTGTAATACATACTTAAAGGTTCCTCCACTGCTTGCAGTGACGTAGCCAATGGGAAGGCAAAATTAGCGATAAGCGTGCCTTCCTATTGGCCCCTGTTGCGGCTGTCAGTGACAGAGGTCTAGAGGAGGAGCAGACTGGTGTGAGAGGAACACAAAGTATTTCAAATGATCTGTAATAGTACCCAGAGGTGTGAAGGTCCTCTTCCGGGAACCCTTTAGTGTGTGGATCATAGGTGAGGAGAGTAAATGTCCTTTGGATATGCTTAGAAGAACGGGTGTTTTATTGTTTCTCCTCATAACATATACCATGTTGCCGTATGATCACGACATTTTGTTTGAGTTTACATACAAGAGGCAGCAGATGGCGTCATCACAAAGGAAGTTGGGGTTTACTTTGGAGCCAAGATAAAGGAAAAAGGGAGTTCATTGCTGGGGGAAATAAATAGCGCGTGTGTGGTACAATCCACGGGGTAAACAAACAACATTAAAACAGAAGCCAATAGCAACACAGAGTAAAGACGCTATGGAATAGTTATGATAGACAATAAAGTCAAATCCTTGGGCCTAATGCATGGAAGGTGCAATCATCTACACCCCTTACCCCTTACCCAAGGGGTAAGGTAATCCAACAAGCAAGCAAAGTAAGAGAGTAAAGAGGAAAATCTGGTTAAAACAGACACAACGTTTCAGGGGGCTAATGGCCCCTTCCTCAGTATTTAACCCGATTAGCGTGCTCCTCATACTTGTTTGCTTGTTAGAACTAAAAGTCACATTATCAACAATTTACATTCCTCCTTGTTAAAAAACCTCAAAAGACAAAAGAGGCGCATTACTGTGATTCCACAATTATTTTTGCAAAAACAACGTATATACCTGAGGAAGGATGTTTTTGCACAAATCAATTGTGAAATCACAAAGTAGTGTGCCCCTCTTGCTCTTGTTGTTAATTGGATTACCTTAGCCCTCTGGAGGGGATTGGAAGATTCAGGGTTGCAAGATCTTGGCCGCTCCTGAGCAGGGAGGGGATGGAGCCATGAAATCACAGTGATGGTCCAATGGGCGGGGCCGCAGTCGGAGTTTTGGGGTTGTAAATGGGACAAGGAGTGGGCGTAACTTGGCAGGGCAGCTAGGGCGGTTCTGGATGGGATTTCAGCCCTGATTGCAGGACTCTGCATTTGTCCTCAGTAGGGCCAATCCCGTCCAAACAGGGATGACTGGCAACCCTGTGAGGATTGCCACCTACCAAGCATTAGGCCAAGGCCAACCACAGTGTCTAGAGTGAACCTTGATCAATACAGCTGGTATTGAGCTAAAAAAAAATTTATGTGTAAAATGACCACAACACAGTTCAACATCATATGAAATCGAATATCCTGATATCGTACAAGGATTGGTGCATTTAGGGCCCCTCAACTACTTAACTGATATCATTTATATGAGCGAGACTTTTAGTGGCACTTTAAAGGGGAAGTACGCAATTCAAGATCTGGAAATGGGTATAAATCCTTAAACCTCGTAAACACGTCTGACGCAGGACCAACAAAGGACACCCGTCGACCATTTCGGCTGCTAATGCTGTTTGTGCATTATGCCCAAAAGGCCGTTTGTCTCGCTTTCGGGGGTCATTCGACAGTCTGTGCGTGGACGTGTGTACGGACTTACTCTGATATCTCGGAGGACACACCATTATGAAACAGTCCAGGTCACAACTCCAGCACACGCTGTTGGCTCAATGCCAGACAATTCCGTAGGTGCCGCCCCCCTGCCCTCCACTCCTAGGGCCAGACAGCTTCTATAGCACTAGAATATATAGGGGAGCACCAACAATGGTGGAGTCCAAACTTTTTGTAAAAAAACAACAACAACGTTTCGGGACGCCTTGTCCCTGGCCAAACAGAGGCTCCCAGTTAAGTGAATACAATACAACAAGTGCGTCATACATAAAGTGCTTCATAATAAAAGTGACAAATGCGAAAATACAAGAAATTACAATGATAAATCATCCACAAATAATATAATTCAAAATAGCAAATACAGAAAATATAACCAAGTGACAATGAACAATGTAATAAATAGCAGTTGCAAGATTATCAAAACATATAGTCATAAATATAAAATCCTACTGGGCTAAAATTATGTGAAATACATGATTAAAACTCCATAAGGATACAACAGATGTGCTCAATAAGCACCACTGTCCAATCAAACCTCACAGAAAGAGACTTCTGCTGTTGGCTGCCTCCGTAGATGGCAGTATTAGCCTGGAGTAAAGATGTACAAAAAAACAAACTTATCATAATACATCATATGGAATATAAACTGATAAATACACATTATAACAAACTGGTTATCAATGCTGAAAGGCAGCACCCTAACTCAATTCTGTTTCTTCATTTAACCCAATGGGACATAGGTCTGCAGTTTGTCTATCCACTACGTTCTTTTTAGCAGGGCTTTCCTATAACGCCCCCTCTTTATCTGGTTTTACTACCTCTATCACCTGCCATTTTAGTTGATGAGGCATGGTGTCGGTTCTGGAAAAAATGCCTGCTTACTGGGGTCACATATGTGGATTGCTCACCCTTGTAGTTATTAATATCCCCTTTTATTTCTCGCCATATGTATTCTTGTTCTCTTTCGGTTTTTACCAACGTACCCCTTCCACAGGGGCATTCCCGGACCTTCCTCCCCACTTGCACTTTGTGACAGGGTTAGCGAGGCAGCCAATGGGAAAGACATGCTCTGCAAGAGGTGTGTCTCCCATTGGCTGCCTCCCGACTGTCCACTGACAGTGCCGTGGGGAGGATCTGACCGGAGTGACGAGGGAGTAGTGCAGGACTTTTGTAAAGTACCCAGAGTGAGGACTTAGCGTTTTAGGTCCTCACCCTAGGTACTTTGCAGGAATGGAACGGGGAATGGTAAATATAATTGTCCTTATTGTCTAGCAGCTTCCTCCTATAGGTGTTTATTCATATCCACAATGGCTCCCCCTTTATATGCTTTTTGATAATGATAGTCTCATATTCTGGAAATTCCGGACGGCCATTTTTTCTTTAATTGTAATATTGTGGTTTACATTTTTATTTTAGCCAATGAGTTTGTCTGTCTCACAACACCACATTATTAAACACCTCCAGAGAGTTATTCTGAATGTTGGGGACAAAGGAGCAGGATTTTTTCTTAAAATGTAGGGTGCCCCAGTAATCCTGGTGAGAAAAGTGCATGTTAAGTTTGATAGTACGTAAATTTAAACCAACCCATTTAAAGTTGAAGAAATTACCCTACTGGTGGGAACAAACCCTAAACCCTTCTCTAGGAACGTTTTCTGTAAGGAGAGAGAATAAAATCAGAAAATATTTACACCAAGTCCTCCATGTTGTTTAAGGCTGGTGTCTCCTCTGCTCTGGCGGATAATCCACTGGGAAATCCTTCCTGATCGTGCTGCATTTTTTGCCCCTCCGGATCCTTTTCCTTTAGTTTGGGGCTATCCTTGGCCGTTTTATGCGCAGAGAGCCCCCCCCGCCTTGTCTCCCTCCCCCTACGCGTAAATCCGTTTTTATATAATATAGTTCATGTTCCCCCCAGCCCCAACGCTATAATTATATCATCGAAAGTCCCCTGATCATTACTTAGCTTACCTCTCCTTCGTGTTGTGAGCAGCGGGTCCCGTGATTGGCTGCCTCTCAGCCAATCACAGACGCGGCGCCAGTCTGCCCCCTGCTTCAGTTCCGTGCAAGCAGAGGGCAAAGGCGCGCGAGCGAAGGAGAGAGGTAAGGTAAGTAATGATCGGGGGACTTTCTGATGATATAATTATAGCGGTGGGGCTGGGGGAACATGAAACTATATTATATAAAATTTTTTTATAAAGGGTAGACATGCCCTATAAGGCTTGTTACATTGGTACATTGTCACTTGCTGATATATGTTCACTTTGGGAGTCCGATAAGATCTCAACCCCACCCCCCCCCCCCCCCCCCCCCCCCCGAAGCAGCTGAGTTTGTTCCCCGTGTATCTAGGAACTTGGCCAAAATGAATTGGATTGGTCCCCTCCTGGGCATCCCCGGTATAAAATCTGGTGGAGGGAGCGGAACTTACAGGGTATTTTCTCACGGGCATTACATGTGTACTGGCTGCGGTATTACATATCAATAGCCGGGACTTAGTCTTACTGCATGGCATACAATTGGTATTGCAAGTACTGATGGCTCTCACACATCCTGTGCAGGTTCTTCACCGGATTAAGCCTTTAATGTGCCTTATCTCACTTAGTCCACCAGCGTTCCCCACGTCTGTCGTCCCGCTCACCCAACATACGTTTCACCTGTACACGTCTTCCACAGGCTTCGTCAGGGTTATCAATAACCCTGACGAAGCCTGTGGAGAGACTGCACAGGTGAAACGTGGGCCATGCACACGTCCCCAAACATCACAGACACACCCCCAAACTTGACACCCGTGCCCAAAAAATCATACCCATGCCCACACGTTCAAAACAGCGTTGCCATTCCCCCAAACCTCGCAACCACAACACTAATTGTCACATCCAAGCCTCCTGGACACCACAACATCACAGACACGCCCAGACCGTCCACATCCTAGAATGCCGTGCCCCCTCCACCACAACACGCAGCATGCCCCATCCACCGACTCATATTGGGATGGTTGGGAATACCTGCATTACCTGGACCTAATCACCAGACACACACGCCCACATGTCACACAGACAGTTAAAACTAAGAACAAAGACATCATGGCACTTTCAATTCGGACCAGAAAGTAACTTCATTGATGGGATCTAATAGTCATATAAAGTGGTCCTTGTGCAAGGATAAAGTGTAAAGTGCAAACATGGTTATATACTGATAACTTATGTGCAAAAACATTGAGCATGCTTAATAAAAAACACACAGAGCTCAGACAGTGCAACAGAATGAATCCCGACTTTAACAGCACAGACAAAGAGCCGCACATCACATGATCAGAGACACAAGAACAGGTGAACCTGTCGTCATTCAAGTGCTGCGATATTCGTTGCAATCAACATGTTTTCCCAAGGTAAATTCCATGTAGCATGTTCACGAGTAGGGTCACCACAACGTTGTGATATTACGCTCCAAGTGGTAAAACTGATAACGTTGTGTATATAAGGTTTTACAATAAACATATACTATAACGTCCCTCAAGCAATGTCACCTCCTCAATAACTATTAAATACATGACGTACATTACCAACTGGGACACTTCTTTCCCGTCTCTTCCATCTAAGCCAAACCAAACCTGCACGTAAAAAAATACTATACCCACATGTGCAAACGGGCAACGCCCGGTACAACTGCTGTTGTTGATAACCTGAAAAATGAATGGACATGGGGCTGTGTCTTCCAAAAAATCACGTATCTGACCAAACCTTCAGCCCCATATACTGATTGATATTTTGGCAATTTCGGTAAATTATATCAAATCACTCAAAATATCGATTTGTTAATCATCGAAAAAAAAGAAAAACAAAGTCAGGCCAAGAGGCAGGTGTTTTTAAGACTACAACTCCAGCATCCCTGCCTGCCTGAGTAAATGCGGGAGTTGTATGTTTCAACAAACATCTGGAGAGCAGAAAATGTGACATCCCTGATTTAGACCAAGGATAATTAACCAGTAGCACACAGGTGTTTTCAAACTAGTTGTAGTTTTCACAAACACCTGTAGCTTGCCTCCGGGTTGAGACCCCAATTCTATTTACACCATATGGCTATAGAACAGCCAATCTATGTGCCCAACAGATGGTTTAAAATGATAACCCCTGTCCCAGGGTTGCGCCAGGAATTCTGGGAGTTGTAGTTCTCAACACTTTTAGATTGATGAGTTTTTAACTAGGTTTTTAGTTCCATGGAGGGGCCCAGTCCCCCAGGTATTCACATAATCATCAGATACTAATTATAATGTAAAATCTATTAAATAGAAGTGAGCAAGAAAGATTCCTACTATTGTGCGAATGTGAAGGCGTTAAGTCCGGATATATTTCCCAGCTGCCATCGCGGACAAAGTCCTCCCAGAGAGGTGAGATGCGCGCTCACACACGTTTCTGTGCTCCCTCCATCGCCCCGCCCCCATGGCTTTCGTCACATGATCAGACAGCTAAAACATCATGTGGTGCTGATGCGCGGGGCAAAATCCTGTGTGATGGTGGGAGAGGGAGATGGACTTTCTGACCGGCCATGGCAAATGATAAGGAAGGAGCTGTCCAGGTCTTACCAGGAGGTAACAGTATAGAAAGACAGAGAGCTGTTTATATATACGTAATAAATGTACCTGTATATTATTATAGGACTGTACCCTTGTAATATATATATAATATAGTACTGTACCCTGGTAACTAATATAATATATATAGTACTGTACCCTGTAATATATATATATATATATAGTCCAGACCAAATGGGAGGCACACAATCAAACAGGTATAAAGGGATTAGACACCCTGGTGCTATCAAGATAAGTGATACAGTCCTGTGAAGCTTAGTGCAATCGTGTAATTTTTCAAAGATTATTTATTGTGCAAATGGCATAACAGCAACGTTTCGGCCCTTTTCTAGAGCCTTTTTCAAGCCAGTGCAAATACACAAGTATCAAGTGCTTATTTAGTGTTGAACAAACCACACCTCTTCCTGTGAATCATTATTATAAGTGAATACATATGTGAATCAAGGTTCTCTCTCGGATACATCTCATAGAAGTGCACAAATGCGAAAATTGCAATACAACCACTAGGGGTCAGCTCTTCATCAAAGCATGTAAAGTGCTAATGTGCATAAATATACATAAATCGATATACATAATTCAAAAAATACAATATAGAGTGATTAAAAATCAATAGAATACAATAAGAATAGTGATAATAGTAATAAAGTAATCCTGTGACAGGTGTACATCTATATATGTGTAAAAGGGTAAAAAAAGGACAAGTTAGTGTCCAAAGGCATAGAAATATATATAAAAAAAATAAGAGCTATATCAATATACACCTGAGAAATCTAGATAATGGCTGTATGATGCAGATAATTACAGTGGTAAATATTAAAAGAATAAAAGGGTATGTTAAACTACAACATACGCAAAAGGTTATATAATTTCCAAGAGCTCAAAAGGTATGTAAAACTACAAACGGGTTAGCATCTCAAATACCTAATAATATCCCTAAACAAGTATACATATGAGAGAATGGCAAATGGAGGGTATAAAGGCAGTAGTCCAATCAATCTACTAAACAGCAACTGAATAAGCATAATTCATATAACATATATATCCCAAAATGAATAAAGAAACAGCAATATGGGGAGATGGCAATAGAAGCTAAAGTTCAGAAATGTAATCTTTCTTCGAGAAAACATCGAAATGAGCATGTTCATTCAGTCCTTCGGGCTATAGTGTCCAAATATTTAATCCAGAACGTCTCACGTCTCAGGAGGAGTTTTGACCTGTCGCCTCCCTGCGGGGGTAATGGAACAGGTCAATGCCCATATATTGAAAGTAGTACCCATCTTTCTCCAAGAAATGTTAGCTACTGGTTTACAAGTTTTATTGTCCGAAAGGCAGATATTAATAGATGATCTGTGCCCATCAATTCGGAGTGATGCAGGCTAAATCAGTTTTACCGATATATGAGACCACAGGGGCACAAACCATATAAATGACATGAGGTGTGGAACTGTAATGGCAGAATGATATGGATTTCCTTTGCAGTATGTGGATGTTTAAAAGATGATCCTGCAAAACCATATATCTACATGAGATGCAGCTTGAACATTTATAACTGCCTCCTTTTTGCTAGGGAGCCATGTGTTGACTGGAATGTAACTCCTGATTGGATCAGATAAACTAATAAATCACAAATTTATCGCATTTTGTGCACTTTATGAGATGTATCCGAGAGAGAACCTTGATTCACATATGTATTCACTTATAATAATGAGGATCACAGAGAAGAGGTGTGGTTTGTTCAACACTTAAATAAGCACTTGATACTTGTGTATTTGCACTGGCTTGAAAAAGGCTCTAGAAAAGGGCCGAAACTGTTGCTGTTATGCTTTTGCACAATAAATAATCTTTGAAAAATTACTTTGAAAAAAAGTGCACTAAGCTTCACATGGGACTATTATAATATATATATATATATATATATATATATATATATATATATATATATATATATATATATATATATAGTACTGTACCCTGTAATAATAGTGCCGTATATGAACTCGCGTATAAACCGAGTTTTCAGGCTGAGAAAAATCAGCCTGAAAACTGGAACTCGGTTTATACTCGAGTCAGTACCTTACCTGAGCATTCCGGCAGCCGCACGATCTTTCTGTGTACTGCGCGCGGGCCTGAAGTTCCATTTCCGCGCGGGGGCAGTGACGTCAGCCGGCGCGCCAGTACACAGAAAGATCGCGCGGTGCCGGAATGCTCAGGATACCGCACGTACTGCCAGAAGCCCTTGGATGGAGGAGAGCCCACAGGGAGAAGAGCCCACAGGTACAAACTGGGTGGGAGGGTGGGGGGGCATTCAAGATGTTTGGGAACTACAAATCAGATGCTTTATTAGCTGGGAGTTGTAGTTTCCAAACATCTTGAATGCAAGTGAGGGTGGCATTCAGATGTTTGGAAACTACAACTCCCAATGCTTTATTAGTGGGGAGTTGCAGTTCCAAAATCTTGAATGCCAAGTTTCTACCCTCGGTTTATACTCGAGTCAACAACTTTTATTAGGATTTTTAGCTGAAATTGGGTACCTCGGTTTTATCTCTGGTCGGTTTATACTCGAGTTATACGAGATATATATATAAATAGTACTGTACCCTGTAATAATAATATGTATATATATAATAGTACTGTACCCTGTAATAATATATATATATATATATATTAATATATATGTGTATTGGCTCCACCATCTTCCCCTCAACTCGACCAGCTTCCCTGCCTGCTGAAGAGAAGCACCCCAGAGCATGATGCTGCCACCACCATATTTGACAGTGGGGATGGTGTGTTCTGAGTGATGTGCAGTGTTAGTTTTTCGCCACACATAGCGTTTTGCATTTTGGCCAAAAGTTCCATTTTGGTCTCATCTGACAGAGCACCTTCTTCCACAGTTTGCTGTGTCCCCACATGGCTTGTGTCAAAAATGCAAACGGGACTTCTTATGCTTTTTCTGTTAACCAATGGCTTCTTGCCACTCTTCCATAAAGGGCAACTTTGTGCGTGCACGACTAATAGTTGTTCTATGGACAGATTCCCCCACTGAGCTGTAGATCTCTGCAGCTCGTCCAGAGTCACCATGGGCCTCTGCTGATTTCTGATCAGCGCTCTCCTTGTTCGGCCTGTGAGTTTAGGTGGACGGCCTTGTCTTGGTAGTTTGTGTGCCATACTCTTCCATTTCTGAATGATCGCTTGAACAGTGCTCCGTGGGATGTTCAAGGCTTTGGAAAATATTTTGTATCCTAAGCCTGCTTTAAATTTCAATAACTTTATCCCTGACCTGTCTGGTGTGTTCTTTGGACTTCATGGTGTTGTTGCTCCCAAGGTTCTCTTAGACAACCTCTGAGGCCGTCACAGAGCAGCTGTATTTGTACTGACATTAGATTACACACAGGAGCACTCTATTTAGTTATTAGCACTCATCAGGCAATGTCTATGGGCAACTGGGCACTCAGACCAAAGGGGGGTGAATAATTACGCCACACCCACTTTGCAGTTATGATTTGTTTAAAAATGGTGGAATCAAGTATTGATTTTCATTCCAATTCTCACGGTACAACTTTGTATTGGTCTTATGTGGAATTCCAATAAATTGATTCATGTTTGTGGCAGTAAGTGACAAAATGTGGAAAACATCAAGGGGGCCGAATATTTTGCAAACCATGTATATAGTAATGACCCTGTAATAATATATATATAGTACTGTACCCTGTAATAATATACAGTAATAATACTATACCCTATGTAGATAATTCCCGGGCACACTGTCAAAATTCCAATAAACTTATTGACGTTTCTACGACAGTAAGTTCATTTTCATCAAAACACTAATTGGATATATAGTACTACCCCGTAATAATATACAGTATATAATACTATACCCTATGTAGATAATTCGGGCACACTGTTCTCTTAATTCCAATAAACTTTATTTGACGTTTCTCGACGCTCAGTTTGTTTTCATCAGAACACTAATTGGATATATAGTACTGTACCCTGTAATAATATACAGTATATAATACTATACCCTATGTAGATAATTTCCGGGCACACTGTTCTCTTAATTCCAATAAACTTATTTGACGTTTCTACGACGCTCAGTTCGTTTCATCAGAACTCTAATTGGATATATGTAACTGTACCCGTAATAATACAGTATATAACACTATCCCTATGTAGATAATTCCCGGGCACACTGGTCTCTTAATTCCAATAAACTTTATTGACGTTTCTACGCACAGTCAGTTCGTTTCATCAGAACACTAATTTGATATATACGTAGTACTGTACCTGTAATAATTACAGTAATAATACTATAACCTATGTAGATAATTCCCGGGCACACTGTTCTCTTAATTCCAATAAACTTTATTTTGACGTTTCTACGACGCTCAGTTCGTTTTATCAGAACACTAATTGGATATAAGTACTGTACCCGTAAATATATCAGTATATAACACATATACCCTATGTAGATATTCCCGGGCACACTGTTCCTTAATTCCAATAAACTTATTTGACGTTTCTACGACGCTCAGTTCGTTTTCATCAGAAACATAATTGGAATATAGTACTGTACCCTGTAATAATATACAGTATATACACTATACACCATGCAATATGTGATACCGGGCACACTGTTCTCTAATTCCAATAAACTTTATTTGCGTTTCTACGACGCTCAGTTCGTTTTCATCAGAACACTAATTGGATTGGTGTTTGATGAAGACGAACTGAGCTTCATCGAAACATCAAATAAAGTTATTGGAATTAAGAGAACAGTGTGCCCGGGAATTATCTACATATTGTTGATTAGTAAGTGTAATTGGTGGAGTTACACAACCTGGTGGCACCTGGATTATTGAACTGGATGAGTGCAGAAGTCCCATGCAATTAGTACTATACCCTGGTAATAAAAATATAGTACGGTACTCTGTAATAAATATATAGTCCAACACTGCAACTCAATGCATAACAGATATTTATTCCTTAGTACAGCATGTACATAATGTTTCGGGGAAACAACAGTCCCCTTCTCAGGTGAAAAAAAGCTGTTACATAGAGTGTCAAACACAGATGAATTTAAAGGTAATTGCAGGAAGCGACCAAATTGTATTTGGTCACTTCCTGCAATTACCTTTAAATTCATCTGGTTTGACACTATGTATATCTAATAAAATTATAGTTTAACCTCACTTTTTTCATCTCTGGATTGCGAGTGTGTTTGGGTAATTAATTAGGGGGATTCTTTGCTTTTAATAATAGATTCTGTCAGTGCAAGATAAGAAAATAGTTACAAAATTATTTTTCCTTTTTTCTAAAATGAATTAGTTGGATTTATACATTATTCATGCAGAAATACAACTACCTGAACCCCCTCTACGTAGCATAGCACTGCCCTGAGTGCATGGTAATTGTTGGATGGGCAGGATATGGTTTACAGGATGAACCTAGCTAGTCCTTTTTACACAGGACTAAACAGGATGACTTTTCTTACATCCTAATTAAATGTACACACACTTCCTGTACCACAGTGCAAACGGAAACAGAACACACAGGAGACCACACTATCTATTCTTACTGGACCTGATATTCATGACATGATTGTATTATAATTTCACAGCTTAACGAGGACACAGAACCTCCAGCTTTAGATCCAGATGTGACTGAGCACAGGATGAAGAGGAGCAGGATGATGCTGTGTCGGCTGTTGTGCCTGGTATGTGGAGCAGGGTCTCCGATCTACCCTATATGGCATTGGTCCCAACTGTTGTACCACTGCCAATATGTTTTGTAGAATACAATGACAATGTATATAGTTATTTATGGGACTTTAATTAAAAAGAAAAGGTTCTTTACATTTTATTCAATCTTGGTTTTATTACCAAAATATGTTACCACTCTAAAAATCTCCCCCCCCCCCCAAGTGTTCCAATTCTCAGTACAGTGCGCCCTCCTTTGCTGAGACCAGCTCATCCAAGATGACCTCTAGAAGGACGAGCAGCTTGCCATCTCCAAGTTAAAACTTAGAGTAGTGGGATAGTAGAAGGCAGTGTGAGGGTTCTGTTATGCTGATGTCCACCATTTTGCTCATGAAGTGCTTTAAAAAGGTTTAACGAGCATGCATTATTCTTTCTGGGAGGGTGAAGGCAGCAGAGTCAGAAGTTTTTTAAATTTTATAAATTGGCATTTGGTTAATGTGTTGATTTCTAAAGGTTTTCTATCTTTGCAGACAGAGATTCAGATAGGAGCAGCCCATGTCCGTTTCAGCAGAACGTGCCTAAAGATTTCTTCTCGTCTGCTCACCTTGTGTATCTGCTCCTAATGGCCGTCGCGTGTTTCTCGTTTATCAGACAATCGTGACTTCAAGGATAAACTGAAACATCCTGTAATGTCGGTGACGTATAAAGAGGTTAACATGTACGATTCTCCAGGTGGTCCTTCATTGATCTGCTAACCCATGCGCTTCCATTAAAATGGGCGTGGCAATTTCTTTAGGAGTAAAAAGGAGATCTAAGTTATATTTGTGTAAATCATCGCTGACCAACACAGTGCTATGTAAAGCATATCTGGGCATTTTGGTGCCAAACTGCTAAACAAACCCCCGTGTGCCCCTTACCAATCATGCAATTTAATTGTTTAATCTACAGTTAAAGGGTATGTCCACCCTAAAAATAGTTTTTTAATATAAGATTCCCCTGTCCCCCCAGCCCCAACCGCTATATTTATATTTTTAGAAAGTGCCCCAAACTTACTTACCTTCCCTCTTTCCTCCGCAGCGAGCAGAGGGGGGGACCGGCAGTGCGTCTGCGATTGGCTGAGCGGCAGCCAATCACGGCGTGGCTGCCGGGAGTGCATATTCG
This sequence comes from Hymenochirus boettgeri, assembly GCA_019447015.1. Taxonomy (NCBI): domain Eukaryota; kingdom Metazoa; phylum Chordata; class Amphibia; order Anura; family Pipidae; genus Hymenochirus; species Hymenochirus boettgeri. The sequence goes on along the minus strand of CM033473.1, from coordinate 23,925,381 downwards.
GCGGGGGAAAGAGGGAAGGTAAGTAAAATTTGGGAGCTTTCTAAGCATATAAATATAGCTGTTGGGGCTGGGGGGACAGGGGAATCTTATAGTTAAAGGGTTTAACGCTAGAGAGGGGGAGAAGGGCGCATACGCATGCCAAACTTCTCCCGGAGGCCAGGTAGGAGGCAGAGTCCTATATGGACTCTGCTATCCTCCTGGTGGCAGTTTTTGGGACTTTAGGGGGGGACTACAGGAGAACCATATGGAGCTGGGATGTGAAGTAAGGATTACCATACACTACATGATGGGGTCAGTAGTGGGGTGGATTATAGTTTTGGGGGTGGACATGCCCTTTAATAAATATCACTGTCAAAAAGGATACATGAATTACTTAGTGGTAGTGTAATAGTGCGATTTAACACAATGTTTTGGGTAAAAATTTCCTAGGGAGTTTACTGGTGAAGGTTTACCCGAAACATTGTGTTAGCTTGTTACCATATTTCTTTGAGGCTTTCCATGATCTAGTACCCTTGGGATGGTCATGGTATTGGAGTTTCCAATAAATATCGTTGTTAGAAATTTTGTGTGAGTCTTAGCCTGTAGCTTGTGCTTTTTTCAATGGTTAGGATTTAGTGTTCAAATTTTGATATTTTGTTTGATTTAAGGATCAACACACACCACACAGTATGCACAAAATAATTGTCTCAGATTATTTACATTCTTTGTTACAGTGATTATTATTTCATACAGTTTTAAATGGTTAGGATTTATACGAGGGATTTATTCACAAATACAGCTGGCGGATTGCCGAATGACTCCTGACGTTCGTCGCACGAATGCATCATGGTCAGGGATTGTGGCTCAGTGCACACATTGTACGTGTGTCGAACCTTATCTCTCTGTCTGTCTATCTGCCTATCTCTATATCTGTCTGTCAGTCGTCTGTCTATATATCTATTGGATTATATCTATCTATTACTATGGGATTATCATCTATCTGCAACTCTCTCTATCTCTCGCTCTATCGCTATCTGCTCTCTCTTTCTATCTATCGCTATTTCTCTCTCATACTGCCTATCTATCTGCCTCTTTCTCTTCTATCCGCCTATTCTATCTCTCTCTATCTATCAGCTATCTATCGCCTCTCTATCTATCCGCCTATCTATCGCCTCTCTTTCTATCTAATCAGACAGCTATTCTCTCTCTATCTATCTATCCGCCTATCTATCTGTCCTCTCTCTATCTATCCCTGATCTATCTGCCTTCTCTATCTATCCGCCTATTATCTGCCTCTATCTATTATCCCTTCTCACTCTATTTCGATCTATCGCCCTATTTCTCTCTCTATCTATCCGCCATCTATCTTCCTCTCTAATATATAGCACGGATAGATAGAGAGAGGCAGATAGATAGGCGGATAGATAGAGAGAGAAATAGGCGGATAGATAGACCTATTTCTCTTCGCTATTATCCGCCTATCTATTTCCTCTCTCTATCTATTCCGCCCTATTATCTGCCTCTTTCTATCTATCCGCCTATTTCTCTCTCTATCTATCCGCCTTTCTATCTGCCTCTTTCTATCTATCTGCCATTTCTCTCTCTATCTCTCCGCCTACTATCTGCCTTCTTTTCTGTCTATCTGCCTATTTCTCGCCTATCTCTCCGCCCTATCTATCTGCCTCTCTTTCTATCTGCCTATTCTCTCTCTATATATAGCCTATCTATCTGCCTCTCTTTCTATCTACCGCCTATTTCTCGCTCTATCTCTTCGCCTATCTATCTGCCTCTCTTCTATCTATCCACCTATTCTCTCTTCTATCTATCTGCCTATCCTCTTTCTATCCATTTATCTCCTACCTGCGCCCCCACCCTTTGTAAAGGTTGAATTTACCAAGTGTTTAGCCGGAAACCAGAACCCACGCCTCCCTCACCTATACAGATTGTGAGCACTTTTTACACAGTTTGCCTCAGGTGCCAAAAACCCTAGAATGCCCCTGGACTGAAACAACTTTGTTTTCTGCAGGATTCCACATTCTTTGTACTCTGCCTGGTTAAATATTTATCCTTTCTCCAGTGGAAGAATGTGAAGATTCACTGTGTAGCAAACTACTAACTACTAATAGAGAGAGACGAAGTAGATATAGAGAGAGCGATTTGTAGACATGTAGGATTGTATCTAAAAATAATTTGTTACACTTCTGTTGTCCCACTAATTTCTCTTGTAAAATAAAAAACACTTAAGGGTATGTCCACCCTAAAAGTAGTTTTTAATATGATGTTCCCCATGTTGCCAGCCCAACCGCATATATTTTATTTCCAAAAGCCCCCAAACTTACTTACCTCCCCTCGTTCTCCGCGCACTGCGGCCCTTGCTTGCGAGAATGCAAGCAGAGGGCGGGGGACCGGCAGTCGCATCTGTGATTGGCTGAGCGGAGCCAATCATGGACCGCGGCTGCCGGTCAGTCAGTGCAGCGAAGAGAGAGGAAGAGGAGAGGTAAGTAAGAGTTGGGGAGCTTTTGGAAAATAAAAAAATATGCGGTTGGGGCTGGCAGACAGGGGGAACATCATATTAGGGGTTTTATGCTAGGGGGAGGATAGTAGAAAGGGAGGGAGAGGGAGGGGAGGGAGGGGGGAGAAGGGGTGCAGTACGCATGACAATATTCTACGGAGGCAAGGTAGCAGGCAGAGTCCTGCTAGCCTCCTGGTGGACAGTTTTTGGGACTTTAGGGGGGGTCTACAGGAGAACCCTATGGAGCTGGGATGTGAGGTAAGATTACACTACATGGCCTATCTCGATTATAGTTTTGGGGGTGGACATGCCCTTTAACATGGTCTGTATTTAAGTAATCTACCTGTAAACAGGTTTGTACTCTACCAGTGTTTTATATTTTGTTTCTGTAAAGGTTTGAAATAAAACCCTGTTACAGGGATGTTGGTTGGATTGTTTGTAGTTGAGGATACGCTGAAATCTCCTGAATTATTCAAACAGTGTGGATTTCTCCAGTGGACTGATAGATTTACAGTGTGGATTTCTCCAGTAGACTGATAGTTTTACAGTGTGATTTCTCCAGTGGACTGATAGATTTACACTGTGGATTTCTCCAGTGGACTGATAGATTTACACTGTGGATTTCTCCAGTGGACTGATAGATTTACACTGTGGATTTCTCCAGTGGACTGATAGATTTACACTGTGGATTTCTCCAGTGGACTGATAGATTACCGTGGATTTTCCAGTGGACTGATAGATTTACACTGTGGATTCTCCAGTGGACTGATAGATTTCAATGTGGATTTCTCCAGTGGACTGGTAGATTTACACTGTGGATTTCTCCAGTGGACTGATAGATTTACACTGTGGATTTCTCCAGTGGACTGATAGTTTTACAGTGTGGATTTCTCCAGTAGACTGATAGATTTACAGTGGATTTCTCCAGTGACTGATAGATTTACAGTGGGGATTTCTCTAGTAGACTGATAGATTTACAGTGTGGATTTCTCAGTAGACTGATAGATTACATGTGGATTTCTCCAGTGGACCGATAGTTTTACAGTGTGGATTTCTCCAGTAGACAGATAGTTTTACAGTGTGGATTTCTCCAGTAGACAGATAGTTTTACAGTGTGGATTTCTCCAGTGGACCGATAGTTTTACAGTGGATTTCTCCAGTGGACTGATAGATTTACATGTGGATTTCTCCAGTGGACTGTAGTTTTACAGTGTGGATTTTCCTGTGGACCGATAGTTTTACATTTCATTGCTAGTCTTGGGCAGGTAACATTCCGACAAAATACAGAAAAGTTTTCTTCAGGCACGCTTCTGTATTTAGTTTTCTCTCTTTCCACCAAATAATTACTGGCAAAAAAATGATACTGTAATAGCACAAGATAACAATCCAGAGTGCTCACTGGTTTAAAGGGTAACTATCGCGTGTATGAAGTTATATCCCTTGGACAGGGATATAGGATTGGTAATTCTACCTCCAATATTGTTTTGTGAGGTGCACCAGCCCAAAGAAAAACTGATTCTGACAGTCTTCCTCCTGGCTTCAGCACTATCTTTAATACAGGACTAGTCCAGGACTACCTGGCTAATGAAACTGTAGTGGCTGTAGCTTCTCAACAAATTATATGTGAGGTAGGAATAATCAGTCCGACCTCCCTGCCCCAGGTACTTTTACTTTTAAACAGTTAATTTTTAGATTAAATGTATAGATATCTTTTAACACAGTTCTGTTTAAGACTGGTGTGCGTCTGGATTTTTCTTGTGGATTTACCATTGGCTGTGGTACCATCAGTAGCACCCAGCATTTAGCTACCGTACACAGGTGTGCCGAAACATCCTGTTTGTGTGTGTATGTATATAAGTAATATTGTTCAAAATGCAGTGTTTACATGGTTCTTCTAGAAGGGTTCCTGAATTTTAAATAATTTATCTTGGGAACCAAGTAAAATAAACAGGAAAGTATAACACTGTTTTGTTCTGATAAACATGAGCAGTTAAAAATTAAAGGAGAAGCCCATTTTTTCTGCATGCTTAACTTTCTCAATTACAGCTTAGTGGGAAAGAAAAGTATTAGTAGAATGTAAAGCACCAGGTCCACTACTTTCCCACCATTTCAATGGGGCCCTAGATAACTGATCCTCGATTAGTAAGTCCAGAACGTTGTACAGGGGGTCCTAGTAATTGTAGATAGGTTGCAGACAGAATTCCATTCAAATTCATTCTTTTCTAACTTTTATTATAACATTGCAGGTATTGCTATTTACCCAGGGAAAGCTCGGTCCTAGCTGTGAACATCACTGGTACGACCACATCCCACCCCGAAAGACCCTGGGCAACCAGGGGAGAAATTGTATCACACAGAATATGAGCTACCTTGATCCTATACAACCGAATATGGTAATGATGACTACTGTGTGTGACAGACTAGCTACCTCTAACTATTCCCAGCGGACCAGTACTAACCGTTAACGCATTCTCTGATTAGGGTAAATATCTTCATTGACCAGGTTATGGCACTTTTCTTATGTGGGGTTCTTGTTGTGTATCTAAGATACATGGTGGAGCTTGCTGGAGTCTGTAAGCAGTAGTAGCCACACTACGATTGATGGGTTAGTGGTGGGTTATGAGGGTGGATGTGGTGGGTTTCCAGCCTATATTGGGCCATAAAAAGAAATTCACTAAGGACGGCATTTTCAAGTTGGCAAACTACATTTACAATTTATTAATACCATATAATGTAAACCCAACATTTTAATCGCAAGTAATGCATCACTATACAAAACCTGTGTGCATGTTATGTCTCTAAATAGAAAATGGTTTGCCACAAGGTGGCAGCAGAAACACGTGGGAGTTATAGAAATTGTATAAACCATCAGGGTTATTTATAAAAGTTCTTATCGTTTAACTGGTGCTAATTCTGCCCCAACCAATCAGATGTTAGCTTTCAAATGTTAAATAAGATCTGATTGGTTGGGGCCAAATTAGCACCATTTTAAACAAAAGAATTTTTTTGGAATCTCCCTTTATGTTATTGTAAGGCCAGGAGAGAGAATCTACGTAGACCTTTAACTTCTGTGTGGATTTTATTAGGATAAGAGTCATTAAAGTGTTGAAATGCTGTATGTTGGAATGATTTTTCTAAGAGGCTGTGGACAGGAACCAATTTTAATAAATATCATGGATTTTGGTCGGATCTGACAATATTTGCCCCTAATGGGCACTGCTTGAGGCAGTTGATGGGAAAATTCACAGCCCCAATCTGCCGGCTGTGTCTGCTTCAGTTGTAAACAGGAATGTTAATCTAATGTAGAATTTCCCTCATTTCATGCAGAAACATGCGCTCATTGTCCGGGGTCCAAGGGACGTAAGGAAGAGAGAAACTGGTCTTCCTCCAGTTCCATTTAAATGAAACGAAACAAGATTTTAGTGCCATTGATTACCTGCTTCTCCTCATATGAGGCCTTCCTTATAGGTAAGCCTGTTCCTAAATCATCACTGCTACTCCAAATGACAGTCTACAGTTCCTAGGTCTTTTCTGGAATTAGCAGAGCTGTATTTTTCTTTTACCTGTTCTGGCAGGTCGAGAACTCATTGACCATGTTCTGGTTTGTTCTTGTCTGCTACCAGAAATGGGGGTGGCAAAGCGTGCTGTTATACGTTTAGAATAAAATTATTCAGCACAATTTGCACCTCATACACATGTAGGGTTTAAAGGGCGGGATTTATCTTAGAACCTGTAGACACACTAAACTTGGAGCTTTTTGTCATGCCCCATTAGCCACACCAATAGCTCGCTCCACCTCTCACTTGTATCCAATTTGTAAATAAAACATGGAGGGAGAGACATCATTTAGGTTCCACTATGTGCTGCGCATTCCGTTTTGCGTGCGTTTTTGGAAATTCATGTTGTCCGTGTTCTGGTCCATTTGTGGGTTAACAGACTGCTATTTTATGCGTTTGTCACTTGTGTCCGGTCCGTTTGCGTTCGTGTGCGTCTTTGGGAAATCAATGGGAAATACGGAGAAAACCCAAAAATAAGCTTGTCCAAATCACCCACTTTTTATAAAATAAAAACCACTTGTATTACATACAGTAAGTCCAAATCTAGTACTGGTAACCCCCAATTCCTTGACTCCCGGCATGCTTTGGTTGCTGGGAGTTGAAGTTTCTAAACATTGGAGTGCCAGGTTAAACAAACTTACGTAGGCCAAAAAAGATCCTTCCCACCTCTAAGCCCATAGAAGCTTTTAAAACTACTGGTAGCTCTTACCAGCAGGAGGTCAGAGCTCTTTACTTGCTCGTCTATTGAAGAGAGGTGCAAAACTGCGCCTACATGCGCACGCGGCGTTCCTTAACCTACCTGCACTCCTAACTGCCCCGCGGTCTTTAGAGTTGCGGCCGCAGGAGGAAATTGTGAGTAATTACTGTACCGGAGACACATACCAGTTGCTCCCTTGATGTGTCTCCAGTCTCCTCCTTCACTATATTCAGCGTTGACCCGAGTATAAGCGAGGTTATGTTTAAAGGATCATTTTAAAACCTAAAAATCTCAGCTTATATTCAAGTATATACGGTATTAAATCCATCACAATTCTCTCTGAGTTATTTGCTCCTGGGTGGAAAGGGCAAATTAGCGCACACAAAAATCTGCACTCTGGTATATAGAGCACCGAATGTCATTCTAGAGCTACACATATGTCTTTACCTGTTTCGTCAGATTTACAGTTCGTGTGATCGTTAAAGGGCATGTCCACCCTTAATAAGAACTTTTGCCCTATATAGAAAAAACAGTGCCCCAGCCCACAACCGCTATAAAAATAATTAAGAAAGTCCACAGTTTTCACTTACCTTCCTCTCTCCTCCGACGCCCGGCCCAGCCTTCTGCTTTGCCAGACACTGCAAGCAGGGGCGGGACCAGCAGCCGTGTCCATGATTGGCTGAGAGGCAGCCAATCACGGAGCGGCTGCCGGTTCTCAGAATGCCGGTGGAGAGAGGGAAGGTAAGTACAGTTCTGGGGACTTTTCTAAAATAATTTTTTTGGGTGGGGCTGGGAGAACATATTCTATTACATGGGCAAGGGGTTTTATGGTAGGGGGGGGAGAGGGAGGGGGAGAAGGGCTGCAGTACGAATGCAAACTTCTCCTGGAGGCCAGGTAGGAGGCAGAGTCCTATATGGACTCTGCTATCCTCCTGGGGGCAGTTTTTGGGACTTGGGTGGGGGGGGACTACAGGAGAACCATATGGAGCTGGAGTGAGGTAAGGATTTTATACCACTACATGATGGGGCCATTAGTGGGGGGGATTATAGTTTAGGGGGTGGACATGCCTTTAATGTGGTGAATGTCTGTGTTAGAAGGTTCCACCACCTAATATTTATCTTCAATCCATGATTTTAAAGGACAACGTAGTGTCCAAGCCGGCCCCCACCTCAGTTGCGATCTGTTCAATGGAAGAAGCTCCTATTTTAGAACATGTTCAGTCTTCAGTTACTAAATATGGAAATGTGCTGTATTTTGATGATGTGTAATCCGCACAGTAATGAGTCTAGTTGACTAGATAATATATATTCCTACTGAGCATTGTGTTTTTAGTTTCTTAGAAATAGATGATGGACATAGACACAGTGCGTGTTTCCTTTATTAGATATTCCGGTTAAACCTGGTTCCTGGATGATCTGTTGTCATACGGTGTAATCTCTATACTAATTCAATGAAGCTTTTTATTTTCCTTCTGTTTCTGTGATCTGACAATTCCCTATTGTTATAAAATGAAGGGGAAAAAATGGTCTCTCTGTGACATTTGTCCTTTTTGTTCCTGACCAATCATGGCATAGTAGTTATTCTACCACAACGTTTTATCAATCGATTGATTTTAATTATTTTAAGAGAACACTAAACCCCCAAAAATAAGTATGTGCCATTCGTTTCTATTATTCACAGGGAGTGGAACGCTTATTCCCACCTCCCTGTGAATAATAGGACGCTCGGGGGACCTGGAACTTACCTTACCGCCGCTCCACTCGCAGTCGCTCCTTCACTGATGGCTGCTCTGTCCCGACCGCGCGTCCTATTTAGGCGCATGCGCGCCAATACAAAAGATAGGGCGCGCAATCGGAGAGAACAGCTGTTCAGTGAAGGAGCGATGCGAGTGGAGCGGCGGTAGGTAGGTAAGTTCCAGGTCCCCCTGAGCGTCCTATTATCACAGGGAGGTGGGAATAAGCGTTCTACCTCCCTGCGAATGGCACCTACTTATTTTGGGGGGTTTAAGGGAGTTTACAGTCCCTTTAATTCCACAATATGCGTCCAATACCTTTCAAACAAGCCAAGGATGGTGTTCAGGTTCTTAAGTTATAGGCTTTCAAATTTGGATTTGGACTCGCACAGTCAGGTGGTCAGGAAGTGTGTGACAGTCACGAAGTTCCCCCCAAACAAAAAAAAAAAAACCCCAGATCTTGTCTGAAGGTATCCCGAAAGACCTGCTACCATTCTCTGTCCATTCCGCTACCTTGTCCTCCTTGGCTGTGGTTAGCTTTACAAATGATTAAGAAGTTTGGGGGGTGGGATTTATGATGCAGCAGGTGAGTCTCTGTACAGCAGCAGGATGCAACGGACACTGCTGTAACTTAGGGGAAACTGCAGCTTCAAACATGATCCTGGAGTCATTTTAAAGGCATGAATGTGCTTTTTTAATAAAGGTACTTGTATGGAGACCACATACCCTTAAATACCATAGATATCATTGTCATGGGTGCTACAAAAACAGATTTTCCATCCAGCACAATAACCAACAACATGATCGCTATTGCCCGACCGTAACCAATAGAGTTGCTTCATGTTCATCAACTAACACTAATTGATTATATTTGGTCCTTACTTACTAATATCTGCCATTTTGCAGTTGTCCGGTATTTGGCATATGGATCTATTTACTGCATGCTGGCTAAAAGTGGAATGAATGTAATATCTTATAGATATTACAGATACCGTATTTATACTCTCTAATGTGTGGTGTGTAAATGAGCATAAAGAAGGAATTGTGTGAACATTTGCACTCCGTCCTGCAGTTGCTGTGAGGCTGTAGAGTTAATGTAGAAAGAGCAGCTTTATAGAAGAAACCACTGTCATTTAAAGGGGTCATATGTTACTTACAGAGCAGATGTCTTGACACGACATCTGCCACACAGAAGAGGGAAAAAAATAGAGTTTCTTTTGTTTAAACACATATTTGCTTATATGGAGGAGAAACATTTGGTTATTCAAACTTTAGGGTAATCAAACAAAAAAAAATCCTCTTCCAGGTCATATTTATGAGAGAGGAATAATGTGACTAGTTGAAAGAAGAAGTAAGTGTAGTGTTAGAACATTAAGGGAACTAAAGACAAAAGGAACCTCTCCCCTAAACTGTACCCAGGTGAGGACCTAAAACGTTAGTGTTTCACCAGGGGGCACAGCTAGTAGTTTGGGTGTTTATCTTCTAGGTACCCTTGGCCTATTCAATTGCGCTTCCAATGCAATGTTTCTTCCATGGTTGAAATTTCCATCTTGTGAAGGGAGACCGGGCCAGAAACAGAGCAGCGAGGGCAGCTGTAAGTTACCCTAGGGGAAAGGACCTAGCATGTTAGGTCTTCATTCTGGGTACAGCTTAATGGATGTTTTGTTGTCCTTTTAAAACTGCTTCTTGCTATCACTTATGTGATAAGACAGTGAATTACATATGCTTAATAATATCGGCCAAGTGGTTGAGAACAATGGTTCAGGTGACTGGGCATAACTACCGGGAGCAGGGGAGCAAACAGCAGGGGGGCCTGGGAGCCAGGGGGGCCCCATCTTCTTATTTTCCTATGACACATATAGCCTTCTCCAAGAAAACAATTGTGGTTGGAACATGGATAGGGGCCCCATCATAGTTTGCAGGGGGGCCCAGTGATCTAGTTACGCCACTGTCAGGTGACAATCTAGCATATGTACAGGCTCCCATCAACATCATTTAGTGATCCAGTTTAAAATGCTAAGGGGGACTCCTGGCCCATTGCACAGAACATGCTGATCGGCTACTGCTTGAGGGCTAGGCCACACTAGCGCGTTTTTCGCACGTACGCGTTTTGTGGTCGCACCCACGATTTGGCTAACATGGAAATCGCGGGAGCGCGAATGTTCCTGCGATTTCCGATGCGCATGCGATTGGGCGTCCGTTCGCGTTTTGCGGCGAGCTTTGTTTTCGCCCAATCGCTTGCGTTTTCGCTTTAAAGATAGCGAAAGCGCGAGCGCAAAAAAAAATAACGGACGCGAAAGCGTGCACGCTTGGTGCATTGTGTGTGGCTCTCCTAACATTTATTGGTAAAATGGTCTATGAAATGTGCACTGAGCTTTATATCTGTTTGGACAGTATATGCAGTGACCTCATGTTTAGCTATAGTTAGATGTTTTCCCTATAAAAAATGTTTTTGTTGTAGAAAGGATGGTGAAGACCAATAAGTGTTTCTTAATAGTTTGTTTTGTTTAAGCACAAACCACAAAAATAAATTGGAACTGATTTAATAAGAGGTGCAACATTTCTCCTGTGCTGATGTTACTTTACTGGTTACTACAGAAAGGAAACGTTTGATTACAGCACAGACACGTTTTTGAACCTTTATTAAATAAGCCCAATTACTGCCAATAGGCAAAGTAAACACATCAATAATGGTGGCCATACATGCAAAAATTGTGGTCGTACGAACGGTAATCAAACAATGGACGGTCCATTTTTTTTTTCTCTTTTACACTAATGTCAGGTTGAAAAATGTTTCCCCATTGACCAGTACAATCCAGATATACGACCACGTTGTTGTGTTATGGCCACTACATACATAAAAAAACTTTTGTCTGTAAGTGGGGTGTATAAAATTAAGGTGTGCAGTTCATGGAATGTGCTCAGCAAAAAAGCCTCTCGTGTAATTAAAATCCGACTTGCTGGATCGCCAATAAGGTTTACTAGGGGCTGTGTCAGCAGTTTACAAGCTCCTTATAAGGTGCAGTCAGCATTGGAAGTAGATACACGGGTGGGGGGCGTCACTTCTTATATTTATTTGTAGAAAGTTTGAGATTAGAATCTCTGGGACAGGATTAGCAAAAGCAAGGAAGGGGCCATGCACATTGCAGTTTAAGAGGTTTCACGGGGAGGAAGGAAAGTTGAATATCTGTAGTTTGTTTTCTGAATATTGATGGAAGGAGGAGCTACAAATGAGGCCCCCTTATTGTAAAATACAGGTAATTCAAAGTCACCAAGGAGTTAGGCAGTTCCAAGTATGAGGGCCACAGGTGATATTACTTGATTTAGCTGAATCAAACACGACTCTGTGCTGCAAGTTACTGCCAACCCCTAGCTAGGATATTGACGCCCCACAAAACATCCTACATCTGCAAACAGATAATGGGCAAACTAACACCGCTTTATAAAATAAATTCTGCTGCATACTAAAGTCATTTATCACCTTACTTAACGTGTGTTTTTTCCGTTCAGTTCGACCAAGTAAAATTTATGCAAGAATGTGAGAGTTCTTCTACTCCAGCTGGAAGTTCTCTGCGGGTTTCCGTACCTGGGTCAAAATGTCCTTGGTAAAAACAAAGGAGGAAGATGGAAGACAATCTGTGGAATTCAGACAGGAAGTAAGATATATCCCAGGATTTACATTGTCATGTATTTATCATCTCAGGTACCTAGTTATTTTCCACTGAAACAGAACCAAATCTTAATTCCTTGCAGCTCTATATAGGGAGCACATTGGTTTTGACCCCTCGCCCCCTCTCTCTGGACCTATAATAAGAATGTGCCCTTTTCTTTAGAGCGCTTGCATTTACAGTAAGTTGACAGGAATTATAGAATTTATCTAATTATAGATTAGATCGGTTTTCTCAATGTTCTTCTTTAAATACATTACAATTTTAGCCACGAAGAGCCACAAGTCTAAATCCAATAAAAGTAAGATCTGCACAGAGGGGCGTGGCCTTAATTGCTCCTGGTACTACCAAACCCCCATACAAGGCTGACTGTGATGAGCCTTTGCTCAACCTTACAACAGGCCACAGGTGAAATTGACATGTTAGATACCATGAATTAGATGGAAACCAAGACTGACATTTGCAGTATTTTAATTGCAGACAAGCGTTGTCAATTTCATCGATCGAAGAGACAATCCAGACAAGGGTGACCAGCTGTTTTTTGTTGTTTTCGAATGGAAGATCCATTTATTCAAGAAATTCAAGATGTGAGTTGAATAACTTTATTACCAAGTGTTACTGCAAAGCACAATATCATTTATTTTAGTATTCTTGAATTTGTAAGATCTCGCTTTTAAATGCCCTGTACAGTTGAAATGCAATTCAATGTAGGTAAGGCTTTGGTCCGAACCATGTTCCAGGACTGGAAAGAAAATTTATAACACATCCAGTGTAGTTTACTGCTGGCAATATCCTAAATCAATGACAAATATCCATGGTTATTTTGCAATAATAATGTTTTATAAATTAGAGTGTTTTTCTCTGTCTTTGGTCCAATTTTCTTTTAATGAGAAGGGATCTTGTTCTTCCCACTTCCTATCCTTGTCACGTTGATCGGAAATATTTCCTGTGAAATTAATTTTTTAACTTCGGTTACTTTGTTGAAGGGCAAAAATCTGAGCATTGAAATGTAATCAATTGTAGGCTGCTGGTACTAAATAGTGAGTTAAATTGCCCCCCATATGTAGTTGTTGCTTTTGTGGCAAAAGCAGCTGTGGAACCCCACTGTGTGCAGCCCTTCTATAGGTAAATGACTTCTAGTTTGCGATAGGTGATTGTGTACAATCTCTACAGATAACACAGCAATCCATGGAGTATGATCGCTCTGCTGTGCAGTGTTCCTGGTTTTATTCAAAGCTGCCGACTTCGCCAAGCTCAGCGTGAAGTGGATGATCAAAGTCCGAAAGCGTCACCTGAAGAAGAGGACGCGTGAGCTGAACCACATCAGTTAAAGCTGCCAGTATGTGACCCATCCGCAAACATAATGGGTTACCAGAGAAAAAACAAGTATTAAACCTGTGTAAGGGAAGCACCTAAGTAAATGTTAGCGCTAGGCCACACTAACGTGATTTGCGCACGCGACTTTAAATATAACTGAAATTGCACGCCTGCTTCCAGTGCGCTGCAATGTGGCCCCCTAGCAGTGTTGCCAGATCAGTAAAAAACCAAGGGACACCTATTAAAAAAACATGTGCTGCGTGGCTGATTTAGAATCATTATTGTTTAATTGCAATTGGTGCAGCCCTGATTATTACATTTATTAACCATGTCCTTCTCAGATCAGATGGTCTGTATGTTATTCTGCTATAGTGATGGAAGAATTAGATCCTGCCCTAAACAGAAGACTCTCCATCATGTCGGGAGCACAAGATCCACATTGATATTGGTCTGTAAATATGAACTTTTAGGATTGCTGCTTTTTAGAAGGAAAAAAAAAAGAAACCTGGGGGAAAACTGGATTGTCCTGAAGTTTGACACTTACTATGACCTCATATTGCGTTTTGCTCGTGATACAATTCTATTAGCAACAAAGGGTGTTGCAGTAAGATACTGACAACAGTTTTATGGTGTTTTATAAGGGAACACTAACTGCACATAAAACTAAAGGCTGTAGACATGGTGGATTCAGCACACAACGAAATAGGGGGCGACGAACATCCATTTGTACATTAGCTGCATGTGTGTGGCTGTTTGGGCATGGTTCAGCGATCCGCTGGTCAGATCAATAAACAGTGCCAGCTGAATGGCTTCAAACATGTGATTTTCGATTGAAACATGTTCATCGTATGCTCGTTTATGGGTGACATTCGCTGAAATGATAGTGTGTTACTAGTCTTTACAGTACAGAGGCTGTGGGATTATTAATGTAACTTTTAAAGCACAGTTTAAAACAATTTCAGGGAGATGTAATAAAAGTTCTATTGTTAAAAATGGTGCTACTTTTGCCCCAACCAATCAGATGTTAGCTTTCAAATGGTAATAACATCTGATTGGTTGGAGCAAAATTAGCACCATTTTTAACAATAAGAACATTTATTATATCTAAACATTATTGTAAAGCACCACGGAAGATGTTGGTGCAATATAAATCAATAATAATAATAATTATATCTCCTGTTTGTACCTTTTAAAAGAACTAAAATAAACAACATTTTAAATAAATGTTACATTGTATATTTACTCTCGGTTTTAAAGAGCTTATTACTTCAACTGAGCCAATAGGGTGCATATTCTTTTAATTCAAAGAACAAGTATGTTGGATTGTATGAGAATGAGTGCGGAGGAACGCATTAACCCGGTATTGGAAACCTGCTATAACTACCGATTATCGGTAAGTAATCTACAGCTCACTGTTAAAATCCCATGGCATCAGTAAGGCTTATACTGTGGGTTTCTATATTGAGAAGGGTTTATTCTTTTGTATAATCCCCCTTGTATTAAGAGAATTAGTGCAAACATAGGGGCCTGTTTACAAACTGATGACACCGTGTGTCCATTAAGCCCTCATCGTTTTTTTAATGCATGGGCCACAGTTTACCAATCGTTAGTGGTCATTATACGACAAGTGTGTCAGAAAATACCGCAGTGCAGTTCCATTAGCCTATCCTGCTTTTGCTACCTCGCCTAATAACATAGGCACCATTTAACCTAAGGCCCTGCTACAGTTCATATTATAATCATGGGAAAGGTGTTATGCATCATAAGGAAGCTTCTATTTCTATTGGGCACACAGGAGGATGGAGCATATTGGAGGGGAACGATGGCTTACAGCAACAGGGTGATAAAGAACGCTGAATAGCAAACAGGAAATCTAAATGATTTCTTAATTCTCCCTGGGGTCCCTCTGGAAGCAGCTGCCAACAAACACCCTCCTGAAATTCATCTGTTTCCATTGCTTGGCTTTAACCCATTCAGACTAAAAGAAGGTGAGAGACTGCTCGGGGTCTCTATGGGGGACATGGAAATCAATAAATGTCACATCAATGGTCAAGAGAGAAGCCTGATGAAACTAATTTTAATAATAATTAAGAGAAAAATTCAGTGTTTAGGTGACATTTAGAAACTGCACAGTATTTTAGGGCTTTACACAATTGGTCTCGTATAGTATTTGAGGTTGAATAAAGACAAACGTCCAACCTACTCAGCAATACCCACACTTCTGCCTAACTGATGATTCTCCCCCCTCCTGACTGGCAATTGGAAATATCCTGGATCAACTCATGTATCAATACCAGTAACGTTCTTTATTTTTAGAAATTATCCAGTTTTTTTCTAAAACTATCCAATGAACCTGCCATCCCCACGTCCATGTAAGACCATTTCATAATTTAGGGCCATATTTATAAAAGCAAGATACCGCACATTATCCGTAATAGCAGCGGATGTAAATGTACGGCTGAGACAAACGTTCGGTTGTTTACATGCGGTAGTAAAATACCAATAGTGTTCTATGGGGGATCGTAAATCTAGGTTCGTGGGTCGTAGATTTATGATAGTTATTGGACATTTACGAATGATTTGTGTTAATTTACGATCGTGAATTAATGGTTTTAAAAGCTAAAAAGAATAACTGCTCCTCAATTAAATAATATCTTATTGGTTGGGGCAAAATTAGCACCATTTTTAACGATAAGAACTTTTTTCTTCCAGTGTTAAAGAGATGTCTGCATTTCCTTCTATTAGTAAACAATGCCTCAGTTTATTGTATAGCCTAAACGTATTCAGTGATTATATACGGTACCCACGCAAGAGCCTTTTCTCTAGTGTACATAATAGTCTATTCCAATTGTCTCATATTCAAGCTTCCCCAGTCCCCCTAATTAATTTAGTTGTCCTTCTCTGAACCCTTTCCAGTTCCAAGATGTCCTTTTTGTACACAGGATTACAGAACTGCACCGATATTCCAAATGAGGCCTGTTAAGAGGGAGAATATTTTTCACCAGTGATCCATACTCTTCTTATACAAGACAATAGCTGTGCTGGCTCTTATTTATTGCAGCCTGGCAATGCATGCTATATTATCCATCAAGACCATTTTCCAAAAGAGATTCATTCAACACAGACCATTTTAAGCATCACAAGGGTTTTAAAGGGTATCTCCACTGGAAAAATGTTTTTCTGCTATTAAGTTATATTGAAGAATGGGAGGTAATCTAAACGACCTGAACAATTGCCACATCCTGTGTAGCTTTAATGGTTGACAAATTTGTGTTTCTGCAAAAAGACCTTGCTGACAATACTCACTTCCAAATCATTAATAAAACAGATTATAATAGAAGTGGCCCCAGCAAAGAACCCGTGGCACCCCAATTAGAACGTTGGTCCATATTGATGAAGCCCCATTAACAAACTACTCTCGATCCAAACCAATTTTATCCATGCACAATGTACCACCCCAGTGCAACAGAGCTTATACAGGGGGACTCCAACATTTGCAAAAGCAATACTACACTCTACTCTTATGCCAGAGTTCAAATTCCTCATAAAAGCCAAGCATTGTTTAGCAAGTTGTTGACATGATCTGTTCCTCATAAATCCATGCTGATTTCTACTTATAAGGTCAGTCCTTAAACCTACAATAGAATAGTTCCCATATCAAACTTTCCAGTATCTTCCTCACCACTAAATGTTAAAGGAACTAAAACCAATTTTCATATTCCAGAATCTGAAAACAACCCCCTAAAAACACCAATAAGCAATAAAATCCCATCTCAGTAAATTGTAATTAAAGTAAATGTAACACTGTTAAGAAACTGGACGAAGTATCTGTGTGTAGTGCATGGATGGAGCTGTGTCAGTCATATGGCTCCTGCTGTATCTGTCCTGAAAAGGATTGGCTAGAGATATTAAAGGGTTGGACCAACATTAACAAGCTTCTGCCATAGCTAAGGACTGAGCATGTGCAGAACATAATGGTCATTGACGGAAACTGTTGTGATACTAGAATGCTTTGAAGTAAAGCACAAACCACGGTGTTATTTAGGTAAATTCCAGCACCCATATCAAAATGAGAGGTAAGATGCAGATTACTGGTTTTATATCAAGGTGTTCTGCCTTCTGGTTCTGTGGCTTTAATTGTCTTTAACTCACAGGTCTGTATTTACCCCTTTTGAATGGTGAATTACATCAGCTTTTTTTCAAACAGAGGCACACCTCCAGACTTGAGGGGATCTGAAAAAATAAAAAAAAACAATATGGCTGGATAACTGAACTTGTTTCCTAAGGGCCCAAGGATGTATTTTATTTGGTCCAGGAGCTTTATTATTTGGCTTGAAAAAGACAAATTACTGTTCTTTCTATTTCTTCTTCTGCTTTTTGGATGTACTCCTCCACAGTTTTTGAATCTGCGGAACGTTACGGCCTTATCGGCGAATTACCGGACATTTTTTCCCATAGACTATAATGGTAAACAATCCTCAAATGTGGATATTTCAAAACGGTTTGTTCATGGTCAGAAATACAAATGGTGATACCCCCACCCCCCGCAGACACAGGTACACCCACCTACTGACCTCACATTCCATTCCATGGAAGAAGATATTTTAAAGGGTAACTATAGTCAAAAAATCTAATCTAGATTTATCCTCAATAAAAGTTTTATGGTTTGTAAAAACAAAAAAAGACATACCCCCTCAACCAGTCCAGTAACAAACACACCTACTGACCTATCCCTCCATTACTGTTGCAGCCAACTTAAAGGGTAACTAAAGTCAAAAAAATAATTTGACCCAATCATCAAAAAGTTTGTTTTTTTATCCCCAACACAGGTACACACAACTACTGATCTACTTATCATTACTGGCATATATGAAAAGGGTAAATAAAGTAAAAAAAACAATTTAGATCAATAATTAGTTTGTTTTTTTAACTTCCAACCTGATCCAGGTACACACACCTACGACCCACCCTTCCATTTCCATGGCAGCCATACTTAAAGGGTAACTAAAGTAAAAAAACACATTTTGACCAATCATCAAAAAAGTTTTTTCCCCCCAACCCGATATGAATCACACACCAACAACAGAGCTGCCTTTAATGTATGTGACATATTTAAAGGGTAAGTAAAAACACAAATGTCCTCTTCATGGCATTATGAGTTTTAAAATGTGCTGCACAAACAAAAATCCTTTCCAAAATGCGGTTCTTTAAAGCTAAATTCAAAGTTTATACTTAAACTTTCCCTTTCTAGTTGATACTACCCTAATTTGTTGTTTTGAACCCATATACTCATTTAACCAATGTGCAATTGCATCGTTTTTACCATTGTTGCTACTATACTCTTGCTATCTGTACTTCTATAGTGTATGCAGAAGAAAAATGAAAATCTGCATCCTCTGTACTTAAAGGAGAACTAAACTTAATTTTTTAAAATCCTAATGTTAAAGCTTTTCTCCCCAGAACCCTATACATTGAAAATTCCTCTCTAGTTATTTGCATTTAGTAGATAAGTAATAGATTCTGTAACAAAGGAGGTTCCACGTTGTTGCCAGTACAACTCATAGCCCATGCTGGCTCAAAGGCCAGTTGAGTTTCTGGTGGCGCACCATGTAAATGCTCAGTTTTTAGGAACAAACACACCAAGAGTCACAAGTTCCAATCCCAGAGTTTACTTATGAAACAATATAAACAGTCTACTGCCTGCGTTTGTTTTTGTTTGTGTCCATGTTTCTAGAAAAATAGTTTCTACATATGGTACAAACTTATACTGTATATAGCAGCTGTTATTATTACACACCAGCGTGAATTGCTGACAATCTTTCAGAGCAATACAAAATAGTGAAATGATTTTACTGAAATTACCCATCTATTGCAAGTTCACTGGTGGCGTGTTCTTTGCTCAAGTGCTAGGTTAGTAAAAAAAAAAAAAATGACTATCGGGGAACATGTTTGATTCCCATGCTCCCTTTGTTTTTATTATGTGTCCAGCAAAAGATAAAGACTCCACATGTACAAGATAATTACTTATTAGCCATTGTGCATAGTGGTAGAAATCTTTACTTTTAGAAAGACACGTATAGAAGGTTGCTGGTTTGATTCCATACTTACTTTTAATTTTTTTGAAATGTTAATGTTGTTTTTTCATCCATGCTAGCAAAGACATACACTGCAAAGATTACTTTTCTTTTTGTATGAAAAGCAAAGGAATTTATCGTTAGGGTAGGAGCATTTGTAATGAAACTGTACTGAAAAACAAATATGTCAGAGGGAGGGATGAACTGAGCTGTAACATGATTGGTCTCAGCTTCCGAGAAGCAAGACTGCAGTTTCTGTAAATGTGTACTGCACCACTTAGCGGGGTGGCGTGTTCCAGATATGGTGAATTTTGGAAGCTGACCCCTTGTACTCTGAGGTTATTTTCATATAATCACCCAGCATCACAGCAAAGGGAGAGGTGAGACACAGCTTGTTGTGTTTCTGAATGTGCTGGTTTCCTTTAGTATATCCCATTTATTAATGGCCCACATTTTTCTTATCTTCTACTATTAAATACTTAACTGTTTAGGGTTAGTCTGCTTTGTTCAGTATCCTAATTCATTATTTTAGCGAGCCTCAATGCTTTCTTACAATACTTGTTACCGTTTAGGGTCATTAACTTAAAGCATGTAATCTGCACCAAAAATAGCAATTGCATGCATTACGATAACAGGACTGGAGAACGATATGGGTCTATGGGCCATACTTATAAAGCAATGGTATCGTGGGTTAGTTAATTTAACGAACGCGTCGTACATTTCAACCGAACTTTTGTTAGTTAACGAACGTTTGATCATAGAATACCATGCGGTAGTAAACTACCGCAATGGTTTCTATGGTATCTTAACATCTACGATTTTATCAGATTAAAGATTTACGATCGTTTAAAACGCTAGTTAATCTCCGATCGGTTTAACGATCGTAAATTTGCGATACAGACTGTTAAAGTCACGGTATCGGCCAGTTTCCACCTTTAAAATGAGCCATCAATACCTCTCTATGTGCTCCACAGCCCAAGATATAAAGAAAAGACATGACCAGAAAGTATTAATGGGAGGGAGGCTGACATGTGAATTCCTAAGGCCCTCTCCTGCACAATGCCGCCGGCGAGCACAGCTCAGACTTCTCAGGTGTGAGGGAGACAAGAAGTCCCTCTTCTCCTGCTGTGTGAAGTTTCTGACAGAGTAGGTTAGGGAATATATCCTTCTTTCCCACTATGTGAAAAACAGCTTTCAGGCCGAGTTCTCACTCTCGCCTGAAAAGGCTGTTTCCAGAGTTTTTTCTGTGGGGGTGTTGTGGGTCTGAGTGGCCGGAGCTTGAGCACCCACAGTAGGCGGGGCTGTGCACCCGCGAAGGATGGAGCTTATGCACCCCGGGGTGGGCAGGGCACATGAGCTGTAAGAGAATGGGCCAAGGGGACCTGCAACTGGAGGGACCATAGGGTCCATTAGTGGGAGGACAGGGGGCTGCAAAGGTGAGGAGGAGACACAGGGCAGATGACTGACATGGTTTCAGAGCAGGAAGTGCAGGGGACCTGGTGATGCTGTGCCATATCACACACAAAAAGTAAATATCCTCAAAACTATGCAAAATAAACAAAGAAAATAATGGCAAATTCTCAGGAGAGCAATCTATCAATTTACCTAAAGTATTTTTGGACCACAGATCCCCTTAGAAGGGTTTGGCATATAAAATCTGTGGTAAAGCTAGTGGCTACTGCAATGCCTGCAACCAGTCCTAAAGGTGGATGCCATTACAATGTCTGCTACCAGGCTTAAGTGGTGGTCACTACATCTATCAGGGCTAAAGCTGGACGGCACAATACGTGTTGGCTACCAGGCTTAAAGTAGGTGGTGTAGTCTGCTATCAGCCTATCTTGGATGGATGTGCACAGGAAAGGATTCAGTATCACACAAACCTCCCCTTTGATGCAGATCGCATCAACTACCCCTTAAAATGCAACACCAACTTCCCTTAAGCGTGTATCGCACCACTTCCTTTAGCATGTATGGCATCCACTTCCCCTGTAGCAAATATCGCGTCAACTTCCCCTTTAGCACTATCTCACTATTTCTCCTTTAGCACCTATCGCATTTACTTCCCCTTAGCGCTTATCGCATCAATTTCCCCTTTAGCGCTATCGCATCAACTTCCCCTTTAACAATGGGGTACACTGCAAGAGTACATTGAATTATTGACACAATTGTATGCAAATATGACCATGGAAAAGAAAGGTGAGTGAAGAGTGTATATTGTGGCCTTTGTTTGTGGGGGAAAAGACACAAGGGTTGAAGTGAAATGAACAGTGCAGTTGTATGCGTGTGGCAGCTTCATCCCATTCACGTTCTATTGTTCTCTACTTAAGTAAAATGGAGTTTTTACCTGTGCTGCACAAATCACATTCATAGCTATCAGCACCAGCAATGTGACATCTCTTAGTTGACTGTGATCTCCATTGGAAACTGCCTGCCCAACCTAGTACCTCTTGGATTGGTCAGTTTACCTCTCAATCTTGACTCTGGGCAAACCACAAGTGAAGAGGAGGAGACAGAGTGTGTGGTCACATGACATTGTTACATACGTGGTCTGCTGCTCCATGATTGACAGCTCTACCCTCCCTATTACAGCAACAACAGAACAAAATAAGGCAAAGCATTGTACTGAAATGATAATCTGGACATTTGGAAGTGTGTAATTAACTGATTCACGACCAGATAGCAAAACAGGTGGTAATTAACTTAAACATTTGAAAAAAGGGGGGTACAGAGGCATTTTAAAAGTTTCCCCAGGTCCTTATACATAAGTATACAAAGTCTCATGGAAATTGGTCCCAGCTGTTTGGAAGTTATTGGAACATACAAACACACAGACATGAGTTTTAAATGTATAGATGATGAGGACAAAGTAATTTTTTTCAGTTTTATCACCCACCAAAACCTAGAAATTGCATCTCACCATCACTTTCGACAGCACTTTGCTTGCCTCCAGGGCTACAGTAGCACGTTTTTCATGCGTAACGAGGTTTGTGCTGTGCCCGCGATTTTCGCTAACATGGAAAAACCCAGACCACAAACATTCCTGCAATTTCCGATGCGCATGCGATGCGCGTCGTTCGTTTTTGCAGTGAGCATTTTTTTCACACAATCGTTTGGTTTTCACTTTAAAGATATCAAAACGCACACTAACGCACGAAAGCGTGCACGCACGCATGCGATAACACACACGAATGTGCTACGCTTGGTGGTGTAGGGTGGGCTCAGCGCACGGAAAAGGCACTGAAGACAAGCAGAAGGCAGCAAGGGAAACAAAAAGGCTGGAAATTATATCCAGGGGCCGGAGTAAACCTAGCGAGCTCCTAGGTTTTGGGGTGATTGCTAGAATTTAAATTCTTGTTGGAGTCCAAGGCTGCAGACCTGAATGCACCTTTATATAACGTTAAATATTGACACTATTTTCAACTATGACACAACATGTATTGGTATTTTATAAACATGGGCTTTTTATATTTGTTATTGGTAATTTACAATAACAAACCTCATAGACGATCAGCAAAACAAACTCTAGGAGCATACGTTTTTTCATTGTTTTTTGGCTTAAGCTAAAAGTTTTAGCTTTAAAAGATTATTCTCTATTTTAAATGTGAATACGTTTTTTAAAACAAAAGCAGCTTTTAATGCTGGTTCCTTCCTGTTCCCATTGTCAACCTTGTGGGCTGTTGTGCGCTGATACCAGTGGCCACATCAGTGTATCAGCTTTTTTTACAGTAAGTTAACAATACAGCAGTGCAGTTTTCCAAAATATAGAATATATAAAAAGCCTTCAATCACACCTTCAAAAATAAATCCTAAGGGCTAGGCCACATGAAACGCAAACGCAATTGCATGCGATTTCATGTGGATTTCGTTGCGTTTGCGATTGCGGTTCTTCAATAGTATAGAAACGCTCATGCGATTGGTATTAAAAATGCAGAACGCATCGCATCCGAACACGCGCGCTTTTTGCGTTGCGCGTTTTCAATAATTTGAAAAACGCAAACGCACAAGCGCAAAAAACAAAACGCAGCAGTGTGGCATAGCCCTAAATCACATTGCTGGAAAGGTTAGCAATATTACTTTCTGTTTCAGTCGTGACCAGTCAGCCTGATTAATAGGCTCCCCTTTAACTGTCAATATTTTCCCAGGTACTTTATGATTTCCAGACATAAGTCTTACATGAGCGTGCTTCTCACGCTGGGAGACAAGGGCGGGGCAGAGGTTGGGTATAGGTCGCTATAAATACGTGGAACCACAATAAAAGTACTAGCAAATGAATAGGATTAATTTGAGTCTTGTTGGCGGTGGCTGACTGGACAACCCCTAAGCAGAAAAGCAAACATCAGGAGGGAGGTACAAGGGGGTAGAGCAGTGGAGAAGATAGTTGCACTACCACTCATCAGCAATAAACTCCTAGCAGGGAGGTTCTTTGATAAATCTGTTTACTAGGTTGTTAGATTAGCTGTATTTTCATTCTATTAAAGACAACAGACTTTATAAAGTAAATACAACACAGCATTGCACAAAAAAAAACACTTATGTTTGAATGCATTCTTTTGTCAATTTGCAGCGTCTGTGCACTGATTTCCTCCTAGAGATTGGGCTAAAAAACACATGTACATGTGGGTTTGCATAAGATTTTTTTTTTTCTTAAGGTTCGTACACCATGTGCGATAGCAGATGTGACCCGCGACAACACAATGTGACGAACAGCCGTTTTGGCTGATGATCGGCCGTGTGGGGCACTTTATCGCCGAAACAAGCAGCTCATTAGGGACGTTGCCCAATCTCTGGATCTCCAAACGCGCCGATCCGTTTCGGCTGACAAAGGTGCCCAACGACATGGCCGAATTATATACAGTATCATTTTTTGCCAGTAATTATTTGGTGGAAAGGGAAGAGAAACTAAATAACGAAGCGTGCCTGAAGAAAATTTTCTGTATTTGGGTGTTTACCTGCCCAGAGACTAGCAATGAAATGTAAAACTATCGGTCCACAGGAGAAATCCACACTGTAAAACTATCAGTCCACTGGAGAATCCACACTGTAAATCTATCAGTCCACTGGGAGAAATCCACACTGTAAAACTATCGGTCCACTGGAGAAACCACACTGTAAAACTATCTGTCTACTGGGAAATCCACACTGAAAACTATCTGTCTACGGAAAATCCACCTGTAAAACTATAGGTCCACTGGAGAAATCCACACTGTAAATCTATCAGTCTACTGGAGAAATCCACACTGTAAATCTATCAGTCTACTAGAGAATCCACACTGTAAATCTATCAGTCTACTGGAGAAATCCACACTGTAAATCTATCAGTCTACTGAGAAATCCACACTGAAAACTATCAGTCCACTGGAGAAATCCACAGTGTAAATCTATCAGTCCACTGGAGAAATCCACAGTGTAAATCTACCAGTCCTGGAGAAATACACGTGTAAATCTATCAGTCCAACTGGAGAAATCCACAGTGTAAAATCTATCAGTCCACTGGAGAAATCCACAGTGTAAATCTATCAGTCCACTGGAGAAATCCACAGTGTAAATCTATCAGTCCACTGGAGAAATCCACAGTTGTAAATCATCAGTCCACTGGAGAAATCCACAGTGTAAATCTATCAGTCCATGGAGAATCCACAGTGTAAATCTACAGTCCACTGGAGAAAACATGTAAAACATCAGTCATGGAGAAATCCACACTGTAAATCTATCAGTCCACTGGAGAAATCCACACTGTTTGAATAATTCAGGAGATTTCAGCGTATCCTCAACTACAAACAATCCAACCAACATCCCTGTATACAGAGGTTTTATTTCAACCTTTACAGAAACAAAATATAAAACACTGGTAAGAGTACAACCTGTTTACAGGTAGATTACTTAAATACAGACCATGTTAAAGGGCATGTCCACCCCCAAAACTATAATCCCCCCAGTAATGGCCCACCATGTAGTGTAATCTTTACCTCACATCCCAGCTCCTAGGGTTCTCCTGTAGACCCCCCTAAAGTCCAAAAACTGTCCACCAGGGCTAGCAGGACTCTGCCTGCTACCTTGCCTCCGGTAGAATATTGTCATGCGTACTGCAGCCCTTCTCCCCTCCTCCCCTCCCTCTCCCTCCCGTTCTACTATCCTCCCCCTAGCATAAAACCCCCTTAATATGATGTTCCCCCATGTCTGCCAGCCCCAACCGCATATTTTTTATTTCCAAAAGCTCCCCAACTCTTACTTACCTCTCCTCTTTCCTCCGCTGCACTGACTGACCGGCAGCCGGTCCATGATTGGCTGCCGCTCAGCCAATCACAGATGCGACTGCCGGTCCCGCCCCTCTGCTTGCATTCTCGCAAGCAGAGGCGGCAGTGCGCGGGGAGGAACGAGGGGAGGTAAGTAAGAGTTGGGGGGCTTTTGGAAATAAAAAATATGCGGTTGGGGCTGGAGACATGGGGAACATCATATTAAAAACTACTTTTAAGGGTGGACATACCCTTTAAGTGTTTTTTATTTTACAAAGAGAATTAGTGGGACAACAGAAGTGTAACAAATTATTTTTAGATACAATCCTACATGTCTACAAAGTCGCTCTCTCTATATCTACTTCGTCCTCTCCTATTAGTAGTTAGTAGTTTGCTACACAGTGAATCTTCACATTCTTCCACTGGAGAAAGGATAATATTTAACCAGGCAGAGTACAAAAGAATGTGGAATCCTGCAGAAAACAAAGTTGTTTCAGTCCAGGGGCACTTCTAGGGTTTTTGGCACCTGAGGCAAACTGTGTAAAAAGGTGCTCACAATCTGTAATAGGTGAGGGAGGCGTGGGTTCTGGTTTCCGGCTAAACACTTGGTAAATTCAACCTTTACAAAGGGGTGGGGGCGCAGGTAGGAGAATAAATGGATAGAAAGAGAGATAGGCAGATAGATAGAGAGAGAAATAGGTGGATAGATAGAAAGAGAGGCAGATAGATAGGCGGAGAGATAGAGCGAGAAATAGGCGGATAGATAGAAAGAGAGGCAGATAGATAGGCATATAGATAGAGAGAGAAATAGGCAGATAGAAAGAGAGGCAGATAGATAGGCGGAGAGATAGAGCGAGAAATAGGCAGATAGACGAAGAAGAGAGGCAGATAGATAGGCGGAGAGATAGAGAGAGAATAGGCAGATATGATGAAAGAGAGGCAGATAGAAAGGCGGATAGATAGAGAGAGAAATAGGCGGATAGATAGAAAGAGGCAGATAGATAGGCGGATAGATAGAGAGAGGAAGATAGATAGGCGGATAGATAGAGAGAGAAATAGGCGGATAGATAGAAAGAGAGGCAGATAGATAGGCGGATAGATAGAGGAGAGGAGATAGATAGGCGCCTATCTATCTTCCTCTCTCTATCTATCCGCCTATCTATCTGCCTCTTTCTATCTATCCGCCTATTTCTCTCTCTATCTATCCGCCTTTCTATCTGCCTCTCTTTCTATCTATCTGCCTATTTCTCTCTCTATCTCTCCGCCTATCTATCTGCCTCTCTTTCTGTCTATCTGCCTATTTCTCGCTCTATCTCTCCGCCTATCTATCTGCCTCTCTTTCTATCTGCCTATTTCTCTCTCTATCTATATGCCTATCTATCTGCCTCTCTTTCTATCTATCCGCCTATTTCTCGCTCTATCTCTCCGCCTATCTATCTGCCTCTCTTCTATCTATCCACCTATTTCTCTCTCTATCTCTGCCTATCCTTTTCTATCCATTTATTCTCCTACCTGCGCCCCACCCCTTTGTAAAGGTTGAATTTACCAAGTGTTTAGCCGGAAACCAGAACCCACGCCTCCCTCACCTATTACAGATTGTGAGCACCTTTTACACAGTTTGCCTCAGGTGCCAAAAACCTAGAAGTGCCCCTGGACTGAAACAACTTGTTTTCTGCAGGATTCCACATTCTTTTGTACTCTGCCTGGTTAAATATTTATCCTTTCTCCAGTGGAAGAATGTGAAGATTCACTGTGTAGCAAACTACTAACTACTAATAGGAGAGGACGAAGTAGATATAGAGAGAGCGACTTTGTAGACATGTAGGATTGTATCTAAAAATATTTGTTACACTTCTGTTGTCCCACTAATTCTCTTTGTAAAATAAAAAAACACTTAAAGGGTATGTCCACCCTTAAAAGTAGTTTTTAATATGATGTTCCCCCCATGTCTGCCAGCCCCAACCGCATATATTTTATTTTCCAAAAGCCCCCCAACTCTTACTTACTCCCCTCGTTCCCCGCCGCACTGCCGCCCTCTGCTTGCGAGAATGCAAGCAGAGGGGCGGACCGGCAGTCGCATCTGTGATTGGCTGAGCGGCAGCCAATCATGGACGCGGCTGCCGGTCAGTCAGTGCGCGGAGAAAGAGGAGAGGTAAGTAAGAGTTGGGGAGCTTTGGAAAATAAAAAATATGCGGTTGGGGCTGGCAGACATGGGGAACATCATATTAAGGGTTTTTATGCTAGGGGAGGAATAGTAGAACGGGAGGGAGAGGGAGGGGAGGAGGGGGGAGAAGGGCTGCAGTACGCATGACAAATATCTACCGGAGGCAAGGTAGCAGGCAGAGTCCTGCTAGCCCCTGGTGGACAGTTTTTGGACTTTAGGGGGGGTCTACAGGAGAACCCTATGGAGCTGGGATGTGAGGTAAGATTACACTACATGGTGGGGCCATTACTGGGGGGATTATAGTTTTGGGGGTGGACATCCCTTTAACCATGGTCTGTATTTAAGTAATCTACCTGTAACAGGTTGTACTCTTACCATTGTTTTATATTTTGTTTCTGTAAAGTTGAAATAAAACCTCTGTAACGGGATGTTGGTTGGATTGTTTGTAGTTGAGGATACGCTGAAATCTCCTGAATTATTCAAACAGTGTGGATTTCTCCAGTGGACTGATAGATTTACAGTGTGGATTTCTCCAGTAGACTGATAGTTTTTCAGTGTGATTTCTCCAGTGGACCTGATAGATTTACACTTGTATTCTCCAGTGGACTGATAGATTACACTGTGGATTTCTCCAGTGACTGATTCTGTGCTGATTTACACTGTGGATTTCTCCAGTGGACTGATAGATTTACACTGTGGATTTCTCCAGTGGACTGATAGATTTACAGTGTGGATTTCTCCAGTAGACTGATAGATTTACAGTGTGGATTTCTCTAGTAGACTGATAGATTTACAGTGTGGATTTCTCCAGTAGACTGATAGATTTACAGTGTGGATTTCTCCAGTGGACCGATAGTTTTACAGTGTGGATTTCTCCAGTAGACAGATAGTTTTACAGTGTGGATTTCTCCAGTAGACAGATAGTTTTACAGTGTGGATTTCTCCAGTGGACCGATAGTTTTACAGTGTGGATTTCTCCAGTGGACTGATAGATTTACAGTGTGGATTTCTCCAGTGGACTGATAGTTTTACAGTGTGGATTTCTCCTGTGGACCGATAGTTTTACATTTCATTGCTAGTCTCTGGGCAGGTAAACATTCCGACAAAATACAGAAAAGTTTTCTTCAGGCACGCTTCTGTTATTTAGTTTCTCTTCCCTTTCCACCAAATAATTACTGGCAAAAAAATGATACTGTAATAGCACAAGATAACAATCCAGAGTGCTCACTGTGTTTAAAGGGTAACTATCGCGTGTATGAAGTTATTATCCCTTGGACAGGGATATAGGATTGGTAATTCTACCTCCCAATATTGTTTCTGTGAGGTGCACCAGCCCAAAGAAAACTGATTCTGACAGTCTTCCTCCTGGCTTCAGCACTATCTTTAATACAGGACTAGTCCAGGACTAACCTGGCTAATGAAAACTGTATGTGCTGTAGCTTCTCAACAAATTATATTGTGAGGTAGGAATAATCAGTCCGACCTCCCTGCCCCAGGTACTTTTCACTTTTAAACAGTTAATTTTTAGATTAAATGTATAGATATCTTTTAACACAGTTCTGTTTAAGACTGGTGTGCGCTCTGGATTTTTCTCTTGTGGATTTACCATTGGCTGTGGTACCATCAGTAGCACCCAGCATTTAGCTACCGTACACAGGTGTGCAGAAACATCCTGTTTGTGTGTATGTAATATAAGTAATATTGTATCAAAATGCAGTGATGTTACATGGTTCTTCTAGAAGGGTTTCCTGAATTTTAAATAATTTATCTTGGGAACCAAGTAAAATAAACAGGAAAGTATAACACTGTTTTGTTCTGATAAACATGAGCAGTTAAAAAATTAAAGGAGAAGCCCATTTTTTCTGCATGCTTAACTTTCTCAATTACTAGCTTAGTGGGAAAGAAAAGTATTAGTAGCAATGTAAAGCACCCAGGTCCACTACTTTCCCACCATTTCAATGGGGCCCTATGATAACTGATCTCTATGATTAGTAAGTCCAGAACGTCTGTCACAGGGGGTCCTAGTAATTGTAGATAGGTTGCAGACAGAATTCCATTCAAATTCATTCTTTTCTAACTTTTATTATAACATTGCAGGTATTGCTATTTACCCAGGGAAAGCTCGGCTCCTCAGCTGTGAACATCACTGGTACGACCACATCCCACCCCTGAAAGACCCTGGGCAACCAGGAGAGAACAATTGTATCACACAGAATATGAGCTACCTTGATCCCTATACCAACCGAACTATGGTAATGATGACTACTGTGTGTGACAGACTAGCTACCTTCTAACTATTCCCAGCGGACCAGTACTAACCGTTAACGCATTTCTCTGATTAGGGTAAATATCTTCATTGATCCAAGGTTATGGCACTTTTCTTATGTGGGTTTCTTGTTGGTGTATCTAAGATACATGGTGGAGCTTGCTGGAGTCTGTAAGCAGTAGTAGCCACACTACGATCTGATGGGTTAGTGGTGGTTTATGAGGGTGGATGTGGCTGGGTTTCCAGCCTATATTGGGCCATAAAAAGAAATATCACTAAGGACGGCATTTTCAAGTTGGCAAACTACATTTACAATTTATTAATACAATATAATGTATAACCCAACATTTATAATCGCAAGTAATGCATCACTATACAAAACCTG
Source organism: Hymenochirus boettgeri (assembly GCA_019447015.1). Classification (NCBI taxonomy): domain Eukaryota; kingdom Metazoa; phylum Chordata; class Amphibia; order Anura; family Pipidae; genus Hymenochirus; species Hymenochirus boettgeri. Next base: position 23,894,796 of record CM033473.1, on the reverse strand, counting down.
TGTGCATGTTATGTCTCTAAATAGAAAATGGTTTGCCACAAGGTGGCAGCAGATAACACGTGGGAGTTATAGAAATTGTTATAAACCATCAGGGTTATTTAATAAAAGTTCTTATCGTTTAAAATGGTGCTAATTCTGCCCCAACCAATCAGATGTTAGCTTTCAAATGTTAAATAAGATCTGATTGGTTGGGGCAAAATTAGCACCATTTTAAACAATAAGAATTTTTTTGGAATCTCCCTTTATGTTTATTGTAAGGCCAGGAGAGAATCTACGTAGACCTTTAACTTCTGTGTGGATTTTATTAGGATAAGAGTCATTAAAGTGTTGAAATGCTGTATGTTGGAATTGATTTTTCTAAGAGGCTGTGGACAGGAACCAATTTTAATAAATATCATGGATTTTGGTCGGATCTGACAATATTTGCCCCTAATGGGCACTGCTTGAGGCAGTTGATGGGGAAAATTCACAGCCCCAATCTGCCCGGCTGTTGTCTGCTTCAGTTGTAAACAGGAATGTTAATCCTAATGTAGAATTTCCCTCATTTCCATGCAGAAACATGCGCTCATTGTCCGGGGTCCACGGGACGTAAGGAAGAGAGAACTGGTCTTCCTCCAGTTCCATTTAAATGAAACGAAACAAGATTTTAGTGCCATTGATTACCTGCTCTTCTCCTCATATGAGGCCTTCCTTATTAGGTAAGCCTGTTCCTAAATCATCACTGCTACTCCAAATGACAGTCTACAGTTTCCTAGGTCTTTTCTGGAATTAGCAGAGCTGTAATTTTTCTTTTACCTGTTCTGGCAGGTCGAGAACTCATTGACCATGTTCTGGTTTGTTTCTTGTCTGCTACCAGAAATGGTGGTGGCAAAGCTGTTCTGTTATACGTTTAGAATAATATAATTAATTCAGCACAATTTGCACCTCATACACATGTAGGGTTTACAGGGCGGGATTTTATCTTAGAACCTGTAGACACACTAAACTTGGAGCTTTTTGTCATGCCCCATTAGCCACACCCAATAGCTCGCTCCACCTCTCACTTGTATCCAATTTGCTAAATAAAACATGGAGGGAGAAGCATCATTTAGGTTCCACTATGTGCTGCGCATTCCGTTTTGCGTGCGTTTTTGGAAATTCATGTTGTCCGTGTTCTGGTCCATTTGTGGGTTAACAGACTTGCTATTTTCTATGCGTTTGTCCACTTGTGTCCGGTCCGTTTGCGTTCGTGTGCCGTCTTTGGGAAATCAATGGGAAATACCGGAGAAAACACAAAAAATAAGCTTGTCCAAATTATCACCACTTTTTATAAAATAAAAACCACTTGTATTACATACAGTAAGATCCAAATCTAGTACTGGTAACCCCCAATTCCTTGACTCCCGGCATGCTTTGGTTGCTGGGAGTTGAAGTTTCTAAACATCTGGAGTGCCAAGGTTAAACAAACTTACTGTAGGCCAAAAAAGATCCTTCCCACCTCTAAGCCCATAGAAGCTTTTAAAACTACTGGTAGCTCTTACCAGCAGGAGAGTCAGAGCTCTTTACTTGCTCGTCTATTGAAGAGAGGTGCAAAACTGCGCCTACATGCGCACGCGGCTGTTCCTTAACCTACCTGCACTCCTAACTGCCCCGGTCTTTAGAGTTGCGGCCGCAGGACGGAAATTGTGAGTAATTACTGTACCGGAGACACATACCAGTTGCTCCATTTGATGTGTCTCCAGTCTCCTCCTTCACTATAATTCAGCGTTGACCCGAGTATAAGCGAGGTTATGTTTTAAAGGATCATTTTAAAACCTAAAAATCTCAGCTTATATTCAAGTATATACGGTATTAAATCCCATCACAATTCTCTCTGAGTTATTTGCTCCTGGGTGGAAAGGCCAATATAGCGCACACAAAAATCTGCACTCTGGTATATAGAGCACCGAATGTCATTCTAGAGCTACACATATGTCTTTACCTGTTTCGTCAGATTTACAGTTCGTGTGATCGTTAAAGGGCATGTCCACCCTTAATAAGAACTTTTGCCCTATAATAGAACACAGTGCCCCAGCCCAAACCGCTATAAAAATAATTTAAGAAAGTCCACAGTTCTTCACTTACCTTCCCTCTCTCCTCCGACGCCCGGCCCAGCCTTCTGCTTTGCCAGACACTGCAAGCAGGGGGCGGGACCAGCAGCCGTGTCCATGATTGGCTGAGAGGCAGCCAATCACGGACGCGGCTGCCGGCTTCTCAGAATGCCGGTGGAGAGAGGGAAGGTAAGTACAGTTCTGGGGACTTTCTTAAAATAATTTTTTTGCGGTTGGGGCTGGGAGAACATATTCTATTACATGGGCAAGGGGTTTTATGGTAGGGGGAGGGAGAGGGAGGGGGAGAAGGGCTGCAGTACGAATGCCAAACTTCTCCTGGAGGCCAGGTAGGAGGCAGAGTCCTATATGGACTCTGCTATCCTCCTGGTGGGCAGTTTTTGGGACTTTGGGGGGGGGGACTACAGGAGAACCATATGGAGCTGGGATGTGAGGTAAGGATTTTACTACACTACATGATGGGGCCATTAGTGGGGGGGATTATAGTTTAGGGGGTGGACATGCCCTTTAATGTGGTGAATGTCTGTGTTAGAAGGATTCCACCACCTAATATTTATCTTCAATCCATGATTTTAAAGGACAACTGTAGTGTCCAAGCCGGCCCCCACCTCAGTCTGCGATCTGTTCAATTGGAAGAAGCTCCTATTTTAGAACATGTTCAGTCTTCAGTTACTAAATACTTGGAAATGTGCTGTATTTCTGATGATGTGTAATCCGCACAGTAATGAGTCTAGTTGATCTAGATAATATATATTCCTACTGAGCATTGTGTTTTTAGTTTCTTAGAAATAGATGATGGACATTAGACACAGTGCGTGTTTCCTTTATTAGATACATTCCCTGGTTACCACCTGGTTCCTGGATGATCTGTTGTCATACGGTGTAATCTCTATACTAATTCAATGAAGCTTTTTATTTTCCTTCTGTTTCTGGTGATCTGACAATTCCCTATTGTTATAAAATGAAGGGGAAAAAATGGTCTCTCTGTGACATTTGTCCTTTTTGTTCCTGACCAATCATGGCATAGTAGTTATTCTACCAAACGTTTTATCAATCGATTGATTTTAATTATTTTAAAGGAACACTAAACCCCCAAAAATAAGTATGTGCCATTCGTTTCTATTATTCACAGGGAGGTGAGAACGCTTATTCCCACCTCCCTGTGAATAATAGGACGCTCGGGGGACCTGGAACTTACCTTACCGCCGCTCCACTCGCAGTCGCTCCTTCACTGATGGCTGCTCTGTCCCGACCGCGCGTCCTATCTTAGGCGCATGCGCGCCAATACAAAAGATAGGGCGCGCAATCGGAAGAGAACAGCTGTTCAGTGAAGGAGCGACTGCGAGTGGAGCGGCGGTAAGGTAAGTTCCAGGTCCCCCTGAGCGTCCTATTATTCACAGGGAGGTGGGAATAAGCGTTCTCACCTCCCTGCGAATGGCACATACTTATTTTGGGGGGTTTAAGGGAGTTTACAGTCCCTTTAATTCCACAATATGCTGTCCAAATACCTTTCAAACAAGCCAAGGATGGTGTCTCAGGTTCTTAAGTTATAGGCTTTCAAATTTGGATTTGGACTCGCACAGTCAGGCTGGTCAGGAAGTGTGTGACAGTCACAGAAGTTCCCCCCAAACAAAAAAAAAAAAACCCCAGATCTTGTCTGAAGGTATCCCGAAAGACCTGCTACCATTCTCTGTCCATTCCGCTACCTTGTCCTCCTTTTAGGCTTGTGGTTAGCTTTACAAATGATTAAGAAGTTTGGGGGGTGGGATTTATGATGCAGCAGGTGATGCTCTGTTACAGCAGCAGGATGCAACTGGACACTGCTGTAACTTAGGGTAAACTGCAGCTTCAAACATGATCCTGGAGTCATTTTAAAGGCATGAATGTGCTTTTTTAATAAAGGTCACTTGTATGGAGACCACAGTTACCCTTTAAATACCATAGATATCATTGTCATGGGTGCTACAAAAACAGATTTTCCATCCAGCACAATAACCAACAACATGATCGCTATTGCCCGACCGTAACCAATAGAGTTGCTTCATGTTCATCAACCTAACACTAATTGATTATATTTGGTCCTTACTTACTAATATCTGCCATTTTGCCAGTTGTCCGGTATTTGGCATAATGGATCTATTTAACTGCATGCTGGCTAAAAAGCTGGAATGAATGTAATATCTTATAGATATTACAGATACCGTATTTATATCTCTCTATATGTTGTGGTGTGTAAATGAGCATAAAGAAGGAATTGTGTGAACATTTGCACTCCGTCCTGCAGTTGCTGTGAGGCTGTAGAGTTAATGTAGAAAGAGCAGCTTTATAGAAGAAACCACTGTCATTTAAAGGGGTCATATGTTACTTACAGAGCAGATGTTCTTGATCACGACATCTGCCAACAGCAAGAGGGAAAAAATAGAAGTTTCTTTTTGTTTAAACACTATTTGCTTATATGGAGGAGAACATTTGGTTTATTCAAACTTTAGGGTAATCAAACAAAAAAAAATCCTCTTCCAGGTCATATTTATGAGAGAGGAATAATGTGACTAGTTGAAAGAAGTAAGTGTAGTGTTAGAACATTAAGGGGAACTAAAGACAAAAGGAACCTCTCCCCTAAACTGTACCCAGAGTGAGGACCTAAAACGTTAGTGTTTTCACCAGGGGGCACAGCTAGTAGTTTGGGTGTTTATCTTCTAGGTACCCTTGGCCTATTCAATTGCGCTTCCAATGCAATGTTTCTTCCATTGGTTGAAATTTCCATCTTGTGAAGGGAGACGGGGCCAGAACAGAGCAGCGAGGGCAGCTGTAAGTTACCCTAGGGGAAAGGACCTAGCATGTTAGGTCTTCATTCTGGGTACAGCTTAATGGATGTTTTGTTGTCCTTTTAAAACTGCTTCTTGCTATCACTTATGTGATAAGACGTGAAATTACATATGCTTAATAATAATCGGCCAAAGTGGTTGAGAACAATTGGTTCAGGTGACTGGGGCATAACTACCAGGGAGCAGGGGAAGCAACAGCAGGGGGGCCTGGGAGCCAAGGGGGCCCCCATCTTCTTATTTTTCCTATGACACATATAGCCTTCTCCAAGAAAACAATTGTGGTTGGAACATGGATAGGGGCCCCATCATAGTTTTGCAGGGGGGCCCAGTGATTCCTAGTTACGCCACTGTCAGGTGACAATCTAGCATATGTACAGGCTCCCATCAACATCATTTAGTGATCCAGTTTAAAATGCCTAAGGGGGACTCCTGGCCCATTGCACAGAACATGCTGATCGGCTACTGCTTGAGGGCTAGGCCACACTAGCGCGTTTTTCGCACGTACGCGTTTTGTGGTCGCACCCACGATTTTGGCTAACATGGAAATCGCGGGAGCGCGAATGTTCCTGCGATTTCCGATGCGCATGCGATTGTGCGTCCGTTCGCGTTTTGCGGCGAGCTTTGTTTTCGCCCAATCGCTTGCGTTTTCGCTTTAAAGATAGCGAAAGCGCGAGCGCAAACACAAAAATAACGCACGCGAAAGCGTGCACGCTTGGTGCATTGTAGTGTGGCCTCTCCCTAACATTTATTGGATAAATGGTCTATGAAATGTGCACTGAGCTTTATTATCTGTTCTGGACAGTATATGCAGTGACCTCATGTTTAGCTATAGTTAGATGTTTTCCCTATAAAACTGTTTTTTGTTGTAGAAAGGATGGTGAAGACCAATAAAGTGTTTCTTAATATGTTTGTTTTGTTTAAGCACAAACCACAAAAATAAATTGGAACTGATTTAATAAGAGGTGCAACATTTCTCCTGTGCTGATGTTACCTTTTACTGGTGTACTACAGAAAGGAAACGTTTGATTAACAGCACAGACACGTTTTTGAACCTCTTATTAAATAAGCCCAATTACTGCCAAATAGGCAAAGTAAACACATCAATAATGGTGGCCATACATGCAACAATTGTGGTCGTACGAACCGGTAATCAAACAATGGACGGTCCATTTTTTTTTTCTCTTTTACACTAATTGTCAGGTTGAAAAATGTTTCCCCATTGACCAGTACAATCCCAGATATTACGACCACGTTGTTGTGTCTATGGCCACTACAATACATAAAAAAACTTTTGTCTGTAAGTGGGGTGTATAAAATTAAGTTGTGCAGTTCACTGGAATGTGCTCAGCAAAAAAGCCTCTCGCTGTAATTAAAATCCCGACTTGCTGGATCGCCAATAAGGTTTCACTAGGGGCTGTGTCAGCAGGTTTACAAGCTCCTTATAAGGTGCAGTCAGCATTGGAAGTAGATACACGGGTGGGGGAGCTTCACTTCTTATATTTATTTGTAGAAAGTTTGAGATTAGAATCTCTGGGACAGGATTAGCAAAAGCAAGGAAGGGGCCATGCACATTGCAGTTATTAATGAGGTTTCACGGGGAGGAAGGAAAGCTTGAATATCTGTAGTTTGTTTTCTGAATATTGATGGAAGGGAGCTACAAATGAGGCCCCCCTTATTGTAAAATACAAGGATATTCAAAGTCACCAAGGAGTTAGGCAGTTCCAAGTATGAGGGCCACAGGTGATATTACTTGATGTAGCTGAATCAAACCAGGACTCTGTGCTGCAAGTTATCACTGCCAACCCCTAAGCTAGTATATTGACGCCCCACAAACATCCTACATCCTGCAAACAGAATAATGGGCAACTAACACCGCTTTATAAATAAAATTCTGCTGTCCATACTAAAGTCATTTATCACCTTTACTTAACGTGTGTTTTTTTCCGTTCAGTTCTGACCAAGTAAAATTTATGCAAGAATGTGAGAGTTCCTACTCCAGCTGGAAGTTCTCTGGCGGGTTTCGTACCTGGGTCAAAATGTCCTTGGTAAAAACAAAGGAGGAAGATGGAAGACAATCTGTGGAATTCAGACAGGAAGTAAGATATATCCCAGGATTTACATTGTCATGTATTTATCATCTCAGGTACCTAGTTATTTTCCACTGAAACAGAACCAAATCTTAATTCCTTGCAGCTCTATATAGGGGCAGCACATTGTTTTTGACCCCCTCGCCCCCCTCTCTCTGGACCTATTAATAAGAATGTGCCCTTTTTCTTTAGAGCGCTTGCATTTACAGTAAGTTGACAGGAATTATAGAATTTATCTAATTATAGATTAGATCGGTTTTCTCAATGTTCTTCTTTAAATACATTACAATTTTAGCCAGAAGAGCCACAAGTCTAACTCCAATCAAAAGTAAGATCTGCACAGAGGGGCGTGGCCTTAATTGCTCCCTGGTACTACCAAACCCCCATACAAGGCTGACTGTGATGAGCCTTCTGCTCAACCTTACACAGGCCACAGGTGAAATTGCCACATGTTAGATACCACTGAATTAGATGGAAACCAAGACTGACATTTGCAGTATTTTAATTGCAGACAAGCGTTGTCAATTTCATCGATCGAAGAGACAATCCAGACAAGGGTGACCAGCTGTTTTTTGTTGTTTTCGAATGGAAAGATCCATTTATTCAAGAAATTCAAGATGTGAGTTGAATAACTTTATTACCAAGTGTTACTGCAAAGCACAATATCATTTATTTTAGTATTCTTGACTATTTGTAAGATCTCGCTTTATTAAATGCCCTGTACAGTTGAAATGCAATTCAATGTAGGTAAGGCTTTGGTCCGAACCATGTTCCAGGACTGGAACGAAATTTATAACACATCCAGTGTAGTTTACTGCTGGCAATATCCTAAATCAATGACAAATATCCATGGTTATTTTGCAATAATAATGTTTTATAAATTAGAGTAGTTTTTCTCTGTCTTTGGTCCAATTTTCTTTTAATGAGAAGGGATCTTGTTCTTCCCACTTCCTATCCTTTGTCACGTTGATCGGAAATCATTTCCTGTGAAATTAATTTTTTAACTTCGGTTACTTTGTTGAAGGGCAAAATCTGAGCATTGAAATGTAATCAAATTGTAGGCTGCTGGTACTAAATAGTGAGTTAAATTTGCCCCCCATATGTAGTTGTTGCTTTTGTGGCAAAAGCAGCTGTGGAACCCCACATGTTGTGCAGCCCTTCTATAGGTAAACTGACTTCTAGTTTGCTGATAGGTGATTGTGTACAATCTCTACAGATAATCACAGCCAATCCATGGAGTATGATCGCTCTGCTGTGCAGTGTGTTCCTGGTTTTATTCAAAGCTGCCGACTTCGCCAAGCTCAGCGTGAAGTGGATGATCAAAGTCCGAAAGCGTCACCTGAAGAAGAGGACGCGTGAGCTGAACCACATCAGTTAAAGCTGCCAGTATGTGACCCATCCGCAAACATAATGGGTTACCAGAGAAAAAACAAGTATTAAAACCTGTGTAAAGGGAAGCACCTTAAAGTAAACTGTTAGCGCTAGGCCACACTAACGTGATTTGCGCACGCGACTTTAAATATAACTGAAATTGCACGCCTGCTTCCAGTGCGCTGCAATGTGGCCTCCCTAGCAGTGTTGCCAGATCAGTAAAAAAACCAAGGGACACCTATTAAAACCACATGCTGCTGCGTGGCTGATTTAGAATCATTATTGTTTAATTGCAATTGGTGCAGCCCTGATTATTACATTTATTAACCATGTCCTTCTCAGATCAGATGGTCTGTATGTTATTCTGCTATTAGTGATGGAAGAATTAGATCCTGCCCTAAACAGAAGACTCTCCATCATGTCGGGAGCACAAGATCCACATTGATATTGGTCTGTAAATATGAACTTTTAGGATTGCTGCTTTTTTAGAAGGAAAAAAAAAAGAAACCTGGGGGAAAACTGGATTGTCCTGAAGTTTGACACTTACTATGACCTCATATTGCGTTTTGCTCGTGATACAATTCTATTAGCAACAAAGGGTGTTGCAGTAAGATACTGACAACAGTTTTATGTTGTTTTATAAAGGGAACACTAACTGCACATAATACTAAAGGCTTGTAGACATGGTGGATTCAGCACACAACGAAATAGGGGGCGACGAACATCCATTTTGTACATTAGCTGCATGTGTGTGGCTGTTTGGGCATGGTTCAGCGATCCGCTGGTCAGATCAATAAACAGTGCCAGCTGAATGGCTTCAAACATGTGATTTTCGATTGAAACATGTTCATCGTATGCTCGTTTATGGGTGACATTCGCTGAAATGATAGTGTTTACTAGTCTTTACAGTACAGAGGCTGTGGGATTATTAATGTAACTTTTAAAGCACAGTTTAAAACAATTTCAGGGAGATGTAATAAAAGTTCTTATTGTTAAAAATGGTGCTACTTTTGCCCCAACCAATCAGATGTTAGCTTTCAAATGGTAAATAACATCTGATTGGTTGGAGCAAAATTAGCACCATTTTTAACAATAAGAACATTTATTATATCTAAACATTATTGTAAAGCACCACGGAAGATGTTGGTGCAATATAAATCAATAATAATAATAATTATATCTCCCTGTTTGTACCTTTTAAAAGAACTAAATAAACAACATTTTAAATAAATGTTACATTGTATATTTACTCTCGGTTAAAAAGAGCTTATTACTTCAACTGAGCCAATAGGGTGCATTATTCTTTTAATTCAAAGAACAAGTATGTTGGATTGTATGAGAATGAGTGCGGAGGAACGCATTAACCCCGGTATTGGAAACCTGCTATAAACTACCGATTATCGGTAAGTAATCTACAGCTCACTGTTAAAATCCCATGGCATCAGTAATGGCTTATACTGTGGGTTTCTATATTGAGAAGGGTTTATTCTTTTGTATAATCCCCCTTTGTATTAAGAGAATTAGTGCAAACATAGGGGCCTGTTTACAAACTGATGACACCGTGTGTCCATTAAGCCCTCATCGTTTTTTAACTGCATGGGCCACAGTTTACCAATCGTTAGTGGTCATTATACGACAAGTGTGTCAGAAAATACCGCAGTGCAGTTCCATTAGCCTATCCTGCTCTATTTGCTACCTTCTGCCTAATAACTAGGCACCATTTAACCTAAGGCCCTGCTACAGTTCATATTATAATTCATGGGAAAGGTGTTATGCATCATAAGGAAGCTTCTATTTCTATTGGGCACACAGGAGGATGGAGCATATTGGAGGGGAACGATGGCTTACAGCAACAGGGTGATAAAGAACGCTGAATAGCAAACAGGAAATCTAAATTGATTTCTTAATTCTCCCTTGGGAGTCCCTCCTGGATGCAGCTGCCAACAAACACCCTCCTGAAATTCATCTGTTTCCATTGCTTGGCTTTAACCCATTCAGACTAAAAGAAGGTGAGAGACATGAATCGGGGTCTCTATGGGGGACATGGAAATCAATAAATGTCACATCAATGGTCAAGAGAGAAGCCTTGATGAAACTAATTTTAATAATAATTAAGAGAAAACTTCAGTGTTTAGGTGACATTTAGGAACTGCACAGTATTTTAGGGCTTTACCACAATTGGTCTCGTATAGTATTTGAGGTTGAATAAAGACAAACGTCCAACCTACTCAGCAATACCCACACTTCCTGCCTAACTGATGATTCTCCCCCCCTCCTGACTGGCAATTGGAAATATCCCTGGATCAACTCTATGTATCAATACCAGTAACGTTCTTTATTTTTAGAAACTTATCCAGTTTTTTTTTCTAAAACTATCCAATGAACCTGCCATCCCCACGTCCATGTAAGACCATTTCATAATTTTAGGGCCATATTTATAAAAGCAAGATACCGCACATTATCCGTAATAGCAGCGGATGTAAATGTACGGCTGAGACAAACGTTCGGTTGTTTACCATGCGGTAGTAAAATACCACAATAGTGTTCTATGGGGGATCGTAAATCTAGGTTCGTGGTCGTAGATTTATGATAGTTATTGGACATTTACGACTGATGTTGTTAATTTACGATCGTGAATTAATGGTTTTAAAAGCTAAAAAGAATAACTGCTCCTCAATGTTAAATAATATCTTATTGGTTGGGGCAAAATTAGCACCATTTTTAACGATAAGAACTTTTTTCTTCCAGTGTTAAAGAGATGTCTGCATTTCCTTCTATTAGTAAACAATGCCTCAGTTTATTGTATAGCCCTTAAACGTATTCAGTGATTATATACGGTACCCACGCAAGAGCCTTTTCTCTAGTGTACATAATAGTAACTATTCCAATCTGTCTTCATATTCAAGCTTCCCCAGTCCCCCTAATTAATTTAGTTGTCCTTCTCTGAACCCTTTCCAGTTCCAAGATGTCCTTTTTGTACACAGGATTACAGAACTGCACCGCATATTCCAAATGAGGCCTTGTTAAGAGGGAGAATATTTTTCACCAGTGAATCCATACCTCTTCTTATACAAGACAATAGCTTGCTGGCTCTTATTTATTGCAGCCTGGCAATGCATGCTATATTTATCCATCAAGACCATTTTCCAAAAGAGATTCATTCAACACAGACCCATTTATAAGCATCACAAGGGTTTTTAAAGGGTATCTCCACTGGAAAAATGTTTTTCTGCTATTAAGTTATATTGAAGAATGGGAGGTAATCTAAATCGACCTGAACAATTGCACATCCTGTGTAGCTTTTAATGGTTGACAAATTTGTGTTGTCTGCAAAAAGACCTTGCTGACAATACTCACTTCCAAATCATTAATAAAACAGATTAAATAGAAGTGGCCCCAGCAAAGAACCCTGTGGCACCCCACTTAGAACGTTGGTCCATATTGATGAAGCCCCATTAACAACTACTCTCTGCATCCAAACCAATTTCCTATCCATGCACAAATGTACCACCCCAGTGCAACAGAGCTTATACATGGGGGACTCCAACATTTGCAAAAGCCAATTATACTACATCTACTCTTATGCCAGAGTTCAAATTCCTCATAAAAGCCAAGCAAGTTTGTTTGACATGATCTGTTCCTCATAAATCCATGCTGATTTCTACTTATAAGGTCAGTCCTTTAAACCTACAATAGAATATGTTCCCATATCAAACTTTCCAGTATCTTCCTCACCACTAAATGTTAAAGGAGAACTAAACCCAATTTTTCATATTCCAGAATCTGAAAACAACCCCCTAAAAACACCAATAAGCAATAAAATCCCATCTCAGTAAATTGTATTAAAGTAAATGTAAGCCTGTTAAGAACTGGACGAAGTATCTGTGTGTATGTGCATGGATGGAGCTGTGTCAGTCATATGCTTCCTTGCTGTATCTGTCCTGTAAAAGGATTGGCTAGAGATTATTAAAGGGTGTGACCAACATTAACAAGCTTCTGCCATAGCTAAGGACTGAGCATGTGCAGAACATAATGGTCATTGACGAAACTGTGTGATACTAGAATGCTTTGAAGTAAAGCACAAACCACGTGTTATTTAGGTAAATTTCCCAGCACCCATATCAAAATGAGAGGTAAGATGCAGATTACTGGTTTTATATCAAGGTGTTCTGCCTTCTGGTTCTGTGGCTTTAATTGTCCTTTAAACTCACAGGTCTGTATTTACCCCTTTTGAATGTTGGAATTACATCAGCTTTTTTCAAACCAGAGGCACACCTCCAGACTTGAGGGGATCTGAAAAAATAAAAAAAAACAATGGCCTGGATAACTGAACTTGTTTCCCTAAGGGCCCAAGGATGTATTTTATTTGGTCCAGGAGCTTTATTAATTTGGCTTGAAAAAGACAAATTACTGTTCTTTCTATTTCTTCTTCTGCTTTTTTGGACTGTATCTCCTCCCACAGTTTTTGAATCTGCGGAATCGTTACGGCCTTATCGGCGAATTACCGGACATTTTTTCCCATAGACTATAATGGTAACAATCCTCAAATGTGGATATTTCAAAACGGTTTGTTTCATGGTCAGAAATACAAATGGTGATACCCCCAACCCCCCGCAGACACAGGTACACCCACCTACTGACCTACCATTCCATTCCCATGGAAGATATATTTAAAGGGTAACTATAGTCAAAAAAATCTAATCTAGATTTATCCTCAATAAAAGTTTTATGGTTGTAAACACAAAAAAAGACATACCCCCTCAACCAGTCCCAGGTACACACACCTACTGACCTATCCCTCCATTACTGTTGCAGCCATACTTAAAGGGTAACTAAAGTCAAAAAAAATAATTTTGACCAATCATCAAAAAAGTTTGTTTTTTTATCCCCCAACACAGGTACACACACCTACTGATCTACTTATCCATTACTATGGCCATATGAAAAGGGTAACTATAAAGTAAAAAAAACAAATTTAGATCAATAATTAAGTTTGTTTTTTTAACTTCCAACCTGATCCAGGTACACACACCTACTGACCCACCCTTCCATTTCCATGGCAGCCATACTTAAAGGGTAACTAAAGTAAAAAACACATTTTGACCAATCATCAAAAAAGTTTTTTCCCCCCAACCCGATATGAATACACACACACACCAACCGAGCTGCCTTTAATGTATGTGACATATTTAAAGGGTAAGTAAAAACAACAATGTCCTCTTCATTGGCATTATTGAGTTTTAAAATGTGCTGCACAAACAAAAATTCCTTTCCAAAATGCGGTCTTTAAAGCTAAATTCAAAGTTTATACTTAAACTTTCCCTTTCTAGTTGATACTACCCTAATTTAGTTGTTTCTGAACCCATATACTCATTTAACCAATGTGCAATTGCATCGTTTTTACCATTGTTGCTACTATACTCTTTGCTATCTGTACTTCTATAGTGTATGCAGAAGAAAAATGAAAATCTGCATCCTCTGTACTTAAAGGAGAACTAAACTTAATTTTTTAAAATCCTAATGTTAAAGCTTTTCTCCCCCAGAACACCTATACATTGAAAATTCCTCTCTAGTTATTTGCATTTAGTAGATATAAGTAATAGATTCTGTAACAAAGGAGGCTTCCACGTTGTTGCCAGTACAACTCATAGCCCATGCTGGCTTCAAAGAGCCAGTTGAGTTTCTGGTGGCGCACCATGTAAATGCTCAGTTTTTAGGAACAAACACACCAAGAAGTCACAAGTTCCAATCCCAGAGTTTACTTATGAAACAATATAACAGTCTACTGCCTGCGTTTGTTTTTGTTTGTTTCCATGTTTCTAGAAAAATAGTTTCTACATATGTACAAACTTTATACTGTATATAGCAGCTGTTATTTATTTACCAACCAGCGTGAATTGCTGACAATCTTTCAGTAGCAATACAAAATAGTGAACTGATTTTACTGAAATGTACCTCCATCTATTGCAAGTTCACTGGTGGCGTGTTCTGCTCAAGTGCTAGGTTAGTAAAAAAAAAAAAAATAGACTATCGGGGAACAGGTTTGATTCCCCATGCTCCCTTTGTTTTTATTATGTGTCCAGCAAAAGATAAAGACTCCACATGTACAAGATAATTACTTATTAGCCATTGTGGCATAGTGGTAGAAATCTTTACTTTTAGAAAGACACAGTATAGAAGGTTGCTGGTTTGATTCCCCATACTTACTTTTAATTTTTTGCTGAAATGTTAAATGTTGTTTCTTTCATCCATGCTAGCAAAGACATACACTGCAAAGATTACTTTTCTTTTTTGTATGAAAAGCAAAGGAATTTATCATTGTTAGGGATAGGAGCATTTGTAATGAAACTGTACTGAAATACAAATACTGTCAGAGGGAGGGATGAACTGAGCTGTAACATGATTGGCTCTCAGCTTCCAGGAAGCAAGACTGCAGTTTCCTGTAAATGTGTACTGTGCACCACTTAGCGGGGTGTTCCCAGATATGGTGAATTTTGGAAGCTGACCCCTTGTACTCGCAGGTTATTTTCATAAATCACCCAGCATCCACAGCAAAGGGAGAGGTGAGACACAGCTTGTTGTGTTTCTGAATGTGCTGGTTCTCCTTTAGTATATCCCCATTTATTAATGGCCCCACATTTTTCTTATCTTCTTACTATTAATATACTTAACTGTTTAGGGTTAGTCTTGCTTTGTTCAGCTATCCTAACTTCATTATTTTAGCGAGCTCAATTGCTTTCTTACAATACTTGTTACCGTTTAGGGTACATTAACTTAAAGCATGTAATCTGCACCAAAAATAGCAATTGCATGCATTACGATAACAGACTGGAGAACGATATGGGTCTATGGGCCATACTTATAAAGCAATGGTATCGTGGGTTAGTTAATTTACGAACGCGGTCGTACATTTACAACCGAACTTTTGTTAGTTAACGAACGTTTGATCATAGAATACCATGCGGTAGTAAACTACCGCAATGGTATTCTATGGGTATCTTAAATCTACGATTTTATCAGATTAAACGATTTACGATCGTTAAACCGCTAGTTAATCTCCGATCGGTTTAACGATCGTAAATTTGCGATACAGACTGTTAAAGTCACGGTATCGGCCAGTTTCCTACCTTTAAAATGAGCCATCAATCACCTCTCTATGTGCTCCACAGCCCAAGATATAAAGAAAAGACTGACCAGAAAGTTATAATGGGAGGGAGGCTGACATGTGACATTCCTAAGGCCTCTCCTGCACAATGCCGCCGGCGAGCACAGCCTCAGACTTCCTCAGTGTGTGAGGGAGACAAGAAGTCCCTCCTTCTCTCTGCTGTGTGAAGTTCTGACAGAGTAGGTTAGGGAATATATCCTTCTTTCCCACTATGTGAAAACAGCCCTTTCAGGCAGAGTTCTCACTCTGCCTGAAAAGGCTGTTTCCAGAGTTTTCTGTGGGGGGCTGTTGGTGGGTCTGAGTGGCCGGAGCTTGAGCACCCACAAGTAGGCGGGGCTTGTGCACCCGCGAATGGATGGAGCTTATGCACCCGTGGGTGGGCAGGGCCACATGGAGCTGTAAGAGAATGGGCCAAGGGGGACCTGCAACTGGAGGGACCATAGGGTCCATTAGTGGGAGGGACCAGGGGGGCTGCAAAGGTGAGGAGGAGACACAGGGCAGATTGACTGACATGGTTTCAGAGCAGGAAGTGCAGGGGACCTGGTGATGCTGTTGCCATATCACACACAAAAATGTAAATATCTTCAAAACTATGCAAAATAAACAAAGAAAATAATGGCAAATTCTCAGGAGAGCAATTCCTATCAATTTACCTAAAGTTATTTTTGGACCACAGTTCCCCTTTAAGAAGGGTTTGGCATATAAAATCTGTGGTAAAGCTAGTGGCTACTGCAATGCCTGCAACCAGTCCTAAAGGTGGATGCCATTACAATGTCTGCTACCAGGCTTAAAGCTGGTGGTCACTACATCTATCAGGCCTAAAGCTGGAGGCAACTACAGTGTTGGCTACCAGGCTTAAAGTAGGTGGTGTAGTCTGCTATCAGGCCTAATCTTGGATGGATGTGCACAGGAAAGGATTCAGTATCACACAAACCTCCCCTTTGATGCAGATCGCATCAACTACCCCTTTAACATGCATCACACCAACTTCCCCTTAAGCGTGTATCGCATCCACTTCCCCTTTAGCATGTATGGCATCCACTTCCCCTGTAGCACATATCGCGTCAACTTCCCCTTTAGCACCTATCTCATCAATTTCTCCTTTAGCACCTATCGCATTTACTTCCCCTTTAGCGCTTATCGCATCAATTTCCCCTTTAGCGCCTATCGCATCAACTTCCCCTTTAACAATGGGGTACAACTGCAATCGATTACATTGAATTATTGACACAATTTGTATGCAAATATGACCCATGGAAAAGAAAGGTGAGTGAAGAGTGTATATGTGGCCTTTGTTTGTGGGGGAAAAGACACAAGGTGTGAAGTGAAATGAACAGTGCAGTTGTATTGCTGTGTGGCAGCTTCATCCCATTCACAGTTCTTATTGTCTTTACTTAAGTAAAATGGAGTTTTTTACCTTGTGCTGCACAAATCCATTTCATAGCTATCAGCACCCAGCAATGTGACATCTCCTTAGTTGACTGTGATCTCCATTGGAAACTGCCTGCCCAACCCTTAGTACTTATCTTGGATTGGTCAGTTTACCTCTCAATCTTGACTCTGGGCAAACCACAAGTGAAGAGGAGGAGACAGAGTGTGTGTTCACATGACATTGTTACATCACGTGGTCTGCTGCTCCTCATGATTGACAGCTCTACCCTCCCTATTACAGCAACAACAGAACAAAATAAGGCAAAGCATTGTACTGAAATGAATAATCTGTGACATTTGGAAGGTGTGTAATTAACTTGATTCACGACCAGATAGCAACACAGGTTAATTAACTTAAACATTTTTGAAAAAGGGGGGTACAGAGGCATTTTTAAAAGTTTCCCCAGGTCCTTATACATAAGTATACAAAGTCTCATGGAAATTGTCCCAGCTGTTTGGAAGTTTATTTGGAACATACAAACACACAGACATTGAGTTTTAAATGTATAGATGATGAGGCAAAGTAATTTTTTTCAGTTTTATCACCCACCAAAACCTAGACATTGCATCTCAGCCAATCACTTTCGCAGCCCCTTCTGCTTGCCTCAGGGCTACAGTAGCACGTTTTTCATGCGTACGAGGTTTGTGCTCGTGCCCGCGATTTTCGCTAACATGGAAACAGCCAGAACACAAACATTCCTGCAATTTCCGATGCGCATGCGATTGCGCGTCCGTTCGCTTTTTGCAGTGAGCATTTTTTTCACACAATCGTTTGCGTTTTCACTTTAAAGATATCAAAAACGCACACTAACGCACAGAAAGCGTGCACGCAATCGCATGCGATAACACACACGAATGTGTGCACGCTTGGTGCGTTGTAGTGTGGCCTCAGCGCACGGAAAAGGCACTGAAGACAAGCAGAAGGCAGCAAGGGAACAAAGGCTGGAAATTATATCCAGGGGCCGAGTTAAACCTAGCGAGCTCTAGGTTTTGGGGGTGATCTGCTAGAATTTAAATTCTTGTTGGAGTCCAAGGCTGCAGACCTGAATTGCACCTTTATATAACGTTAAATATTGACACTATTTTCAACTATGAACAAATGTATTGGTATTTTAAAACATGGGGCTATTTATATATTTGTTATTGGTAATTTACAATAACAAACCTCAATAGCGATCAGCAAAACAAACTCTAGGAGCATACGTTTTTTCATTGTTTTTTGGCTTAAGCTAAAAGTTTTTAGCTTTAAAAGATTATTCTTATTTTAAATGTGAATACGTTTTCTTAAAACAAAAGCAGCTTTTAATGCTGGTTCCCTTCCTGTTTCCCATGGTCACCTTGTGGGCTGTTGTGCGCTGCTACCAGTGGCACCTCAGTTGTATCAGCTTTTTTACATGTAAGTTAACAATACAGCAGTGCAGGTTTTCCAAACTAATAAGAATTATATAAAAAGCCTTCCATCACACCTTCAAAATAAATCCTAAGGGCTAGGCCACACTGAAACGCAAACGCAATTGCATGCGATTTCATGTGCGATTTTCGTTGCGTTTGCGATTGCGATTTCTTCAATAAGTATAGGAAAACGCATGCGATTGCGATTAAAAATGCAGAACGCAATCGCATCGAAAAACGCGCGCTTTTTTGCGTTGCCGCGTTTTCAATAATTTTGAAAAATCGCAAACGCAAGCGCAAAAAAAACGCAGCAGTGTGGCCTAGCCCTAAATCACATTGCTGGAAAGGTTCAGCAATATTACTTTCTGTTTTCAGTCATGTGACCAGCCTCAGCCTGCATTAATAGGCTCCCCTTCTCAACTGTCAATATTTTCCCCAGGTACTTTCTGATTTCCCCAGCATTAAGTCTTAACTGAGCGTGCTTCTCCCGCTGGGCGAACGGGCGGGGCAGAGGTCTGGTAATGTCGCTAAACCTACGTGGAACCACAATAAAGTACTAGCAAACTGAATAGGATTAATTTGAGTCTTTGTTGCGGTGGCTGACCTGGAAACCCCTAAGCAGAAAAACGACAAACATCAAGGAGACGGTACAAGGAGGTAGGAGCAGTGGAGAAGATTAGTTTGCACTACCACTCATCATGCACTAAACATCCTAGCAAGGGAGGTTCTTCTGATAAATCTGTTACTTGAGGTTTGTTAGATTATTGCTGCTATTTTCATTCTATTTAAAGACCAACAGCTTTATAAAGTAAATACAACACAGCATTGCACAAAAAACACATTATGTTTGAATGCATTTCTTTTGTCAATTTTGCAGCGTCTGTGCACTGATTTCCTAGAGGATTTGGGCTAAAAACACATGTACAGTGTGTTTGCATAAGATTTTTTTTTCTTTCTTAAGGTTCGTACACATGTGCGATAGCAGATGCTGACCCGCGACACACAATGTGCACGAACAGCCGTTTTGGCTGATGATCGGCCCGTGTGTGGGCACTTTATCGCCGAAACAGCCGCTCATTCTGGGATCGTTGCCCAATCTGCTGGATCTCCAAACGCGCGTCCGTTTCGGCTGACAAAGTGCCCACGCACAGGCCGATTATAGGCTAAAACAGCCGTTTGTGCATTGCGGGGCGGCGATCGCACGTGTGTACGAATCTTTAGACTTGCATTACATTGCAACCTGTACAAAAATGGTGGCTTGCAGATAGGATCACACAATGTAGCGTAGTTTCTATAATTCCCATTAAAACTAGGCATCAGTGGGGATCACAAACTAATGCATTTTAAATATCAGTGTAGCCTAAGGTTCTGTACACACCAGGCAATTTTTCCATATGAATCAACTTATTAACCCAATTGGTTGTCTGTTGGAAATAACACATCACTGTGACAAAGTGTCGCAGCCAATCACCTGCCCCATTTAAAACCACATGACCAGATAAAAACTTCCACGTTTTTTTCATTTTTTGTAAATTTTGGTAGGAAAAAATGAGACCAGGCTGCAATATATTTGTGTGCAACACAGCCTCTAAGGCTTCAGGATAACAGCTGTGCCATCTCAATTGTTTTTAATGCTTAATATTTCCAGTAAAATCAGTTCCAGGGCATCGTTACTTACACGTGATTGGTTTTAAGGCTTTTATGCTGGACTAGCTTTTTATTAAACAGGACAGCAACATGTAGAAACATACACTTTATTTGCTTTCCTCCAATGACTGCCTAGAATTACAAAACAGATTTTCACACGGGTGGGAACAGTAAAAGCAACTCTACAAAAATATGCAAAATACTTCATCATGTAGGAGATAAGACTTTAGTATAACATTGTTTTATATTCAATACATACTGCTCTTCTGTCAAATAAAACAAGCCATTTCCACTGAAGCCTCCAGCATGACATTATCAGTAATACTTTTACAGCAGGACCTACGGTGTATTCACATTACAATTTTTGTTATCATGGCCTCCTGTGAATATATCAACCCTACTCAAACACATTTTCTGTGACAAAGCATAGAAACCGATGATTAAAACAGTGCATCCCTTCTATGTAAATCTGAACAAAACTCCAATAAAATCTGTCGGTACAGAAACAGTACTTTCATTCCTCTCTTTCTGGATAAATTATACTGAGCATGTCTAAGTTCACTGAGCTAGGAAAAGGGACAGTAAGGCTAAGGCCACAGTGTACCGGGTGTTACTGCATGCGTTTCACACCCTTCATTTGCGCAATGATCCGATAGGAGCGCCTGCAATTCCCAGGGGGAAAAAATTGCATGTGCTCTGAAAATGGGTCGCAGTGCATAAAATGTGGCTACATACATTGAGATGAACTGCTCTGCGATTCTCACACACTAACAGATCGCAAGCATGCTCATAAGAGCGCGAGACCGCTGAAGTGTGGCCTAATCCTAGCTGCAATGTTTTCTGTGCTGAAAGACTGTACTGCATATGGTTAGCTAGGAACTTCAGGGCTATGTCAGCAGGAAATGTGTTTTAGGGTGCTGCCCCCTTTTAATACTGAGATGCAATTGCCCATGCCACAGACACTACCAGTAGGTTTCATCAAATGAAAACACTGCAGCAGTCACATCTCACATGTACACATTTCCAAAGGACAAATTACATTTAATCTTAAAAATATATCTCTCTGATACTGAATATCTTTCTATTATCGAAATAGACATTGAGAGAAAACATAAATCACCAAACTGATGGTTTCCTTCAATTCCAAGATATTAAAAATAACCAAAATATATATGTTGTAGCAAAACCACTTAACAGGTATACATTAGAGCTGATAAATGAGCTGCTTGCCAGCTCTGTGTTTAATAGGGAAATAGCCCAACATGGTTGAGGACTGAAAATACTTAGGCCTGATGCAATAAAGGTGTGCAAAAGTTTGGTTCATGCAAATTAACAGCAGAACCAATCAGATGTTAGCTTTTTACTGGGTTATTAGTTGGAGAATATATATAATTTGCTGCCGCAGATTATTAGCATGTCCAATCTTCTGTAACTTTTATTTCATCAATCCATATTCTAATATTTTTGCAAGGTTAGCATCAACAAAATCTTTCTTTACATTCAAATACATATTTTTATTTGGTATTTTGTACAGGCCCATAACGGACATTTATTAGCCATTTGTTCACACTTACCTATTTTGAACAGGTATTACATATAATAATGAGATGCCTTTTTAGGCCAGTAAACAAGGGCGCAATACAAACGTAAAAAATGCTGAGAACATTGGGCGAATGTATCAAGAACTCTCATTCTGCAGTAACCAATCAGATGTTATCAAATGTTTTCTAACTAAGGAAGGCCAATGCAGAGCCAACGTTGGATGGGTTGCTGCAGATTAAAAGCACAGGCAAACGTTATATTATATTTAAATTTATACTAAAACCCTTCAATCTGTTGGTGCTCTTCTATCTGATTTGTTAACAAGTTTAAAAATTAAACATTCTGCAAGGTTCCCTGAATATGGTATATATTGCAGGCCCCTAAATAACTAAGGGGAAAATAAAAATCAGCCCCCCCACTGTTGGATTAATTTTGAGGCTCCCAACAGTTTCTTATGATAAACGTATTAACCATTTATTGCCACTATTAAGGAAAAACTGCTAATTCAAGGAACAAAAGAGGTTGGCTGCAAAGAAGTATTGCTTTGTTTCAGAACGAACACACCTGTAACATGCTGGCAAGCATTCACGTACTCCGATTCGGTGATGGTTATGTAATGTTAGTACTTGTATCTGATTAGTTATTCTGTGCTTTGGTAGTAAAGCCATTTGTCAAACCATCAGGTGGATCAATTTGCAGATCACTTGAGTGATAAATATTTTATTCCATTTCCTTTTGCTGCAGACTTCTGGTCTTTAAACAGGGGTGGAGCAATTTCTACTCTGCATTAGCATGTTTTGCATTCAGTAAAAATCTGCAGTGCAAGAATTCTGCATAATTATTTAACTTGCATATTGTGGCCTGGCAATAGAGCCAAAGGCTAAGGCCTCACTGCACTGTACTAGAACAATGCATTTTCCTGTGGAATGTACAAACAGCTGCCCACAAATGCCATCACAACTTGCTTTCCCGTCCCAATTAATGGAAACAAAGCGCAGAAAATCAGACTATGATGGAGCAAAATCGGTGGTAACTGGACACGGCTTACACGTTAATCAGCGTCTTTACAGATTGCAAAACAAATACAGATGGAAAACTGGATGGCATTGTGTACACTAGGTCCTAAACATTTGTGCCTCTCTAGTTCTCTTTTAGCCACCTCATTCAGTTCCCATTACATTGCTAAATGTACCACCGAAAAGGAAAACTCTTTACTTTGACCTCGTCACTAAATCTCTGAATGAAAAAAGGGCCTAAACTGTGACAACCACTAAATACTGGCATGTTGTAACCCTGATCACTCAAATATATTAAAAAGATTGGGTAACTACTTTTTATTTATTCAATTGTTTTTTTTTATTACAAAATCATTAACACTGCTTTGTTTCACTTCTTAGAGCCACCTCATGGTTATATATAAGGGATAATAGGCTACCTACAGTGTAATATAAGCATATTATGCCACCGAGGAGTTTTATGACCATAGAGAAGCATGAGGTCGCAGGCACAGGGCATAGAACTCCGAAGTAAATTATGTTGAAGTAAATCCATATATTACACTATAGTTAGCAAATTATTTCTTATTATACATTAGGCCAGCTATAAAAAAAAAACAGCACAGACTTTCTCCCTACCCTTTCACTGTCTCTCCCCCTCCCTGTAATGGTCATTTATAGGCTGTTTAGTGTATAAATAGTAAATTACCGTTCCTAATACAAAGAGAAAGGACTGAACACTGTGTCAATAATAAAAACAGGGCTTCCTATATAAATGACTAATACAGGAAGGGGGGAGAGACAGGGGGCAGGGAAGTGGAATTCAGGAAGTCACTCAGTGAC
The DNA here is from genome assembly GCA_019447015.1 of Hymenochirus boettgeri. Taxonomy (NCBI): domain Eukaryota; kingdom Metazoa; phylum Chordata; class Amphibia; order Anura; family Pipidae; genus Hymenochirus; species Hymenochirus boettgeri. The sequence continues at coordinate 23,871,411 of CM033473.1, read as the reverse complement.
ATCACTGAGTGACGGTAATAGATTCTCGCCATTGAAACCTTCCCCATTCAAAATGCCTTAGTGCTAAGACTGCCATCTTATCTTAAAGTCACACTAACTAACTTACAATTTAGCGAAACTTAAATAAGGGAATTGCAGCAGCTGTGTGGGCTTTGCAAGTCACAGGCACAGCCACTGCAAGAAATTCAATATTGCACTTGCTGTTCTTTTGCCCTTTGTTTTCTTTTTAAACACCAATTAATAGCTGGCATTAAAGTCATACAGGTGTTTGGATCCAATTGGGATTTACCCAGATCAGCAAGCACGATATTAAATACCCAGGACACAGAGGACTTGCAGCTTATTTTAATTCTTATTACCAAAGATTACCCAAAAAAACACGTTATCGTGTGACACTTGGACTTATTTTATCCATGCAGCAAATACAGACTGGTACGAGGACAAATGTTTGTCCCATTGGTGACACTCAAATGTTTATTTCACTAGAAGTTTAAAAAAAAGTGCACAGGATCAACATATACAAAAGTTTGTGTTATATTCCCTGCTACACGCTATGTATTGTTTAATGCTAAATGGAATGATTTGCATAGGTGTCCACTACAATGCAAATGAATGGCAAAGCTGGTTCAGCATTAGTATATTCACACGGTAAGAAAACTTTGACAAACCAAACACATGGCATTAATTCTATTCACATGTGACACGGCTTCTGATAGGACAATGAAACATTCCCGACTCCCTCGCTTAGTTAAGCATGCCATACACAGGGGGTCTTTTTTTTCAACGGTTTAACAATTCGCTTGTAAAACGCAGGATCGGGTTAGCTATTTTGCAAGCGACTGCTTTATAATATTGAGTGGTCTAACGACCCACACGGATAATTTTCCATTGACCCTAATCTTCCATATCTCGAAAGCGCATGGTGGGACATTTCAACCATTGCTGTGAATTTCGAATCCGACCATGAAGAATTGTCCCGTGTATGACCTGCTTTAACTTAAAGGGGCAGTTCCAGTACCTTTGTATTTTGTAATTATAGCGAGTTTGCAAGTGGTCTTTATTTTTCTGCTGGTTCGCAAATATTGCTTTGTGTTCCTGCTCTCCTTTTGCCTTCAATTTTAAAATACTATCTAGCAAATACACTGCAGTAATTCAAGTAGCCAAAAAGGCCAAAATGATCACATTTTAGTACATATTTATTTAGGCCCTTCTCTTAGCTATATCTTTGGTCTTTTATTTAATTTACTGCCTGGCTTTTAAAAATACAGACCACAGTAACCAGGCAATAGATGAAAATAGGGTGGAGAATGGGGTGGGGGTTGGAGCAACTGCAAATCCTTTAGAATACTATAGTCCATGCCCCTTCCAAAATAAGGATACAACCATTTAACATTAAACTTTGCTAATAATGTCATTAAAAAAATACCCATTTTCTCATGTGAGGGAGGGGCGGAACAAGGGATGTTTCACAAGGGATGTCCGGGATTAAGGATATTTCCAGGGCTTATTTAAAGGGTAGGCAAAAAGTACCCTACTATTATTTAAAGACAGAAACAGTAGTGCTAGGCACCATTATTTTGTTTAAGAACCTCCAAAAAGGAGGATTGCAGCAAAGAAAAAAACAAAATGTAAAATGCTAAAGGGGAAAAAAATGTACATAGCAGACTAATACACCTATGTGCAACACGATCAAAAATATATATATATATATATATATAATATTATAGAATTCAAGTCATAATTCTCACCACTCCCGGAATTATTTAATTAATTTTACAGATTATAAAAATGGATTTTTTTCTCCCCAGCAATCACTGGCTGGAAATAGAAAAAAAAAAACAATGGGGGAAAAATACAATACCGGGTTAATTAACTGGCTATTAGAGGGACCTGTAAGCTATTGCCCTGCAATGCTCAGCTGGCCTATCTAACAGTCAGTTCTCCAACAGGTCGGCTTTATATTATACTGTGAAGGTTGCTTTTCTTTACACATGTGGGAAATCAATGTACAAAAGTATGCCTATGAAGCAGAGGTTGTTGTCATGTCTTTATTTGGCACTTGCGTTGTTCTGTATGTTTTGCATACAGAATGCACCACTCTGCTTTTCAGCCAGAGCTTTTTTTAGCTGCAGATCATCCAGCCTCCTCCACAATTCCTCTCTTTCGAGTTCTTTTTTCTTCTCTCTGTAGACAAAACATCATAAGGATGGACAGATCAGAACTCGCTAATCAAACATGCACCTTCTCATACATCTGCTCTTAAACACTATAACATCACTAAATAACCAAGACTCGAGCTCGTTTCCCTTGCGCCCTTGTATTTATGCTAAATACAGGCACATCTTGGCTGACTGCAACAAGCTCCAAATACATGTTACCCATCACATTTTAAAGTGACCTGCCCTTCATTACTTGCAAATTTATAATAAAAAAATTTTTAAAAAAAAGTTTTGGCAGAAACCCAAAACAAGCAAGTAATGATGACCTGAAAAAATTTACTGCAAAATGCGGCCCATACACATGCAGAATATTGCTTTCTGGTCTTTGGGCATTCTTCCCGAGCAAAATTCATGTGTGTGTACAGGCCTTAGGATGCTACTCAGCTGGTAATATACAGCCCTGGTCAAAGCTACATAGTAAAGAAACTGCTTAATTACTCACGGATTCTTCTTCTAAACCAGGATACAATAAACAATACAATATGCAGAGAATAAAAAGTGCCACTGGATCTTAACTGGAAGTTTCATTTCAGGAAAGGTCAAGGCAAAAATAGGAAATTCCATTCCTGTTCCTCAGCAATTATTTAGTATTTTATGGTTTATTTTACATTTATTGGATCCCAAAATAACTGCTGACTTGTTTCAGATTACTGGCAATACTTTTTTGTAGGTGAAACAATTTAGAATAAATCCATGTAAATAATGTGCCCTGTACCAACCCTGAAACTACACACTATACGAGAATAGTTCATTCATTTACCTCTGTCGTTCTGCTTTGTATGAACCTGTGAGTTCATCAAAGAGTTTTCCGTTCATTTCCATTAAAGTTTTCAGCACGTTATAAACCAGAGCTACAATAGTTCTACAGAAGAGAAAAACGAAAGACACGGAAGGAATACATGTGTTAATATAAATGGCTTGTAGATTCTACACAGATGCCCAACACTAACAAATTATTCTGATTTAACATCACAACAGGAACATATTTCCCTGTAAACAATATAGATGTATGTGAGATGAGCTACAAAAACACATTTTATACAAATCAAATAATCTGTAAAATAAATACACAGACTTAATACAGCTTTTGATTGAATAACCCAGTATATTTGTGTTAATGGCCAAAGCATACATATAACAGACCAGGTGAATTGTGTGTGACGCCATATTTATTTTAAAGCGGCAGTTGCACCAAGAAATGAAAATGTTCTGTGTCTTTAAGCACTATTCATTCAGTGGGATATTGTATGGCTTGTCTGCTTGTATCTAAAAGTAACATTGCTGTCTGTGGGAGAAATTTAAAAATAACATTTACGTACGGATTCCAGTGTTCCTTGGAGATTTTGTAGAGACTACCAAACATGATTGGTAGAATTTTTTCTATGTTCTCCTCAATCAGACTGAGAATGTACTCATTGTTCCAGAAGTACAAGGCCCTTTCAGCGACCTAAAAACATTGACACAATATTGATGGAAAAAGAACACCAAGTTTCCCTCAAGTCCACACTAAAACACATTTCCCTTAGATGCCAGAAACTGCTCTAGCCTTGGTTTGAAGATATTTTGTGTGACATACATGTGTGATGTTAGTAAAGACATGCTCATAGCTCTGTATCTGGGGAGGCAGTGATAAGCTGTCTGATTAGCTGCCTTTTAGAGGGAAATGATGGCCTGAACAAAAAGGATATTTAAAAGAAATACCTTTGTTCTACCTGCAAATCGTGCATTCTGGCAGCAAGAGTTCAGAAGATCTGGAGCTCCAAGCATTGAAGAGCGGCCTGCTCCTCCCAGCACTGACATCACTTCCAGGTCTGCTCTGCCCCTTTCCCTTTTCTAAGTCATGTGAAAGAAGCAATGGGCAGTGCAGACCTGGCAGTGAAGTCTGCAGAAGGAAGGAGAAGGATCAAGTTTATAGTAAAAACAAATTGTTTTTAGGCCTAGTTCCCATTCGCTAATGGCAGGAGGAGGTTAGATTTAAAGTGAAGGTATTGCAGAGCTGTATAAAGACATACAGCACACAGCAAATTCAATACATCTCCAACAATGTATGTTTAGATAAAGATATCTATAGACCTGTATTGCATGGAAAAACTAAATATTTTTTTAATCGAATAAAGAAGCCTAAAACTATTGAAGAAAAGGTTACAAATGAAAGGTTATAATCTATAAGCCCTGAAACAGCTGTTTAAGCTTTATCAAACACAAGCTTCTACTAATGCTTTAAAGGATTATTGTGACCCGCACAGGATTCACTAATGATCTAGAAATAAACAAAAAAAAAAACCTACAGTTCACATTACTATTAATAACTTAGTCTCCAGTTTAAACAGGAATAGTGCTTGTATATGCGTATGGTGAAATGTAATTGGCAGTGAAATAGTGTAATTGGCAGTGAAAATAGTGCTTGTATATGCGTATGGTGAAATGTAATTGGCAGTGAAATAGTGTAATTGGCAGTGAAATAGTTGCTTGTATGCGTATGGTGAAATGTAATTGGCAGTGAAATAGTGTAATTGGCAGTGAAAATAGTGCTTGTATATGCGTATGGTGAAATGTAATTGGCAGTGAAATAGTGTAATTGGCAGTGAAAATAGTGCTTGTATATGCGTATGGTGAAATGTAATTGGCAGTGAAATATGCGTAATGGTGAATGTAATTGGCAGTGAAATAGTGTAATTGGCAGTGAAAATAGTGCTTGTATATGCGTATGGTGAAATGTAATTGGCAGTGAAAACGGAATTGGTTGGCAGTAAAAAGGAAGGAAGTTTCCTTCCCTGTCATTAGATGGCCACTCTCTTAACTAATCAAACTTATCAAGCCTACATGTCAGTTGGACATGGGTGGGAACAGTCAAAACTAAATGACCCCCCACACACTCATTTCATGCACACGAGAGAAGGACATACAACCAAGCTAGGTCCTCACTCCTCAGATCGCGACCTTTAAGAGCTTGGCCCACCCTTTTTCATGTGTTCAGGCGTCCAGGACCCAGACGGAGGGAGGGGGTGTGGTTGAATCCAATAGCACAATTTAAATTAATGCCAGTGATTTATGAGGACCTATCATTTTATCATCATTATCATCATAATGTACTCATCCTGTGCACATTAAATAGGAGGGGAATGATTTGGGCAATATATTTACACTTTAACAAGCCAAATTTAAAGACATATTTGATATCCTTAAATCCTACCCAAAAAAATTTAAAGCCTGGCCTTCCCAAGAGTTATATTACAAAGAAAGTTTTACCCAACCTGGAAATGTGAACTGGAGACACATTTTGAAATTTGTTTAAAAAGTGGTTCTTGGATCTTTTTAAACTGCGTTGGTTCGATCACATCCAAAATCTCTTCTATTTCACCTAAAAACATCACCTACGAAAGAAAAGACGACAATGTGGGATACGTAGACAATAAATGAACAGCCAAATTATTTATACAGCAATTTGTATGTATGTATAATTCTATTTGTATAGCGCCACTTGGGTATGCAGTGCTGTACATTATAAAATACAGAGTATACTAACAAGGGGATAAGTGCAAGCCATTATACAGGTAGATAAAAATTAAGTTAAATACAATTTCATGCATTGGATTAAGAAAGCATAAATATAAATTATGTATAAGTGGATATAAGTACAACAAGCCTCGACACATTAGGAATGAGATCCTTGCCCTGAAGAGCTTACAATCTAAGTGGGGGGGATGTGTACAAAGTGCTTAAAAGGGCTAACAGTCATTTGTTGCGCTGATGCACAGAAAGGTAGGAGAACAGTCTAGATTTGAAAGCATTAATGGATGTCACCAGGTGAAGCGAGAGAGTTCCAAAGGTAGGGAGCAGCAAGAGAGAATGGTTCATGGGAGAATGCAGCAGTTTTTGTTGGGGGTTTGTGGAAATTTCCTTGCTAGGAACAGAGGGCATGGCCTGAAACATAGGGGACCAAGAGAGAAGAGAAGTAGGGAGGTGCAGTAGACTGAAGGGATTTAAAGGTTAAAAGCAGGGTATTGAATAGGATTCTTTGTTTGATGGGAAGCCACCCTATGGACTGAAGAATCAGGGTTGCGGGTTCTCTTTTGACAAGTCCTAGTGATATTGTTAAAGTGATGATGGAAGGAAAGAGAGGAGTCAAAGATTACGCCAAGGCAGCGTGCAGGTTCAATTTATTTAACATAAATAAACCCTGAAAACCCCCAAATACGTTGTTTTGGATAGGCCCCAAATACGTTGTTTTGGATAGGCCCCAGATACGTTGTTTTGAATAGGTCTAAAGCTGTATGTGGTTGTCCATGTGTGCAGGTGCCCAGGGCAGTCTTCTCTCATGTCCCCAGCTTTGTACAGTACATGCTTTTGGGTCCAATAGGAAGTCTGGGTCCACGGCATGGGCAGGCCATTGGTGGGTGTGCATACTACCTGCAATTTAAAATGGTACACACCAGCCGATAATTTCGGCCGCCCGACCCATTCACGGCACATACAGTCATTGATCGTTCGTCCGTCCTGATCAGACGTATGAACGATCGGACGCGTCAGAAAATTCTGATCGATTGTGCAATCTTTCGCAAATTCGGCCGATCGCTCGGTCGGGACAAATAGTCCGGCCCTGTAATCCGATCGGAAGTGAAATATCTTCAGGCCTGTACCTCGCCTAAACCTAGAAATTAATTCTCCATAAAAATTACTTTTTAAAACTGTTTTGGTCCAAACACAAAAATAGTGTGTTTGTAACTGAAAATTGTTTTTGAATCATTACACTATTGCTAACCATGCTATAAAATATTACACACACATACTCAGTACATGAATTTAACATAAGCAAACAGGACTTGTTCACTCCATAATGTCATACTAATAAGACACAATCCAAACCTACATCCATTTTATTAATTTAAAGTAACAGGGCTCAGGGGATCATGAAGAAAGGTTTAAAATGAGAATAAATAAAATGGGAATGGAAACACTTCAATACTACCTAGCTTTATTAACAACAATCCCAACGATGTAACTGCATTTTGTAACTATTACATGTTCCTCAGAGCAGTATGACATAGGACATGAGCTGTACAGAAATATGCAATTTAAATTCATCTATTAAAATACCTCTTTCTGACTGCATGTTTTGGGCCAGAACTTCAGCAATCCTCGTATAACCTGCATGATAAAGCAGTAATAATTACAGGTCATTAAATCTCAAAACAGCCAAGCAAAGTAAACTAAGACTTTTAAAGAAAGGAAATAGGGGAGCATAGCTATAAAGACAGACTAGCTACATTGGCTTATACCAGCCATGTGGTCCATAGGACCCTAAATTTAGATATTTAGACCTAGTTGACCCAATATAGCAGCCTTAATGCCATGGGAATACAAAAGGAGGTTTCATCACAAAGCAAAGCTGTATAAACATTTTTTAAAAGGTATCCAGCTGTTAAAACTAAAATAATTTTTAAAAAAATACACACAGTCCAACAAGGACCAATTGGTAGTCAGCCCATCAGAATTAAAAGCGGCCCCACCAATATTTTGGTGCAACCGATTTTGCAGTCTATTAAAAGACCGCAGAATTAACCAAAATTTACTTATATGTCTGATCACTTGGATCAACCAATTTTGCCTTAAAATTGGTCAGGAAGGTAATTATTACAGATAATGCAGCCAATCAACTGACATATTGTCCCGTATGCAGGACCCCCTTGAAATGTAGAAAGAGTATGAAAGCTGGCTGTATGCAGCCAACTGCTTATACAGCAGATTCTGGCATTAATTAATAGTGATTCCACCATACACACCATGACCTACACCCCCCTCCTTACTATTTTAATCTTTTGTGGCTTTTTTTTTTTTTTTAGAGCTGGAGCCACAACACAGACCAAAGCTATATTTCTAGCTACCCAATCCTACTTCTGATGGAGATGGCCTGTTGGTCACCGGATCTTCATTCTGGAGGCAGGCTAATTACATAAATGAATTAACAGACACAGCAGATGGAGTGGGGAGACGCAGCTTATTGTGCTAATGTGAATGTGCTCTGTCTACTGTGAAAATGTTGTCTGGTGACTATTTGCCCTTTAAGGTCTATGTCACTCATGTTATTTTTTAAAAAAAGATTTTCGGTGTGTTTTCTCTGGACAGTGACATTTCTTCTAAAATCGCTTCCAATAGACTATGATGTGAAATGTCTGAATGTAGCCTACGGGGGTGTTGTCTGAACAAGGTGTCCTATAGCTATGCTTTACATCTGCATTGTTAGCATGTTTGTGTCTCCACATTAGTTTGGTCATTTGAAAGAGAATGTGTGTATTTAGGGCAATGCAACCTTACAGATCCTGCCAATGATCACAGTTGCTATCCCTGAGCCAGATTTCCAGTTCCTGTTTAGTTACATAACATTAATTGTCTTCTATATAAAAAGGTAAACAATGAAACATGGAGTTTCAATAGTGAATAGCATTATTTTACAAATACCGAATATCCCTTTGATGCATTAACGTGTCTAAGTACAGAATCTTTTCAATGCCTGCTAAAGCAGGGATATCCAACCTGCTACTGCAGAGCCCAGCCAGGAAATACTGGGAGTTGTCATTTAGAAATACCTTAAATGATTGGACACCAATGCACTAAAGTTAAAATCCTATTATAACCAGCCATACTGGTGTTTGTGGAGGACTGCTATAGTCTAATCTCAACCTCACTACCGCCATGGACTAATACATCCACATTCTGACTGGGTATACAAATATTACATTTTTAAATTAGGAGGAGAAAGAATAATGTTTAAAAAAAAAAGTAACCGTGAAATGGTTAAAGATGAAAAGGGCAAATGTTCTAAAATGGCCCAAACAAAGCTCTGGTCTTAATCCAACAGATTCTTTGTATTTGAAAACTGTGTTGCACAAGCATCATGTGACTCCTGGAACAGCCGGGAGCAATCCTACCAACGATAATGTGCCAAACACTGTGCAAAGCAGACACATAGTTACAGAGTAAGATTATTTAATCTGGGTACATATGACTTATCCAAATAGGACGGGTATTTATAAAAGACTAACATTTTCAAGTATCCTTTACATTCATGGACATTATTGTACTCTGTTGTCAAAAAATAAGCTTCCCAATATATATGGGTATCGGAAAGAGAAATAAACTAATAATGAATGTCCGCAGCAACATTTACACACTAATGCACTGGCTCAATATATGATCAATGAAATAGGATACAAATCTCAAATTGAACAAAATACTGGGCAGACCAGCAGTACTATCTGCTGTCATTCAATAACAGTGAGCTGTCATATATATTTCTAATATAATGCCTGGGTGCAGTATACCCAATATGTACAAGCAGGTAAGAGAAATGCAGAGCACTCCAGGGTCATTTTGTGCTTAAGAAGCTCCAGCTTGGCACACATGGGCTACTGTCTGGTGTTTTCTGCCAATAGATCCATAGAGATATTTTGCTCAATAGTCTCTTGGTTGAAAGCAATACAGCAGATATTTTGGCCCAACACCCTGATATTGTGTATTAAAATATGCAAAATCATCTGAAAACTTCAGACATGCCAAAATCTATTTTTCGGCATGAACAAACTAAAATTTGCACTGGCCAAGTGGGTTGAAATATGGACTCATGTAACTAGCTTTTTTGTTTGTTAACATTCAGCTGGTTAAACACTAAGTTAGGAAGATGCAGATTAAACTTAACAGTATAAGTTTAAAGGAGAACTAAACCCAAATGTTAACAATCCAGAATCTGAACATATCCCCTCTGAACTGTAAAATAACAATACAGTAAATGGCATTTAAGTAAATGTAACCCCCTTGAAGAACTGGATGAAATAACTGTGTGTATGTACAGTGACTGGCCACACCCCTGATCTCAGTCACATGCTCTCTTGCCTATTCTGTCCTGTAAAAGGATTGGCTAAAGGCTACTAGTGGGTGTGACCAACTGTAACAATTTCCAGCAGTATCGTAGGACTGAGCATGTGTAAAGAACATAATGGTCAGTGACCACACTGTGTGATACTGGAACACTGGGAAATAAGATACAAACCTCATGTTAGAAAGTTAAATTTCTCAACAACCATATTAAAATGAGAGGTGACACACTGATTACTGCCTTTATAAGAAGGAAATCTGCCTTATAATTCAATGTTGTTCTGAGGCTTTAGTTGTCCTTTAAGCTTATAGGGAAATTGAATGCTAACATTTTTTTAATTGTTCAGATACCTCCACAGCCCTACCCTTATCCTGCGCCATAAAATTTAATCAAGGGAGACGTTAGTAAGGAATTCTAGTTGCAGAGTAGGTATAATAGTGGAGGTTGAATAAAGACATACATCCAACCTACTCAGCAATACCCACATTTCCTGCTTAACTGTTGATCCAGAGAAAGGCCACAAAAAAAAAAAAAAAAAAACACACCAGAATTATGAAGGGGGGGGAGGAGATTCCTTCCTGCCTCCAAGGGGCAATCGGAAATATTCCTGGATAAACTCTACTTTATGTATCAAAGAAAAGACAAACCTTTCACAAAGATTTATTTAGAAACATTTTGGGGGCCTGTGCTCCATTTTTGGACATTTGGAGTTTATAAATGCTCAAATGGTGAACTTGTTTAATAGGACATTAAGTATTAACATGCTACAAATAAGCATATAGATGTACAATTTAAATGAACAAATAAGACAACAAGCCTACTTACAGGTTCCGTTAGGGTGGAATCTTTCTCCATGAACTGCACCACACAGTACGCTAGCTGGAGACAGGAAAGCGTAAACCATACATTTTAACCATTGTGGCAAAGCATGTTTTAAGAAAAATCTTACCAACAAAGCTTTAGGATTTTTCCTTCTTCCTAAAACATATTTTCTCTGACAAATTGCAGATTAAACTGACTTTTAATAAGTTACTGTGGTCACAAAAGCAATGACGCTAATCATGCAATCCCAATATCAGATTACGATTGGATCATTAAAAGCCATCAAAGTTAAACTGCTTTATATTAAATGGCAAGTCTACCCTAAACATAAATATCGACCCATTTGAGTGTCACCAACAGCGAGCATGAACCCTCGAAAATTCTACACCCAGTCAATCATTGGCCATGATGTCAGCAGTACTGCTATAATTGATGGCAGGCCAGGCAGATATTTCCCGGGTTTGTGCTGGCTACTGGCGACACTGTCTTTTTAAAAGTAGAGTGGTTTGGGGCTTACAGACTAAAGCTAGCCATACACATTGCCAATATTCAGCAAATCCTATCATACCAGTTTTGCTGAATTTCGGAACTGTATGGAACGTAAAATCCCAACAATGACAAACTACCACCTTCAGCATCAGGACCATCATGCCAGCAGGAAAATGTGTATAACCATACACCATAAAGAGAAGTTTGGTAGATGTTTATGTTTGGTGTGGGCATGCCCTTAAATGACATACAGTTTCTCACAAGTGAGTACACCCTCACATTTTTGTATATATTTCATTGGAAAAAACTGAAGATATGACACTTTGATACAATGTAAAGTAGTCAGTGTACAGCTTGTATAACAGTGTAAATTTACTGTCCCCTCAAAATAACTCAACACAGCCATTAATGAATAAACTGCTGTCAACAAAAGTGAGTAACTCCAAAGTAAAAATGTCCAAATTGTTCCCAAATTGTGGCCACCATTATTTTCCACTGGAATTTTATCCTCTTGAACTCCTCCATGACGACAACACCGAGCTGAAGGTGGTTAAGAGACCTTGTGCTCCTCCACCTTCCATTTGAGGACTTTTTGAGGCAGTTATCATCTTGGAGGTGTGTTTGGGGTCGTTATGATGGAATACTACCCTGCGGCCCAGTTTCGGATGGGAGGGGGTCCTGCTCTGCTTCAGTATGTCACAGTACATGTTGATATTCATTGTTCCTTTGATGAACTGTAGCTCCCCAGTGCCGGCAGTAGTCGTGCAGCTCCAAACCTTCACACTGTAACACCATGCTTGACTATAGGCAAAACACAGTTATTTTTATAGATGAGTCACATGACACCGGGAAGGGAAAATGGCTTATTGTGCACAATTTGGAATTTTTTTTCACTTAGGGGTGTACTCACTTTTGTTGCCAGCGGTTCATACATTAATGGCTGTGTCGAGTTATTTTAAGGGGACAGCATATTTATACTGTTACACAAGCTGTACACTGACTACTTTAGTGTCATATCTTCAGTATTGTGCATGAAAATATAGAATAAAATATTTACAAAAATGTGATTGTGTACTCACTTTTGTGAGATACTGTGTGTTGGAATATATTAGACCTAAATAGACGAACGTACAATAGGTATCGTTGCATTCTAGTTTGAATTTTTTTTTTTTAAAAAAAGCCTTTGTTATTTTTACTTTATTTTAAAGTTGGTGGTCCCACTTGCCGGATCAATCAAAGTCGCAGAGCGTCATACAAGGGTATAAACCTCAACTCCCCCTTAAGCACAGGGAACTTTCCCTGGCTGCAGTAATGCTGGGAGTTGTAGTTTTCAAAACATCTGGAGGGCTGCATGTTTGATATCACTGCTAACAGAATCATTTCTATCCTCTCCCCATAACAAACGTACAGTAAATGTAACTCACTTGTGCATGAAACAATGCTAAACCCTTAGCTGTGTGCATGGGAATCAGGACCTTCATAAGGAACTGCTTATGTTCAGATTTCAGAGGTAACGCAAATCCATTTATAATACTATGGGAGAAAAAAACAATTAAAAGCATTGTTATTGTATATTGTCCCCATACAAAAGAGAAATAATTATCTGCACGAGCAGCACAAGAAATAAAATTTTAACAATAAGTTCAGCTGCTTTTTGTGCTTTTGCACATTTCCAAATGACCAGTTTATTCACTCATAACAGCTCGGTAAACGTGCACTGCCTTTGATTTTGTAGTGTCCGTTCTACATGTCTGTGATACTAATCGAGAGACATTGGGTAGGTCTGTGTGTTTGGACCTTCTTACCAATTGCCCTATGTGCAGGTTGTTTCTTGTGCGCTTCCCACGGCATTTTACATTCCGTTCGCGCGTGAGAATCGCATGCCGGTGCATTACAATGTGGGCGGCCCCATCGTCTGCACTGCAATCCATTATTAGGGAGATGTATGAATATAAAATAGCATCCCTATGCTGCCCTAATTTGCTTTTCCACTACACTCACACTGTGCAAATTACACACAAGCTGTTCTAGAATCCATTATTTACTATAGAATACGGTTTATACTCAAACATTATATAGTATACAAATGCAAAAACCTTACAGAAAAACAGGTGTGAAGATGATATGTGGGTAATTCTTTACAGTATATACATATAGCAAATCCTAAAGGATGACATAACAATGGTTTACGCTCTTACAGGCTTTTAAAACAGAATTAGAGGATTGGTGTAGAAGACATGCCTACAGTCGCATATTGTGTTAGTTAAAAAAGGTATTAAGAAATCACTTATCAAGTAATAGATATTAGTATTTATTGTGCAAAAATACTAAACAAAAATTAGAGCCAGTCAAACATATAAATGACAGCTTACTATATGTCAGATAAAATAAACGAGTGAAGAATGAATTATGTGTATATATAGTGTATGTAGGTATGTGAGTATATAAATATGTTTGTCAGGTTAAGGAGCAAGAGAGCTCACCCTGACCTTTTTGTCTTGAAATATAAGCAGTTTATGAAGTGGGCTTGCAATATATCTACCCTTATACATCCATAAAGGTTTGTACACAGGTGCGATCGTGGGTGCTGCAAGATGTGTACGAACGGCCGTTTCGGGCGATAATCGGCCCGTGTATAGGCACTTTACCGGCTGCTCGTTCCGCCCAGCGGATCAGGCAACGATCCACGAACGAATGGCCGTTTCGGACGGTGAAGTACCCATACATGGGGCGATTATCGGCTGAAATGGCCGTTCGTACCTCTCATGCGTTGGGGGTCGGTCCCCGCGATCGCACCTGTGTACGAACCTTAAGGCAAGATAGTTACAAACAATAACCTAGAGAGTTTAGGGTCAGGCTGCATTTCAAAGATTAATGAATAAATGCATAATAAGGCAGAGGTTATGCATATACATGTTTTATCTTGGTGTGGGAGAGATCTAGGCAGACACACACACACAATACCCACAGGGGTGCCCAAACCTCGGCCCTTTTAGGAGAAATTGTGTCCCGTAGGACCCGCAAGGGGGTGTGCTCTGGGCAGTCCAGAGATGGATTTTAGGTGGTCTGGGAAGGAGTTTAACGATCAGCCCAATCAGTGTCTGGGATGCCTCTAGTACCCCCCCCCCCCCCCCGCGAAAGTTTGGGCACGCCTGTCCTAAAACCTAATTTTTGTAATGCATTCTAATATTAAATGATTTACCTCCCCAATATTTCCAGAAGTTCAGCAATGCCATTAAAATGTTCAGTTTCATAGATAAACCTGTTGATGTAAACAAAAAAATCCTTAAAATCAGCTGAAAACAGAAAACAATACATGGAAGAAAAAAAAAATCCCCAAATCACATGGACAAACCACACAGTAAAACATGCAATAATGTAGCTTAAAACATTCTATGTGCAAAAAACCCACTGCCTGCTCAGCTTTAACTGCAGATGGTTTAACGTGACAATGATAAAATATTGCAGGGAATTATATTGGAATGTAGGAATATTGTTTAAAAAAAACAACAGGAAATAAAGCTCATTATAGCTCGATAATCCAAGACTGCAGTGATTAGTCCACATAAGACTAAAAACTAAAATAAGGGTCAGTACTTCAAAGTAAATAGAAAGAGAGAAAGATACGGATGACTGAACACAATATGCCAAACTATGAAAGGAATTCTATCAGTGTTGAAGCCAGTTTTGCTATTGTGTAAGGAGACAGTCTGCATGATGGGGGGGGTTATTTAAAGATTATTTCAGAACATCCCACTGTAAAACCAGAAGCTATGGCAATGTACGTTTCCATTTTTTTGAATTCTGTATTAAATTTATCTGCCGTCATTCACCATGACAATTTGAGCTTCACACACATGATTAAGCAGGGGAAGGTGGTTACAGGTCTTTGGTGAGATATGGGGTCATAACAGATGAAAAATAAATTTCCCTGGTTATATCAAGTACAGTATAAATCTGTCAAACACCAGGACAGACAGATTTACAGGGCCATAAATCACTGGGTGGTCTGTCAACAGAAAACAAAAGACACACACCTAACATTTCTGCCTGATAAAAATACACATAATACACATAAAGAAAAAATATAAACATCCTTTCATGGCAAATTTCTGCCTGAAATTTATTAACATGCCCATGTTATATTTCGTTCGATCATCCAACCCAATTTTATTTATTTTTTTATTTCACTACATTCAGCAGTGATTTTTTTTTCTTCTTTCTTACTACCGTATATACTCGAGTATAAACAGAGATTTTCAGGCTGAAATATGAGCCTGAAAATCTGACCTCGGTTTATACTCGAGTCAGACACTTTTTAGCTCGCTCGCTTCCTCCCTGCCTGTTCTGGCGCACGTCACTGCCCGGCGCAGAGTAGTGACGTCAGACGGTGCGCCAGTAGAGGGAGCCGCAGAGAAGTGACGTCAGACGGTGCGCCAGTAGAGGGAGGGAGCGAGCGGTGGACGGATTTCTATCTGCCCCAGAGGTCCACATGACGGCGGTTACAAGAGGGAAAAAGGCCTCATTTTCACACAAGTAAGTCAGCACTTCCCATCTCCATCCATGTGCCTATATGGGAGGCTGTTTAAGTAAATGAATGTCCCCTTGTAGAACCATTAGTCATGAGAATTATAGATTAACTACAAGCCGGTGTGGCTGAGCCCATAACCTCACTTTTCTGAGACATTCTACCCTCGGTTTATACTCGAGTCAATCATTTTACTACTTTTTTAGGTAAAAAATGGGTACCTCAGTTTATACTCAGGACGGTTTATACTCGAGTATATACGGTAATCATATTGCCATCTTTGTTATTCAGTTTACTAGCTGACTGCTTTATACTATGAATACTGAAGGAAACAATTATTAATAAAGTAATGATCTGTCATACTGAATAATTATGTCATCCTCACACACCCAACATCCCTTGTTGAAAGCTTTCCGAACATCCTTGGAATTATTTTCTGGAAATTATTACGCCACCAAGTACTCCCTTGTAGTAAAAATTCATGTGACTGGAATGTTCCCTATTCTATCTACATGTATCTAAACTGTACAATGCCCCAAGCTTTCATGTAATTGCAGTCTGTAGCAACCCGAACCTCACACATTCCAGAATTATCAGTTTATATTGTACATTTCCCTTCATAATGACATTTTTTAAACATTTATACCTGAGAAAAATGTTGTTAATCTGTTTCCTGATAAAAGCTCTCAAACCCAGAAACTTTCCATAAATTCGATGAAGAACAGTCTTCAAGAAGTCTCTCTCTCTAGGGTCTTCACTATCAAAAAGCTCCAATAGCTAACAGATAGACAAGTAAAATTAGTTGCAAGGAAGTTTGTATGTAAGTAAGGTCACAGAGATTTTCTATGACCTAAAATCATCTATAATTAAAAAGATCAGTAATTCAAAACAAAATTTGCATTTCAAATAATTTAAATCAACATTTTAAATTTAAATCTTCTCTGTGTGCTGATAAATATTTTCTGTGCACATAAGAAATAAAATTTTGTGCTCTACATACACCAGTGCTTATATTACAGCAGATTTTTGTGTGTGCACTAATTTTTGTGTGCGCTGCCTGCAGGCACAGCTTAGAGGAACAATGTATGTGATCCCATACTCCAGGGATAAATCCTGTAGCCCAAATCCATATTTTAACCAAAAGTTAAGATTTAAATGAATCTCTTATCTAAATTTAGTAGCATTGTGGAGACATAACCTGCCATTCTGCACTTTTAATATATATACTGCAGCTTTCCTCTCTAGATAAATGTTTTTGTTTTTGAACTGCTCACACTAGCTTAGAATAGGCATACACAGGTCATTCAGTATTATCTTGACTGCTCTGTCACACGCGGGGCCTAGAAAAATCACTGATCATGTCCAACTTACATATTGTTTGCGATCTACCAAGTGAAATATTGTAGAAATAGATATAATTTAAGCATAATATTGCAAATTTCAGGTGAGAGATTTAGACATTTGTTCTTTAGAAAACTCCTTCATATATGAGCACAATACAATGGGTTCTGTGGAGTATTGACAGGGAGATTCACCTAGAGGCACAAGCTCTCCGGGCAAATCTACCGTATGAGATTTGTGCGACTGGGTGAATTTCACATGCAAGCTATCAGCTGGCATTAAATACTTACACGCAAAGAGCCACGCAGCCTCTGCTAAATTGCTTTGCGAGTGCCTCTTCTGATACTCGCACCGCTGCCGCACAGCTAGCCTTAAAGTTGCGCTAACCAATCTTAAGGGCACAGCCACACTCCGCCTCAAACGTGATCGCACATGCAATCGCACGCCATCGCGTGTGATTCCGCTGCGTTTGCACATGCGATTTCTTCATTTGAGATACGAAGTCGCATGCAGTTGCGCTTTAAAATGTTGATCGCATGTGATTGCGTATTGCAAACGGAATCGCATGCGTTGCCGGAAATAAAATCTCAAGCACAATTGCGAAAAAAATAGCGACAGTGTGGCCTAGCTCTAAATCAGTTAGAGTGCCGTTAAGAGGCAAGAGGGAACGTTTTGGCAGAGAGGGGCCATCAAACATAATATAGTTAAGAAAATAAATAAAAGCACATAAGCCCAGGAGGAGGCACAAACCCGCAATAATATTAATATGTATTCAGAAATTATACATATGGTGCAAATCCAGTATGTCTATTTAAAGGGAAACTAAAGCCTCAAAACAAAATATATATTTAGAAGGCAATCTTTTTAACAATAGATAACATCCTCCTGATTTTGTATTGTTTTGTGGCATTAGTTGCCCTTTAAATGGACAGTAATCCAATACAGTAATCCCCAATTCCTTGGCACTCTAGACGTTTGGAAACTACAACTCCCACATGCTTTAGTTGCTGGGTATGTAGTTTCCAAACATCTACAGTGGCAAGGAATTGGGGATTACTGTATGGGATTAGATCTATAAGTAGGGCTCTGATTCATCATGTTCTTTACAGTGCAATTGTGTTGTGTGCTGTGGGCTGCACAACCCCCTTCCTCCTGCTCTGTTTCCTCACTGAGGGATTCACCGAGTGTAGTCCCACCCACGTAGCCCCTCCCCAAGGGCCCCTGTGGCCCCTAACCCACTTGCACCTCAGACCTATACCCACCCACCCCCTACAGAAATCTGTGAAAACGTCCATTTTATGCAGAGCCAGAATGTAGAGGATTCTGACACTGCCTGTAAAGGCTGTTTTCAGTAGGTGGTGTTTTGGGTCTGAGGAATGAGTGGGAGAGGGGACACAGCTCATGCAAGTGTGCAGGGCCACAGCACACGCAAGTTGCCAGGGCCAAGTGGTGTTGCAAATGAAAGGGCCATGGAGGGCTGCAAGGGAGGTCCTGTAAGGGAAGAGGCCCACGAGTGGGGAGGAGGAATGCAATGAATACTTAGTGAAGTGCCTACTAGAAAGTGAAGTTTGATTTTCAATGAACTGGTTCTTTCCCTTCTGAGAAACTGGCCGCAGTGAAACCTTTACCTGACACCATCAATGGTTCAGTTTATCTTCCTGATCAGCATGAATTGGTTTATGTCAGGCAGTAATATCAGGTCGAAATTGACCATGTGTACCAACCCTATGAAACTTGCTTACAAATATATCAAATTCATGAGTCTAATATAAAAGGCTGAATACTCCTATGAGTATTTCAATTATTTTTACTATGAAGTAAATGAGATGCTTATGATGATGTGACTATTCAGTTTACAGATCTAAGAAAAAATGTTCTGTTCACAAATTGTACATTTCACAAGGCAGCCACAACAAACTGCACATCTAATCTCACTGTAAAAAATACAAAATTACGAAATCAAACGGTAACAAAAGCAGTGTTTGATAAATTCTGTATTTTGACATCACAGCAAACAACCAGAGTCTTACAATGATCATAAAGGGGAACTGTAAACAAGCAATCCTATGCCTTTCAAACAAGCCTAGGATAAAGTCTTTAGCGGTTTTCAATCTAAAGTTATAGGCTTGCAAAGTTTCAGTTCCTAGTCTACTGTCTCTGTGATAGGCCTGTTTCATAAGCTGTGTCATAAGCACCACCCCCAAAATCGGTGCTTTCTGAAGCTAGTTACAGCCTCAGTTGCAATCTGTGCTTTCCTCTGCCTCTGGACACCTTAGTGAAAGAAAGAAATCCTTTTCAGGCGTGTGGCATTTCGGGGGGAGAGCTTATGATGCAGCAGATTAAGCCCAGTCCCAGCAGTAGCATACAACTGGGCATGCTCAATCCAGCAGCGAAGCGGCAGAGCAATAGTGCTGGTTATGTCACAGCTCACAGTGTAAGCAGGAAACACCGCAATTCATACTGCTATTTGGATAGACTGCATTTAGAAGCAAGACCCTGGAGTAATTTTAAAGGTAGGAGGTTGCTCAACATTTGTATGGAGACCACAGTTCCCCTATAATTCTTTTTAAAATGTCTCAAAATAAAGTTGCTCAGGTCCTTTCCTATCTCTTTGCCAGAAAAACTTAATACAGCAATGAATTTACAAATATACATTTATTGCCTAAATAAATTGAAAATGTTGCAAATTAATGCTTACAAGTGAATTGGAAATTACCTGCTGAACAAATTTCTGGTCCACAAACCTTTTTGCAATACTGGGTTGAAAATCTGGACTTTCCAAAAATCTCAGAAAAAATTCATACACCAGCTGAAACAAACAAAAAAAATTGAGAGATTAAGCTATAGATATATCTAAAGTATAATGAACATATTTCAACAGGTAATATACAAAATAATGTTATTTATGGTCATAGACCACCAGTCAGAAATTCACAGCCAATATAATGATGGAAAGCTGGGATTCAATGGGCTGCAGGATCAGCTCTGCTTTCTATGCTGTGGTCGATCACTGCTATACAAGACAGTCTTAGTTCAGTAAAGAGAGTACAGTAGGTCCTGCTAGCAAACGTGAATGACTGTTAGGGTTGTTTTATTCTTTTTAAATGTAACTTAATAATAGAGAGAGACCAATGGTTAGGACATAGCCAAAGAGTTGGGCATTCAACCGGCACCATCACAAATGTGCCAATTCAACTTTACATGGAGTATGCAGAAATAATGTATTGATGAAAGCACAGGTTGACTCCACCTGCAGGCCTATACACAGACAATTTAAGGAGAAAAAAAACAATCCTTTAATATGAGAAACTTTAGGCCCCACCTGAACGTTCCAGTGAAATAAAGGCTATAGTTATGATCCAGAAAAACAGATCATTATTGGTCACAATCATCAATTGCAATAAAAAAAATGGCACAATGATCCTAAAAACCTGAGGTACAGCTCAAGTGTGCAGCATGTGCAGTGGAGATTATCTGTGCCCTCATAGCCAATAGCATTCACCCAGTGATTTTGTTTTATAGTAAAAGTGAAAGTAAAACTGCTTTGCTACGGGAAGGTAAGCAGCACTGGGAGCTGTAATAACCGCTTGAATCAAGTAAGATTTTCTTTTAGCTTTAGGAGTTTGATGGTGTGTGTGGGGGTGGGGTGGGACTTTGTAATTGATTTCTTTAGGTACAGTGCTACATTGGGACTTCACTAACATAGACAGCAGCTAACTACAGGATTGGGAGTTAGCTGCATGCACTGAAAGAGCAACAGATAATGCTTGTTCCTTAAAGGGCATGTCCACCCCCTAAACTTATTTTTAGTTTAAAAAAATCCTTACCTTACAAACCAAACTCCTTATGGTTCTTCTGCAATCCATGTCCAAAGTCCAGGAAAGTTTAGTGTAGTGGCTGTCTTCCTGTCCAAATGTTGCTTCCTTCTGTCTCTCCTCCGGGAGGGATGGTGACATGCACACAGGAGCCCTTTCACCCCCCCTCCCTCCCGACCACTCTCTGCAAAAACGGTCCCTAGCTTAAAAACCATCAGACATATTTTAGGGAAAACCCTTCCACCCCCAACCGCTAAGTTAAAAGTTACAGCTCCCAGCTGCCAACGGCTCCTCCATTGCTGGCAGCCGTGGCTGTGATTGGCTGCCTCTCAGCCAATCACAGCCGTGGCTGCCGGTCCGGCCCCCTGCTTGTAGATCCGGCAGGCGGCCCCCTGCTTGTAGATCTGGCAGGCAGCCCCCTGCTTGTAGATCCGGCAGGCAGGGTAGCCAGACCAGAGTGAGGCTGTAACCAGCAGCTGTAAGTAGTGTATGGGATTGATTTTTAAGATTTTAACTTGGCGGTTGGGGGTGGCAGGGTATGCCCTGCAATATAAAGGAAAATTATTTTTGCCCTTTAATGCTGAATCAACAAGCCATGCAGTGACAGAAAAATAAGCTTTACCTTTATAGAATGGATAGTTTCTACATGTAGTGTGCCAGGGGGAGGGGCTGGGTGTTTGACAGTCTCGGCCAGGAGGAAGAACTTTCGGTTGCAGCAAAAGCAGCCACGTCCGACAGTTAGCCGCGACCAATAGGTCATGGTTTTCCGACCCGTTCGATGGTGCTTTCATCTGTTTCGGACGAAGAAAATGCTCCACGATCGGTTGTAGCCGCCATACAATAATTCGGCCCAAACGACCGAAACAGTGAAATGTCGGTCAGTTGGGCCGAATTATTGTATGGTGTCTACCCAGCATACTGTCATGCTCCAGGAGCCTCTTTAGATCACTGTTGCCAATTAACCCAATTAAATGTCAAATGTTCCCCCCCAGGAAGTGTTTTACACAATCTTTCCAAGCATCAAGCTTGTGATGCCCAATTTTTAGCATATATTTTTCATCTGATACACATTTGCTATTTTGCCTTCGTAAAAATTCAATTTCTAATGTAAGGTTTAAATGATTTGCGAATTTTCTGAAAACAGGGTTGTGCCAGGCAGTCTATAGTCGAGCTGCCATTTGGACTTCTTTAACGGCAAATAAAACAATTTGTTTCTAGACTTCATTACGATTGTATTTATTCATACTGATTCATATAGTTCAAATATGTCTTAAGTATGAAGGTTGTCACCTTTCGCACGATAGGCAGACGTTAAAAATAAATAAATAAAAAACCAGACAACTTATGATTAACACAAGATGCAAAAATAAATACACAAATTCTGTGTAAGGGTTACTAAACAATTGAGGTTTGTGACACTCGATGAAAGATTCCATTTATCTTTTTACACTCCTAGTAAACGAATAATCAGCCTTTTCCTGCGTGATTGCTCTCTACAGCATTTAAAGCCAAACAAGTTATCACTGTGTACTGATCTTGAGCATTAGCTTAGTATTGCACAAATAAATGTTTTGTATTCTGAGAATGTATGAAATATTTTTATGAAAAAAGCAGGAGAATGGCCAATTAAATGTCTATTTACAGTTACACAAAGGTGTGTACATATCCTAAATTTTCACCAAATACAGGTTGCCTATTGCTCCGTTGGGGAACCCAGTTGGAACTTCAATCAACTAATAACTAGGGTTACACATTAACATAACGAATTGATTATATACGTGAGAATAGAATGTGACTATCATGTTTCATATTATACAAGGTTTGCATACACTGTAAGATTGCTGTTACTGTACCACTGCAATAGAAGAGGTCCGAGTATATACAGAGTATGATGGTGACACGCAGGAATTATTCTATATTTTCAAAATATGTTGTGTTAATATACAGGTTGAGGTCACTGTCTTCTGAGATACACAAAGTACTTTATATTCTATAATGACCCAATTACACTACATAATGTTTTTCATGGTAAGTATTTTTACAACAAAAACAAATTAATGACACCTGAAAACAGTAACTCAACAGTATACATATATCAAGAAGCAGCTTTGATCTCCTAACGACCTCCTCCTAAATGGACAAGAGATCATCAGGGCGTGCTGGGCTTTACAGCTATCACCTTCACAAACACCGCAATCCAAACATTATTTCTCTCACACCCATGCCATGTGCCATTACAAGTTTTTTAAGACAGTTAATAAAAGTTCATTTTTAATGAGAAGAGACTGTCTGCAGTTTTCAAGAAGCAAGTGGAGCAGGGAGCAATACCATTTACATTACCACAATACCCAAAATTTTAGCAGGTTGACCATAAATGGCATACATAACAGACACATTTGTGCAGATGTAAAATTTACAAATACTTACATTCTACTCGTCTGTTTTAGCAATATAACCTTCCCATATGACCTGACCAACAAACAGAGAATTGCATTTATTTGTGTATGATGCCATCGGATTTTGTTACACTGTATCCCATTCTGAAGAAAAAAGTGGTGACATCTCACGTTGCTATCCGTTAACTAAAACCATGCTCAATAAGGCATACACGCTAAACTATTATATGAAGTCATGAGACGTTTTACAGAATCCATCAGTCTCTGACTCTCCGCCCACTTCTAATAAAGGTGCAAATATGCTCCTATGTAACAGAATGAGTCTGGGTGGACACATTGGAAATGGCTATGACAGCTCACCACCCAGGTTAAATAGTAGAAAGTAAGGTTGCAGTCTTTTTGCAGTTAAAATGAAGATTCAAATATATACAATATAGTGTCTGGGGGAGAACACACTGCCCCATCCACCAAGATCCCCCATAAATGGCACAACCATATACCGGTTCTTAATGCAAAAAATACTTTATTGAATACATCACTAAAAATCACAACCACCTCACACCCTCATATAAAAACATATACACCAAAAATACCGGGCGTCCCCGGTGGTTAAAAAACTGGGTTCGCTTCCCCCATGCCTACTACCCCCCAAGTGATAAGACAGTAATACAGGTCACAGTCTAACATATGTAATCGGGACTTAATCGTGAGAAGCCATGTCCGACTTTCATACGATACCTCTTCACGGACGGACCACACTCTTCACCCGGGTATGTAAAAGATCCTTAGCTCCGCAGTAAAGATGCACTCAGGAGAAAAGTTTGTTTGCCTCTGGGACTAAACAGTGGACCGTGTGACAGAAGTATAACGGACACGGGAGGCGGATGGTTAGGAGATAGGTTCTTCGCTCTGTAATGGCACTTTTACATACCCGGGTGAAGAGTGTGGTCCGTCCGTGAAGAGGTATCGTATGAAAGTCGGACATGGCTTCTCACGATTAAGTCCCGATTACATATGTTAGACTGTGACCTGTATTACTGTCTTATCACTTGGAGGGTAGTAGGCATGGGGGAAGCGAACCCAGTTTTTTAACCACCGGGGACGCACGGTATTTTTGGTGTATATGTTTTTATATGAGGGTGTGAGGTGGTTGTGATTTTTAGTGATGTATTCAATAAAGTATTTTTTGCATTAAGACCCGGTATATGGTTGTGCCATTTATGGGGGATCTTGGTGGACGGGGCGGTGTGTTCTCCCCCAGACACTATATTGTATATATTTGAATCTGTTGGATTATCCCCCTGAGCACCACTTTACTTAAGTGTTCCATAAGGGTATAAGGAGCGGTGCGGTATTCTACAATAATTTTGTGATATAGTTAAAATGAAGAACAGAATGTAAAGGAGCTAGGTCTTACCTCCCGTTCTTTAATTAAATGATTAGGAATTGACCACGAAGTTGGAGTACTTAAGCTTCATACACCCGTCCGATAGGACAGACTATGCCCAACCACAGAGCACAAGATACACCAGTGATGAACAGCCATTTCGGCCAAGAGTCGCTTAAGTGCATGCATTTTCTTGGGTGACATTTGTTGATCCGCTATGATGGATCACATACAATTATCGTCCGAAACGGGCATTCACAGCGTGTGCATGCACTCGCCCGTCCTATCGGATGTGTGTAAGAGGCTTTGCCCTCAATCTCGCTCCTCCTCCGACAGGTACCGACAGAGATTGCCCTATGCCCACATGCACAGCCAACAAATGGATCACATATAGTATAGATGATTATATGCACTAAATAACCCAAGGCATTTAAAGCGAAATTCCACCCCTCAATTAAAAAATTGTATAGAAGTAAACCACCACCCTCCCATACTCCATTTACCTATGTACAAATTTTCGTCTAAGGGGTGGAGTTGCCCTTCAAACAAGGAAATCAAATGAATTGCTGTGTTAACAAAAATATCTACATAAGAATATAGAATAAAACATTCCCACCTGTATATGGGGCCATGAAGCTTCCAATGTTGGTTCATCCTCTTCAGGGTCAAAATCTGGATTATCACTTGGTGGGAGCGTTCGAAAAATGTTTGAACAAATCTGAAAACACAGAAGTAAATGTATAAAATGTAGGTAAAGCAATGATTAAACTCTGGTCCTGTGGAAAGACTTTTTCCCCTGACATAGACTTTACAGATTAAAGTACAATTATGGTCTAAAACAAAAAATTATTATCATCATTATTATTAATATTCAGCCCAGAAATTGCCAGAGACATTACTTGCTTTTTATAAGCAATTCCATCCAAAGATATTTCAATGGCAAGTAAAAGTTTTATTTCCTAACCACCTTTGCCTGTGCTACAGATATACATACTGTGTTTAACCCCTCCCACCACCCCCCCAATATAGAATTCTGACAGGTAGGTGCAAGTATCCTCATCTCCCATTCTTATTTCATTTAAAAGGAATTAGCTATAGAACTTGTCAGTTACTTGCAGCTTCCAGTAACACGGACAAAGTTCTATGAAAAATATTTTATATGAATATTTTTCATTAAACTCAGCCAGGAAAGACTAAAAGCCACAAGCACCGCAAAACCTGAAAAGCTAATTACTTTTAAATTAAAGCAAAGCTGGAGATAGGAATACTCAGTCTTTCCTCTCATAAATTTATAGATATAGTGCACAGTTGCCCATTAAGTCATATATACGATTTATAAAATAACCTGTCAAGCAGTAATACCCAAGCAGGAAGCATTGTTAACATAGAGAGGGAGCGAAATACACGACTAAGATTTGGCACGGAGTGTGACAAAGCCAGCAGTTAAATTTCAAACTGTGCACACAACTTAGAATATTGACTTTTGTAGCTGCCAGATCCAAGATCAGTTTCCCTCTCTCAGTACACAGTGCTCCTTAGCTTAGTATCCAACAGATCTCACAACAGGAAAAAGTGCAGGAAGAGGTAAGGAACTTAACGTGCCTTCTCTTGAACAAAAGCCAAGAATGCATGATGTGAGCAGTGTAACTGTACACACAAAGTACAGGGGTCCACGGCTTTCTTGTTATGCTACTGGAAAACAGCTTCAGTTTTAGCAATCCTAATGTAACAAAAAAGTTGTTTGTTAAAGGATAACTAATGTGTACACACCATGCAATTATTCAGCTCGATTGACCGATAGTTCAGTGTGTCGTTTGCACTGTAAAAATCAAGTTTTTTCGACCACAACCAAACGTCAGTCCGATTCGAACGAATGGGCAATCAAACACGTCCAATTACCACGGTCGATCGTGCATCCCTCTATGAACCTCTACTTTTGCCGTGACAAAGTCCTTAGTCCTGGCCCACCAGTCGGTCAGGATGAAGGATCTCTATGTGTACCCAGTTTAAAGCCTCGGAATGACACTGAATCAGAACACCTCAGCATAAAAGTAGTAACCTGGTTATCACCTATGGATTTGATGTGGGTGATGGGAAATTTACCTTACTAGCATGGGGTTAGTACTCTATCACACCATCCGATTTTCCGGTCCAAATTGAACAGTGTATTTGCAGTCAGCCGCAACCGTTCTTGGGAGGAGCTCTCTCTTTCTCTTCCCACATATTATACTTTACACCTTTATTTTATCTGAATTATTGTAAACTGTTAATTATATGTTTGACTGGTTTTATAATTTATTTGTCTAATATTTTTGCATAATAAATACCAAAATTATTCCTTGATGAGTGATGTATTGGTATTTTACATCTTATTGGGGTTCTTGAGGGGATATTTTTAGATTATGCAATATAAAAATTGGGGTTTATTTTTTTTTCACACTTGAAATATTCCCTTCTTTAGCTGTGTAAACGGTTTCCCAATAGAACGAAATTTGTGTACGTAAAATGAGCCAAAGATTTTGCATTGCTCCAGGAAGGCTGTATGCAATTCATACTAGCTGGTAAATAAATTCTAGTTTAACAAGCAGATTTATCAAGGATTTTCATATTGGTGTGGAGACATTTGTATAAAAAAATACTCTGTGCATTGACATTGAATACTGGGGTCAGGGGAATAGGTTTTTGATGACTACATGTGGGGTGAGTTTTACTGGCAACAACATGGAAGCCTTCCTAGTTACAGAATATATTCCATACATGTACCAAATGCAACTAATTAGAGCAGAATATTACAATGTATAGGTGTTGTGAGAAGAAAACCTTTTGCATTAGGAGTAAAAAAAAAAATAAGTTTAGTTCTCCTTTAATTAAAAAGCCTTCTGTCTGACCTTATATATCCTAAATCACTTCTGTAGGTAAAAGTTGTGAGAAGTTAGGGTGGGCATACACATTGCTGATACCAGAAAAACTGGGATATTTGGCGGGTATCGGCACTTTGTGGGGGCAAAAATAGACAGTCTTTGCAGGCCCTGTATTTTTCCAGCATGAAAGGGCATCTACAATGTCATAATGAATTAAAGTAAAGTAAATTTGCAGAGAGTGCTATTCTGTCTACTTTTGCCATATATTTTTATAATTTTCGTTTTTGTGTCTTATGGGGCAGCCATTTATTCCTTTACTCCTAAAGTGCACAGAGCGCTTGTAGTCTATGGAGATATGCCCACCAAGGGCTTTGCAGAATTGTTAAAATAGCCCTTGCTCTATATTAATTAAAACATGCAAAAAAATTGATTTGCAAGCCCCACCTGTGATTTTACACTAAAGCTAGGTACACACAGTACAGATTTCTGAAAGATGACAGACAGGATCTGCAAGATCTGCATACACACAGTCCCGAGCGTTCTCCCTATGAATATCACAGGGAGAACGCTCGGGACTGTGTGTTTCCATCGGCCGCGCTAGACTCCTCTATAGGGAGTCTAGCGCGGCCGATGGAAATTTTCGGCCTTTCCCGAACGAGCGTTCGGAAGACTCCGATCGTTTGGCGGCCGCGCGCTGTGTCGGGAACGAACGTACACACATAACGATTAAGCTCAGATACCGTCGGATCCGACGGTATCGGGGCTTAATCGTTAATGTGTGTACCCAGCTTAACCCTTTCCCTTCTTCTATAGTCCTCAGAATTACATTATCGACAATGGTGTATTCAAAAAGCATGTTGATGTTCGATTGAATTAGTTTTCACTACACAGAGAGGGAGAGGAGGGGAGGGGGCATGGTGACTGTAGGATACCAACTGTTATAAGCCAGGATGCATTTATTGCAAACTGGTTGCTCAGCTTTGCTGCATGTGCTTCTGATATCCCTTTGATTGCCATGTTGCTCCCTAGAAAGTTTTGAAACCCAAATCTTTACGTTCTGTTACTGGAGATTATTTTTGGTGAAATATTGAAAAAAGATATTCAAATACATCAATATCACTATTACTTAGATCTATTGTTTGAGGAGAACTTAAAGGAGAACTGTGGTCTAATAAATGAAAGGCCAGTTTCCTACCTTTAAAACGAGCCAGCAACCACCTCTCTACGTGCTCCACAGCCCAAGATATAAAGAAATGACTGACCAGAAAGTTAATCGGTGGGAGGCTGACATGTGACATTCCTAAGGCATCTCCTGCATAGTGCCGGCGGCGAGCACAGCCTCAGACTCCCTCAGTGTGTGAGGGAGACAGGAAGTCCCTTCTCCTCTCTGCTGTGTGAAGGACCTGCAGCTGCAGAGAAGGTAAGGGAATCTACAGTCCTTCTCTCTCACTATGTGAAAACAGCCTTATCAGGCAGAGTTCTCACTCTGCCTGAAAAGGCTGTTTCCACAGATTTTTTTTTTGGGGGGGGGGGCCCAGAGTGGCCCACAGCACCTGTTTTTTGATGGTACATTTTTATCTTAGATACCGACAACCAAATATTGAGAACTAAACGGAGAGCCATATGAGCTAAGGGCTGCATATTCAAGCTACCCAATCAGAATCACTCAATTATCTTATTTCCTAGTATAACCCTTAGTTCAAAGATATAACATTTCTGATGAAATGCAAAACTGAAACTAGCTCTCCTTACTGAACATTCACTATTTGTAGTGTCTCCTAAACCCAACCCCAGAATCTGACTGGTCCGAGATCCAAGACCCAGTCTGAAGTAAGATTGCATCTAGACCAATTAGACTTGGAGGTGTGTTTGGGAAACATTATAAAAAGGTGAGAGATCCAAGTTAAGCTGGGTACACACTTGGCCGATTTTTGAAAGATCTTGCAGATCCTGTGTCATTTTTCAAAAATCAGGCTACACACAGTCTTGAGCTCTCCCCCTATACACAGCATAGATTCTACCATGGCCGAGGGAAATTTTCTTTCTTTCCAGAACGAGCGCTCGTCCGACCTGAACATTCGGCGGGCGTGCGCTTGTTCGGGAAAGCAAACTACAGACAGTACCGGTAAAGCCCTTATACCATCGGATCTGACAGTATCGGGGCTTTATCGGTACTGTGTGTACCTAGCATTACAGCTTAGTATAAGCATATCAGCTATGCTGGCATGTCTTGTAATAATGCTTTGATATAAGCGCTGCAAGACATTTGCTAATAGTCTAGGATACCCGACTGGGAAAGCTCAATGAGCTGTCTTCATCCACGGTGGCTTTCTGTTTGTTTTTGTTTGTTGTTCTGCATTTACTGACCAGCACCAAAACAGTAAGGCAATGAGGCATTGATGAAATATTCTAATTCCTACCTATTGTTATTTGGAGGACCCATATAAAGGCATTCTGTCCAATTCCTTTTTCACTCTGTATACTTATTTATTAAATTCACTGAACTTAAAACTAGATTGTTTCTCCTGGTCAAATACCTAACAACAGATTTAGCCAACACTACTCTCCATATTCTCCTAGATACACTCCCCTACCAGTAAAAGAAAATCAGGATAGATTGTGGGACTTACTTATTAGCATAGTAAAAAAAAAATCTTATTTTACCGTTTTCATGTTTAAACACACACCTTCCAGGCATCTGTAAACCACTTATAAAATTAACTTTACTAAGGAACCAACTAAATTAGGGAGAGTTTTCACCACAGCTCCCTTACTTTGTGTAAATAAGGGAAGGAATTACTTCTGGGTAATTTCCCAGCTTGCAGTTAAAAACTGGAGGGGTAAATAGCTTTAAAACAGCTAATTAGTACTAATGTGCCCACCGGGCACAATGGAGGATGGAATCCAAGGTATGTAGATTCAGCATGTACTTCAAGGAATTTAGAACTTTGCAAGGTGATTGCAATGGTTGTCCTGTAAATTCAGACATAAAAACTAGATCATTTTATAGCAAATTAAGAAGCCTTTTCACTGGAATGCTAAATGTTTTTTGGGTGAAGATTTCCTTAAAGTTCTGTGTAAGCATGCTTCTCCTCAGAGTGGAGGGGCTGAGGGTCAGGTTATGTTACTCAAGCTACTAGAAGCAGGGGAAAAAAATCCCTTCAATACAGTACTTGTTTTGCTCAGATTCAGTATGCCCCACCTCTTAACAGCGCCTCCTTTCCTCAGGCCTGACTTTTTTAAACTGAGTATGCTCAAAAATCACCATCACCTAGCACCAAGTGATGGAATCCCCCAACTATCACCCATCCAGTTACAGAAAAATCCAGTACTTGCACACAGCAAAAGTTTATTATAAGGTATTCAATTTACAGCTGAAGCATCGTATCTTCAGAGTAGATATCTAAAGAAATAAGGGACAGATCAATAAAATAATGGTAGTGATAGTTGGGAAGAATTATAGTTACCAGTAATGGGCAATTTAAAAAAAATATATATATTTTTCCAGTGTACATACCCTTAAATCGCTGTAACCCAGGTGATCTATTATTCACAAGAAAGTGGAAATATGCGATCTCACCTCCCCGTGAATAACAGATATAGATTTACTGTACTTGATAGTATCAGTTTAATGCCCCTTTAATGGAAAGACATCAGGCTTTTATTCAACATATTCTAGTTTGCGGACCACAGTTGCCCTTTATAGTCCAACAAATCAATGGCCAGCTTTACAGAAGATCTTGCTATACCTGGTCACTGTAGCGTGCTATGGAATGTACGAACAGTAGCAGCAAAATATCGGCCAAGACAACTGCAGCGACTTGTCAATCAGGTAGAAAGTTTGACCCGTGTGTACCTAACCTTAGCCTATCATTTACTTTTATTCCTAGGTCCTTTTCCAACAGGGATTCAGTGAGCACAGATCCATCTAAAGCTAGCCATACATTGGTCAATTTTTCTTTGAAAGGTTAACATAGGGTTTTTTTGCATTTGATCAACCAAATGCTATTGATAGATGTACAATATATAAAATTTTATATTGGCCAACATTACGCAATCGGAGAACACGCGATTGCGCAAAAAATGCATGATCGGATCACGCTTAAAAGCCCATTAGCATGGCCTAGCCCTTAATATCCGTCAGCTACGTCGACAGCAGACAGCTGCGTCAGTGATTGCCTGTCTCTCAGCCAATCAGACGCAGCTGCCAGTCCAGCCCCAACTGATATTCCGTTTCTGGAAGTATCATTGGAGGATGTGGCAAAGAAGGCTGTGCTGTTAGGGATACATTACAGCAAAGAGTTATTTTAACCCTTTGAAAACTATCCAGGTCTGCTTTGCGAGGGGTGGGAACCTATTATCTTAGATCCCCCTCCCCTTATTTGATGGGAGGGTGGGTGTTATTAAATTTAGTAGTGTAACTGAGAACACAGTTAAGGGGGGAATAAAAGGGTCCCACTGCACCACACTTAAAATGCAATAAATAAGCATTTGTATTACTTTTGCAAGGAAACAAAAACATCAAAAATTGCATTAGTAGTATGTTTGGACCTAAAGTCATGCCCATGCATGTTGATGTGAAATGGATCATGTTGGACCAGAACAAAACACACATAGTGAGAACTGGCTCTTGCAAACCATTCTTGGGGATATCATTGTGGGTTGCAAAACAAATTTGTAAAAAATAATAATAAATTAAAAAATAGACAAACATATTTATGACACACCCACCTTGAGCCTTCTATTATTAATAAAATGTATTTTGCATGTTGATTGCAAGAAGTTAAATGACAACACACAAGGCATTTCATCACATCCATAACTCAGTAACTGTTAAGCTATAAAAATGGTCTCTGTTCTCGGGAACAAAACAAAGAACTACAAGTAACAGACAACGCACAAGCCAGTCTCTGCCAATATGAATATATTGGTAGAGTTAAGGTTTAAAAAACGAGTTTTTAAGTTCATTTGGTAATTAGTCCTAGAGCTGACAAGAAATACACGTTTACACTTAAATTAACACGTTTATAATAGTTCAGCTGGACAATAAATTACACTAAACTATACACTAGACTGTTTTAATTATAAGTGTTATATAGCAAATAGGAAATATTTAAAGGGTAAGTCCACCCCCAAAACTATAATTTTATATCTTATTGGCCATGATTCTAGCTTTAAAACACGCCAACCCCCATTAAAAAACATTCAACCAATTTGAAGATACGTTTTTTCAGCATGCTTTTTGCAGACCAGGAGAATCTCAACTGTAATCCAAGATCTCCGAAGTTTCCTCAATCCTTTAGGATATGACAGATTCCCCCCTGCCCAGACATAAACTTGTTATTTTAGTAAAAAAAGTAATCATAACTTTACTTACAGCCCTTTGTTCCCGTGGTGCTTTCTCATGACGTCAGCCATGTCTGTGCCAGTCTGACATCATGGAAAGCGCCATGGGAACGAAGGGCTGTAAGTATAGTTACGGTTATTTTTTTTTTTAAATAACATGGCATTTAGGTCTGGGAAGGGGGCATCTGTCATATAATAAGAAGATTTTACGCTAGGATGGAGAGGGACAGAGGATGGATCCGGATGGTGGGAGGATGCACGTAAAAGGCACGGCTTGAGGTGACATCAGAGAGCTTCGATTACAGTTGAGATGCTCCTTGTCTGCAAAAAGCATGCTGTAAAGACGTATGTATCTTCAAATTGGCTAGACAGATTTTACTGGGGGTTGGCTTGTTTAAAAGCTAGAAGGGCTATGGCCAATAACATAAAATTATAGTTTTGGGGTGGACTTGTCCTTTAACATATTGCATTTTAAACTTAGAAGTCAGAACAGTTTTTGAAGACTCCCAATTCTAGGTACCCAAAAATTGCCCCGACACAACTCAAAACAACTAACACCACAGCCATAGGGTTAAATAATTAAGCTGCAGCCACACCTCAACGTGCATGTGAAATGCGCAAACGCAATGTTTTGCGTTTCACGCACGTTACCCTGCTTTTGTACTGTGAT
Organism: Hymenochirus boettgeri; assembly: GCA_019447015.1. Taxonomy (NCBI): domain Eukaryota; kingdom Metazoa; phylum Chordata; class Amphibia; order Anura; family Pipidae; genus Hymenochirus; species Hymenochirus boettgeri. Next base: position 23,837,664 of record CM033473.1, on the reverse strand, counting down.
TTCACTAATATTCCGTTTTCGTAGCATATGCAATTCGCAAAACAAATGGTGATCGCATGCACTCCGAAACCGGATCACAGAACATTGCAGTGTGGCCACAGTGGGTCAGCATAGTGTATGCTTCTCAATGGATCACAAAACGAGATTGTACTAATGTGGCCTGGCCCTCATTTAACCAACAGAAGCAAAACCATCACAAATCTCACAGGGTAAATGAGAAGATCCGGACCAGTGTATGAGAAGATACAGGTTCTTTACCATTTTTACGATATCTGGATATGCAGATTCAATGATTACTCCTCGGTTTGTAGACACATATTCCACCAGTTCATTTAAAGTCGCTCTCTTGATTTCTTTGCTCTTAATGTCTGATATGGAGTCCATAAAATCAAACAATACACAGCACTGTTGCAGCTTTTGGCAGAAAAGTTCTTGCTGTTCATTTGAAGTGGCATCTGGAGGGGAGGAAAAAAACAAGGGAAAATTAAGGGCCAGTTATGTTATCAGCGTACAATTTAGATGTCCTTTAGGAAAAGAGAAGGTAAATCCAATTTAACAGCATGAGATTGGAACCTCCCACCCTTTTTTTCTTAAAATTCTCCTTCGTTTCTTCCCAGCAGCCTGGGGAAGTTGTGTTGGTCCCTGGGGGCGTGTCTCCTCCTGTGCTGGGTGGGCTGTCACTCAATGTGCCTCATCACGCTAGCAGGAATGCCCAGTGACCCCCTACTGTAAACAAAGCCTTTCCTCTCTGTCTCTGCACAGTGGTCACAGCTGATTGTGCAATTTATGTGCAAGAAGAGAAAGGGGAGGAAAGGTATGACCCTCTTGCCAGAATAATGTAAGAAGATATGGCAGGGGGACTGTTTTTCCCTTCAATTTTGTGTACCTAACTTTTCAGAGAGGGTGCTGGGAGTGACACAAGTTGTGTACCTTTGTCTCTCTCCCAACACCCCATTGTAAATCAGCTTATGTCACTTAGCATCCCCTCTGCTGTCTCTCGACCAACCCCCTCCCCAATCAGCTTCTCTCACTTGGACTCCCAGCATCCCCTCTGCCAGCTTCTCTCACTCGGACTCCCACCATCCCCTCTGCCAGCTTCTCTCACTCGGACTCTCAGCATCCCCTCTGCTGTCTCTCTCCCACCTCCCTCCCCAATCAGCTTCTCTCACTCGGACTCCCAGCATCCCCTCTGCCAGCTTCTCTCACTCGGACTCTCAGCATCCCCTCTGCTGTCTCACTCCCAACCCCTCTGAAATTCTGCTTCTGTTCAGCTAGTGTCGCAAATGAGCACAGTGGATTTAGTTTCAGCCATGGGAACGTAACACTTACGTTCCCATTGGCTGTCGGAAGAGCAGCAGGTCAAGCCTGTCCGACTGAGCCTCTCGTGGTCTGCGCATGCGCAAAGTGACTGCGCGCGTTGGTGTGTGTACCTGCAGGTGGACTTCAGACACAAGTAGAGATACTGTCTGCTGAGCGATCTGTATAAAAGATGGTGTCTAACTCGGAAAGCACTGCACACTGTATACTGTGATATTGCAGGTACAATGAAATCTTAATTAAAGGCATCATTAGAGCCAAAGTTAATTTTAAGAGTGGAGATACCCTTTAAATACACTGAAAACTGCAGTCTGAAGGTGGGAACACACACTAACTATAAAGGACCAACACTGTCGGATCCAACGGTATCATCCTTTTATTGTTAGTGTGTGTAGCGCATTTCTGAGCGCTCCCAAGGAAAATGAACGTTCACAGCCGGCCTTGCGATCGTTCGGAAATGCACCGAAATATTCTGTGGGCTCCATTTAAATAAAGTATAGGGAATTGTCCGTGGTTGGGAGAGTGTTCTCCCTATGCTTTACATAAGGAGAACGCTTGGTACAGTGTGTAGAGGCATCTTTAGAATCTTGCAGATTGTCTGTAATTTTTTTTAAAATTTCAAGTGTGTACCCCGCTTAAAATTACAAACACAGATTGTCATGTGAGACGCTCCACAATAATTTTATTTTGTGGCAAATTTTAATTTTAAATGACAATTTGCTGCAGATCAGCATCCTGACAGGCGCATTCGGGTAACAGGCAATATAATCACAATCAAATAGGAGGAGTTACTCACAAAGATTTCAAACTACCAGAGACACTTATTGCACCGTTTCGGATCAAGGGCTTGAGAAAGGATCGCACATGATCCAAAACTTGTCTCAATAAAAGAGTTTCTTGCAGTTTGAAATCTGTATTAATGCCTCCTTCTATTTAAATATAATTTTATAGGTAGTACAGTAGTATTGAGAAGGGATAGATGGCCAAGCAGGAAACCTCTCCCTCATGGCCAAGGAAAACAAGACTACCAGAATCAACGGTTCACACTTGTGTTCGTTTTTTTTTGTTTTGTATTTTTAAATCATCAAGTGGGTTTTGAATTACTTTTATCCTTCGAAACCTTTAAATATTTAATGTTAAACAATTTCTACAAATCTAAATTTCAATCCGGTATGTATGTAAAGAGTGTGTCAGCAAACCTGCTTCTTCAGGTAGCTCCAAAGCATGTGGAAAACTTAACTCCGGAACATGTACAAACAGCATACAAGTTGCCACAGAGAACCAAGCCTCTGGGTTTGCATACTACAATACAGGATCAGCATTAGCTAGAACAGGTCTTTGTTTATCCTTAAGGACATCCATAACAATAAAGAATAGGGCGGTGCAGGGAGTGGCTTATCTGAACTTTGTACTGGAAAAGTATGAAAAAAAATATTTAGAATTCCTACATGTTGAGCTGAATTCCCCATGCCCAAGCACTGTATTGCATCATTATCTACTCTCTGTCTTTGCTACTGAGCTCAGATAATACTTTCACTTTTTGTACAGCTAACGGAGTTTAGTTTGGCAATCGTTACAGAAAGTAATCTAGCATACAACGCCAAGCTAGGATGACTTATTAGGCCGAGACCACACTACAACGCGCACCGGAAAAGTGCTGTTGTGTGCAATGTTGCGCAACCGGAGAGCATGAGATTGCGCAACAAAAGTCGATCGCAGCACAACAGATAGCAGCGTACCTAGTGTGGTCATACCAATTGCTGGTCGCAAATTGTCATTTGTCAACTAGAAAACGGGGTCATTATATCCCTGTGCAACTAAACACTAATTTTTTTTAAATAAACTGGACACACGCATGAGAAGAAATCAAGACACATTCATGTGTCATACTACAAAGACGTCTGAATGAACCAAAGCAAGTAGTAGCCTCAGATTTATGTATAGTTACCCTGAATACTGTTTTGGGAAGTGATCTACTGCGGTGTGACATATTTCACATAATAGAATCTCTTTATTTATTGTCCCCAGGAAGCAATGTTACAAATTAATAGTACCCCTTAATGACCTTGCTGAGGATTTATTCATTAAGATCCTTTAGAGGATTTTTACAATCACTAATCCATTAAGCATTGGCAGTAAATTCCATTCAGCAAAATGTGTCTATTTCACTCTGTGACAAAAATAAACTGTGTGTCATAGACGCAGTTTCCCATTCTATTAGAGGAGTAGGGATTGCTGATGCAGGGTAATATGATCGCAGTAGTCCTGGGCATTAAAGAAATCAAGCACCAAACACCTTCATTCGATGGTATAGGCCAGGGAATCTCCAACAGTGTGCTTTTAGATGTTTGGAAACCCCAAGCATTCCTCAACTACAGAGGGAGGCCAGGAAATTCTATGAGTTAAGGTGGCCATACATATATCCAATTTTACTTACCCGACCGAGCGCTCCTGCGACATTCGATCGATCCTGCCAGAACCGCCTCTCCCGTTCTTCTATGCAACCGACATTCGATCGCAGAAGGCGATTATAAACGCGCACACCAGTGAGGGCCGATTGATGTGGCCACACTACTGCTTTACTATGCGCAAAAAAAATAATATGTGTCCCATGCGCTCCGATTAAAGGATTGCTTTAAAAAGAGTAAAAGTATGTAGCCCTCCCCATACATATTTTTTCCTGATTTTGAGCCTCTGCCTTCAATTAGCCATGCTGTGAAGGGGGTGTAACGATTCTGTCTGCCTCTGTCACTCAAAGCTAGCATGCGCAAAAACACTCCTCCACCCACCGTTGATCAACTTGATTATGTAGATTGTATCCTAGCAACAGGACATTTCAAGTTTGTTTAACTGGCAGAGGAGGAGAGAATTGTAACAGACATTGTCACCAGCCAAGACAAGTGCTATGTTAACCATGGCCCTGGGCTGTCTAGGAGGTGGGCTTTTAGCACTCATCTTTGCTGTGTGATATCTAAGGGAGGGCAGCACGGCTGTAAATGTGAGCAAGCTATTTCAGCTGCTGCAATGTGGACATATAATGGGGTGATTTTTTTTAGATTGTTGTCCTTTAATGGATCGGCAACACGCTTTTCTTGCATTATGGCATGCATTTCGATTGCAAAACATTGAGTGACCATGGGAGCGCATTGTAGTGTGGCCCCACCCTTACAGTTTTAAAAACCTCTGACAATCCCCGGTATAGACAACTGAAAAAGGGTCTTTTAAAGTAGGAAAAACAACGATATATCAAGTTTACTGGTCCTTCGTTGCTCTCCAGGTATAAGATGCCAGTAAAGGCCATGAGAGCAAAATCACGCAAAATAATTTCTTCCAGAAGCATAGAGCAGAATGGTAAGTATGAAAGTAGTGTTTTCAGGGGTGAACATTTTGCAGTTAAGTTTGTTAAGGGGTAGACATGCCCTTAAACAATTAAAGCGAATGAAAGTGGTCAACTTCTAAACAAAAAGCACTTTGGAGAAATCATCTTAAGGTGGCCATACACACAAACGATAATGGGTAAATCCCATCGGGAAACCATGGGATTTACTTATTATAATTAGTGTGTAGGGGCTGTTCCAGACTGTAGTCGGCACACAGATCGATTAGGAGTGATGGAAAAATTCCATCAACAGCATCAGCTCCCTTTACTTTAAAGGGCATGTCCACCCCCAAAACTATAATCCCCCCAGTAATGCCCCACCATGTATGTAGTGTATCCTTACCTCACATCCCAGCTCCATAGGGTTCTCCTTTAGACCCCCCTAAAGTCCAAAAACTGTCCACCAGGAGGCTAGCAGGGCTCTGCCTACTACCTTGCCTCCGTAGATATTTGTCATGCGTACTGCAGCCCCCTTCTCCCCCTCCCTCCCCCCTCCCTCCCCTCCGTTCCACTATCCTCCCCCCTAGCGTAAAACCATTTTAATATGCTGCTCCCCTATGTATGGTAGCCCCCACCGCATGTTTAGTATTTTCAAAAAGCTCCCCAAACTCTTACTTACCTCTCCTCTTTCGCTCCGCTGCACTGAATGACCGGCAGCCGCGTCCGTGATTGGCTGCCGCTCAGCCAATCACAGACGCGACTGCCGGTCCCGCCCCTCTGCTTGCATTCTCGCAAGCAGAGGGCCGGCAGTGCAGCGGAGGAACGAGGGGAGGTAAGAGTTTGGGGAGCTTTTGGAAAATACTAACCATGCGGTTGGGGCTACCATACATGGGGGAGCAACATATCAAAAATAATTTTTAAGGGTGGACATGCCCTTTAAGTAGAGGGAGGCGATCAGATTGTGCGGTCTATGGCCGCACGGCCGACCAATCCACACACGGGGATCGGTCAGGTCCATGTGTGCCGACAGATACCAATGTGATCTGTCGACAAATCGCTGTAAAATCGCATGTGTATGGCCACATTTAGGCTGAGCTCCCACTGCAGGGGTCTTCACCTTGTCTCCTAAAATGGAGTGTTTTCCTATTGGTCTAAAATATGTGGCGTGAAGGGGGCGCATCCAAATCCAGCTTTTAGAAGCCATTTTTAGAGTACAAAATAACAAAAATGTAAATTATGCTGGTGAAAATATTTCCACTACAAAGGCACACCTCTGGCTCATTAAAGTCACACCAGTGTTCCCCAGCACACCCTTTGAGAAACCCTGATATAGTCTGTTAGTGTTGCTCCTACTTTGCCTGTCACAAACAAAAATAATCTATGATTGAGATAGAGGTGCATCCAAAATCAAGCATCCAAACGTGCTACAAATAAAGTACTTTGGAACAGACACTGCCAAAACAGGAAGGAAGGGGCACATACGGAACAATGTACGACTGCTGAGCTGGGACTATGGTTGAAAGCATCACTGCAAGTGAGACTTGCACAAATTCCCTAATATACAAAGACTGACGAGGATATTCACCACTGCACAGTTGCATCTGATTATACCACAGCTTTACCAATTACAAGATTTTTTTTCAGAAAACTGACACTCAAGGCAGAGCAGCAATATTCCTTGGTGTCCTATATATCCTGTGACAGCTTCTTAAGTTAGAATCAATGGAGAGCTTTTTCAGCATGTTTTCTGCGAGGTGATATCCCACAAGTTGCTAGGATACTACTCTCCCTCCATGCACCAAAATAACATGATCTCAAGAGGTAAAGATAAATATCACATTCTCAAATGTAATAGAAGCAGCATTGAAAAACTAGAATACTTACTATTTAAGTTTTAAACAGTAGGACTCTGACGTCGAATGAATAATTGGGTGCCACAGGCAGGCGTGCATAATGAACGCCTGAGTGCTAGATCACAAAATGGCAAGCTGCTATTTATTGAGCCTGGCACACATTGAGATAAATACAATAAGGTTTCTAAATGGAAATGTTGTGGGAGTTGGATATTAGTAGTCTAAGAAAATTTATGTTAATACAGTTCGTGAGTTGTTTCTATTATTACTGGTATAATAGCAAGTTAAAACACTTAAATAACAATTCAACTGTAAGTTCACACACACACTCCCCCCACCCAAACCCTGTCTTCCCCGACAGTACCCTGGATGAAGACCTAAACTGCTAGGTCCTCATCCCTGGGTTCTCCCATACTATGAGTTAAAGGTCCGATTTGTCTACCCCCTCCCATTGGGCAAATCAAAGAACTGTCATGTAGGTGGGGAAACACCGGAACTATTGGAACACTTTTGACAGACTGGTATGGGATTAAGGCTGGGTATACATGGGAATATTCTTCGTCATGGCCAACCGTTCACCACTAGCAAGCTGTCAGATGGGACGAATAACGGTTGCTTGCGGTGAGTCACCTGTTCCTGTGATTGGGACGAACAGACAACTGGCACAGTCGGTCACAAAAAAAAAAAAATTTCGGCCCGGCTAACAGAAATATCAATCGAAAATTATCCTTGATGTACCCAGCCTTAGAGAGGAACCAGGAGTGAAGAGTAGAGACGAAGTCTAGTTACAACTGGAATCTGGTTAAGACTAGGAGCAATATACAGAATACACAGGAACAATTTAAAGAAATATTGAATATGTGAACCCTCAATTCTGAGTACATAAACCCTTGATTCCTATTATTGGATATAGAACATTCAAAATTAATCGAATTAGTTTGTTTTTCTTATGAGTTTTGGTTATTTGTAACTGTTTTCCAGTCCATTTCCTAGGTCCCTGAACCATCACCAATAACTTACTATTGCTATTTATCAGAACTTTTCTTTTTTTTAAAACTTCTATCCATTATCGGATTTTAATTTTTTTTTTGAAAATCCGCTCTCTGCAATTCCGACCTGAGGACCTGCTGAAAAATAAAATGTGTTTCTTTTTCAAAGATCATAGTCAACACATTACAATCTTAAATGGCACACTCGGTCAATGCAAACTAAAATATAAATGACCTAGAATAGTCCCCTATTCCCAAGCTGGACATACACCGTCTTAACACTACATTGATTTAGCATTCAATCTGACATGAACGTCAAAACAAATTGTTATCGCAAAATTGATTGGAGAGGTTTAACCTGCAGACATTCCTGACAAATCTCCCAGCCGGACCTTGTGGTTTTTTTAAATCTTGCGGGAACACTGCGAGGTACGTAGACTAAGGCTTTATCAGCATCCATAACTTCTGACATTACAAGCATTGTCAAAGTTAATAGTAATTTGCACAAAAGAGGGACCACACATGCGATTATCATCCGAAACGGCTTTTTGTCAGCCGCTTGTTTATCGAGCATTAAATTGCACATCTGTACGACCTCAAGGCAGAGAAAATAAAATAAATGCTAAAAAAAACAATAATGTTTAAAAAACAGATAATTTCAGGCTTGTCTAAATTATGCTTCAATGTAAAAAAAAAAAAAAAACTTTTAAAACAGAGCTAATGTGGCCAACGTGCCATTTGCATCACTGCAAGTTATGTCACACACGATCAATACATTCTCCATAACAGTTTTGAGCCAGGAGAATGTGGGGGTGGAACAATTTGCTTGCATTTTAATCTTCTATAATACAGTAGAGTTGTGATAAAAAACTGCTCAACGGTTAACATTATTTATAAAAAGATGTTAGAATAATTTAATTATTTAATTCCCTAGGATTTTTTTTTATTCTACCATCTATTTTAACATAACATCAGCCTGTGTCACAGAGAGGCAGTGTTTGCACAATTCTCAAAGTAAATAATGGTTTAACCTTTAAAACAAAACGGAAAAAAGAAAAATCTTATTTTTGCAAACTTTTCAGGTTCCACTGTCCCAAGCAGAAATCTGCCGTAAAGTTTGGAAACTTTACTTTTACAGCTGACTGAAGCGGTTCTGGAACGTATACACAAAATGTTCAGATTTGCTTTAGAGTATTTTCTACTAAACTGAACTTTACTTGTGGATAATAGCTATCTTGCCAAAATCATCCAAAAGCAGACTGATAATGAAATTTAAATAATTTAAATCGTGGGATGTAGGCCCCACTATGTCCATGGTGTTTTCCTAATGCATGCGATTACCACATCTGGTCTGTTTTAGGCCAGGTAACAATAAATATAATTCAATGGAAGAACATGAAAATGTAGACACAAGCAGACAAATTCATAGGCCGTGCTTTTTTAGGTGCATTTTTACCCGCAATACCATGGGAAACGCACGTAAACGCAATACCAACAGACACAAATGCATTGCAGAAAAACACAAAGCATACTACACATTTACCTACAAAAATTAATTTTTAATGCTGTATACGGTAAACTAACATGGTTTGGAAAGAAAGAAGCTACTTTGGAACGATTTAAGGATAAGTATACTGAAAATACAGTTTAAATGGTAGCTGAATCCCTAACTAACCTCCCCCCCCACTTTTTTTTTTTTTTTAGGTCCCTTCAGAGCCTACCTGAGCCCTTGGAAAGTGCTGGCCATCTTGGAACATGAATGAAGTCCGGTAAGCTCCGCCCCCCGAGAGTTTCTGGACCTCGTTTTCAACTTGTGTCCAAATATTCTGTGCCAGTTCGATCCGTGCATTTGCGCGCACGAGTGACATTAATGTCACGTTGCACGCGTCATGACGTCATGCCTTTTTTTTTTTTTTTTTTTTACCTATGTCCCTCCAGAGCCAACCTTTGTGCCTTGAAAGTTGCTGACATCTTGTTACTGATTTGATGAATATTAAGCTTTGCTTCTCTGAGATTTCCCTTTGCTTTCTCCTGCTTGAGCCTCAATCGATAATGCCTGCACACGCACGTGCACGTAACTCACAGGCATTACTGTTCGGCTCAAGCAGGAGAGTGCACGTAACTCCCAGACATTACTGTTTGAGGCTCAAGCAGGAGAGTGCACATAACTCCCAGACATTAATGTTTGAGGCTCAAGCAGGAGAGTGCACGGAACTCCCAGACATTACTGTTTGAGGCTCAAGCAGGAGAGTGCACGGAACTCACAGACATTACTGTTTGAGGCTCAAGAAGAGAAAGCAGAGGAATCTCAGAGAGGCGGAGCTTAACATTCAGGAAACCAGTAACAAGATGTCAGCAACAGGCACAAAGGTAGGCTCTGAAGGGGCATAGGCAAAAATGGTAACAGTATTTTTAAAGGGCATGTCCACCCCCAAAACTATAATCCCCCCCACTACTGGCCCCATTATGTAGTGTAGTTTAATCCTTACCTCACATCCCAGCTCCATATGGTTATCCTGTAGTCCCCCCCCCCCAGTCCCAAAACGGCCCACCAGGAGGATAGCAGAGTCCATATAGGACTCTGCCTCCTACCTGGCCTCGGGGAGAAGTTTGGCATGCGTACTGCAGCCCTTCTCCCCCTCCCCCCCGATTTGGATTCCCTCCCCCTAGTGTAAAACCCTTTTTAGCAAACTTGCCCTGTCCCCCCAGCCCCAATTGCTATGGTTGTAATATCAGAAAATGCCCAGAACATAACTTACCTTCCCTCTTGCCTCCGCCACACTGAACTCTCGGCAGCCGCTTCCGTGATTGGCTGCCGCTCAGCCAATCACAGATGCGACTGCCGGTCCCGCCCCTCTGCTTGCATTTTCTCGCAAGCAGAGGGCCAGAAACGCGGCGGAGGCAAGAGGGAAGGTAAGTAAAGTTCCGGGCATTTTCTGATATTACAAACATAGAGGTTGGGGCTGGGGGGACAGGGGCAATGTTTGGTAAAAAAAATTTCTGAAGGGTGGGCATACCCTTTAAAGCTGCAGCTTCCAAATTAACATAACTTAATTTTACAGTGCACTTATCCTTTAACGGTTATCATCCCTCAACCCAGATTCAGTTCAGGACTTGCCCAATTGGAAGACATGCTCTTCAAGGTGATCATCCTCCTATTTGGCCAAGTTCTAGACACTAGTGGGGAGGTCATCATCCTGAGTTCATTCAATTGGAAGGGGTGAGCTGGACCAGTTTTAAGGCCTAAAGGCTAGCCCACAAATTTGCGCAAATTTTGTGTGATTGCGCTTGTGACTTTTGAATTATATTAAAATTGCGGCAACGCAATGAAATTGTGCATTTTGGGGTGCGTTGTGATTGTGCAGCCGCTTGTGATTTGGTAAAGAATGTGACCCGCATTTGTTTGCGAAATCGCATGCGTATTTTATTATTTAGATCTCAAAAGGTAAAGCGCACCTATATCTCACACGCAATCGCCTGCGATTTCGTCGTTATCCATTATAGACACGCATGTGATTGCATTAGTTACCAAAACAGACAAACATACGCAACTGCATGCGCATCAGAAATTACATATATAGTATTCGTGTATCCAATCGCAAACCGAAACACAAATGGACAGTAAAAGTATGGCCTAAGCCCAACACGTTTTTAGCATTACCATTTTGATAACGAGGTATGCCTGTTTAGGATTACACCAGCACCAATATATGTACAGTTTTATGTATGTGAAGCGACGTGTTTATGTATGTGTAACAACACCACCATAAAATAAGTGGTGTGCGAGAAGATCTTTAAACCCTGGTATTGTTCTTTACAATATAATAGTATATTGATATATGCGGGGGATAGGGGAGGAGTGCTTTTATAAGTATGTCTAAGCTCTAGTTTGTCTTGCACATATTAAAGAATAAAAGATATTGCACTTTATTGCGATATTTAGTGCCTTTTATATGTACAGACCGGCAGTTCAATTGTACACCTTGTGACCAACATTAAAAAAAAAAAAACTATGGCACAGGCTACCTAACAAATCCTAGTCTGGCTGACTTAACAAAACCTGCAATAACCCAATAAAAAGCTAACATCGGATTGGTCGGTGCAAATTAATAGCACAGGCAAACGTTTGCACCTCCGCATCAGCCCACTAAGGCTGGGTACACAAAACAACAAATTCTTGTTAACAGTTGGTCAGGACAAAATCGATGTTGGTCGAAGCAGATGTCACAGGTGATTTACTGACATGTCCAAAAGCCCATTCATCCGACATAGGTCGCCAGCGACAATAAAACTGCCGCAGATTTTTCTGCCCAATTAATGGAAATATCGGTTGGTTTGGCTGAAAAATCTGCTTGTGTACCCAGCCTAAGATGCACACTTGTTCAAAAAAAACCTTGATATAAGAAATATATACTGCATATTCTAAAATATTTTGTTGCATTTGAGGTCTCTAAGGAAGGAGATTTGAAATACAAATATTTCAGATAAATTGTTTGTCTAGCTAATCTGAGAAGGCCACAACTACTTAAAAATACAGCTGAATGGATACGCTTTCTCACCAAGGGCAGGTCAAACAACAACAAACTCCAAAGGACTGTGCATATATCTAGGATACCGGTACAACAGAACAGAAGGAGGGGGCAGAAGAGTTTAGCAAAACAAGTTCTGCACCTTTTCACAAGGAACTGGCAATGTCCAAAATTAATTTTCCCTTCTAAAACAAGCATCTGAAAACAATCTGTCTCTTTACAAAAGCAGCCATAAAAGTTGTCTGTGACCATTATTGTGGTCTGGAAATGTTGCCAGGAGCATTTCTAGGTGACAATCATGATATACTTATAAGCAGGCCTACTTGCAGAGTACTTTAGGGTGAATGCAGGGAGATGTAGTTCTCAAACTATTTAAGATCCACAGGATGGAATTCCACATCCTACATACCTTTAAAATAATTTCTGCTGCATTTTCATTTCACTGTCCACACATTAGTTTGTCATTGCTCCTACTTTGGGTACATTCCTTTGGGTCTTGCCTGGAGCATTTCTTTAACCCTTTAAGTGCCACGGATCTTATATATACGATCTGTGCAGTAAAGAACCAAACTGCCACAGATTGTATATATACGATCTGTGCATGTCCCTTTAAAAAAAAAAATTTGGCCCGAGCTAGGGGCGATCAGGGGGCAGTCAACTGCCCCCTAGCCCCCTCGGTTTCGTCCAAATCAGGAGATATCGTAGCTTATTGCCGTGACCATATAGCAGCAGCCAGTCCCACGAGGAGGAAGTCTTCAATGCGGAAAGGGAGACCCCGGTGACGTCATGAAGCTTCCTCCTTCACCGGGGTCTTCCCTAAGAGTGGTAGGAGGCTGGTGGTCTAGTGGTGGTACTGTACTGCGATCTCCATTTAGACTACTTAGCAAAGACTTAGAAAAAAAATGGGGGCAGAGATCAAAATTTAGTGATCACTTCTGATCACCAAATTATTGATCTTTGCCAATGAATGAAAATCAACTGAAAAATAATTTCCGGGAAGTGATTTTTCTGATCGGATTTCGAATTGGAAAATGGGAAAAAAAAAAAAATAGGGAAAATGTAAATAAAAAATTCTTAAGTAATACACACCCTTTTTTTTTTTTTTTACCCTAAAAGTATAAATTAGCAAAAACGTTTCTTCAAGCTTCCCAATGTCCCCGGTGATATCGGTAAAGTAAACGTAGATCATTATTTGTTCAATTTCAAGGGAAACTAAGCCTATTTTAGTAGGAATTTTTGCAAAGGTACCAACACAACTGGTCCAGTTGTAGGATCCGAAATCGTGCAAAAACTTGTGTGACTGTACTAACTGGTGTTCACTAAAATACCACTAAAGGGGGAGCGTGTGTGGGAGTGGTGGTGGGTTGTGGCGTTTTTGATTTTTTTTTTCTTTTAAATTGCAATCGCGCATGGGTCTCATTTGAGCTAGTTGGTGGCCCCGTCTCTGTTTGCACCCACCCACATGGCATACCGATTGATTCAGGACATATGGGAAATTGCCATTTATTTTTTTACTTGCCAAGTGGGTTTAGGTAGGATTTTAACCTTTGAATCCCCTTATTTAATTTTTTACAAAATCTCCTAAAAGCACCGAGTTCTATGGAGTACTATGTCTGGAATCCTTCATGTATGTATGAAAGCATGACAATGTTACATAAGTGAAGTTGTGTAGATTCCAAAAATATATAGTTTGTGGGGGGTATTTCCAAGTTTCTGGGCTGTTTCCTTTGAAAAATCGTAGACTGTTCAAATTACAGAGCACTTTGATTTTTTCTTGTAATTGCACTTGGGCATGTGTCCCATTTGAGCCCCATTTTTTGCTTGTCAAGAAGGTTTAGATAGGATTTCAACCTCTGAATCATGTAATTTAATTTTTCACAAAATCTCCTAAAAACACAGATCTTTGGATTACTGCGTCTGAATTTCTTCATGCATGTATGAAAGCTTGGCACCGTAACATAGCTGAAGGAGTGTAGATTCCAAAAATAGGCTGTTCAAATTACAGCACACTTTGATTTTTTTTCTTGTAATTGCATTTTGCATGCGTCCCATTTGAGTTAGTTGGTGGCCACGCCTCTGTGTGCACTGCATAAAATAATGACACCGTTGCGTAGCTGAAGGCATGTAGATTCCAAGAATATATCGTTTTGGGAGGTATTTCTAATATAGAGGGGCGGTTTAGTTTGACAAATCTGAAAGTTGCTGTAATTGGGCCACTGTAATTTGGCATATGGCATATCGTCTGATTCGGGACATTTGGGAGATTGATATTTGGTAACTCTGTTACATTTCATGGGATTTTGGCATGATTTCTACCTTCAAAGTTGATTTTTGTTAATTTTTTTCAGAAAATCTGCGAAAAGTGCGAACTTCTACGAAGAACTGCACCCACACCACTGATGGTATGAATGAACAAACAACAGCATTCCGTAGTTGAAAGTGTATAGATTCGAGAAATATATAGTTTGTGGGGGGTGTTTTGTGGGGAAAAACTGCAGACTGTTCAAATTCAGAGTTGGCTGAATATTTTTGCTGTTTTTGAGCCATCATGCCTTGTCTCACTTCGTGGCTAGTCCATTCCAAGTGCACGTGTGTAACCACGAATATGGCATACTGTTTGATTCAGGACATTGGGGAGATTGATATTTGGTAACTTTCTGACATTCCATGAGATTTTGTCATGATTACCTTTTGAAGTTGTTTTTTGTTTATTTTTTCAGAAAAGTTCGACCTCCTACGACGAATTGTGCCAACAGCATTGATGGTATGAATGAACAAACTACAGCGTTACATAGTGATGATGTATAGATTTCAGGAATATATAGTTTTGTGAGGGGTATTTCTGAGTTACGGCATGGTTTTGTGGAAAAAACTGCAGATTGTTCAATTTCGGAGTTGGCTAAATATTTTCGCTTTTTCTGAGCCATCATGCAAGGTCTCACTTCGTGGCTTTTTGCTTCCACGTCCACTTGTGTAACCATGCATATGGCATACCGTTTGATTCTGGGCATTTGGGAGATTGATATTTGGTAACTTTTTTTTACATTCCATGGGATTTTGGCATGATTTCTACCTTTTGAATGTTGTTTGATTTTAATTTTGTTTAGAAAATCTGCAAAAAGTGCAAACTTTTTTTTTACAAAGAACTGCGCCCACAAAATTGATGGTATGAATGAACAAACTACAGCGTTACATAGCTGAAGGTGTGTAGATTTCAGAAATATATAGTTTGTGGGTGGTTAGTCTGAGTTAGGGGGTGTTTTCTGGGAAAAACTGCAGACTGTTCAAATGTAAAGCTGGCAGTTTTTTTCTGCTGACATTTGGCATTGGTCCCGCTCTGGGTTAGTTGGTAGCCATGTCTTGGGTACACCCATGAATGTGGCATACCGTTTTACTCGGGAGGGGTTAGGCTTTCATATTTGAGATGAGTTTGAACTTTCCTATGCAGTTTTTAGCTGAAATTCGCATTTGATTTTGTCTCTGATTTTACAGATGAGGAAAAAAAGGAAAATGTGAGAAAAAAACACTCACAATTGGACAAAGAGCTGCACCTAGGTATATGCATTTTGATCGAAACTTACCTCACTCAAAATCCTGCGGGTGTGTTTCTAAAAAATCTTACTTGTGGGGATATTTTAGTTAATATGGAAGATATTCTATGTTAACCGTCAGAAGTGGTTATACATTTCAATTTGGTGTAATATTCTGAAGGTGCAGTTTTAGTTTTGGGGGGGGGGGTCTCCTGTACAGGAAAAGTGGGGTACCTACATATATCTGATATCGTTGTACTCGGGAGTATCAGAGCTTTTAGAAACAGTAAGATTTTTGTGTGTAACCTTAAGATAACTAAGTAAAAAGGGAAAATCCATGATAATTTGCAATTTTAAATTTTTTTGACATATTTTACCCATAATTCTAATTTCCAGAAAAGTTACAACATTTTGTTACCATGTTAAAGTACACTTTGTGCTGAAAAAAACTATGTATAATATTCCTGATTTACTGGGGGGTTTCCTACTGAACCAAATGTTTGTTAATACAAAGCACAAATACAAAAACTTTCTTGTGTTTATGGTTATGACTCATGATAGGGAGATCACATGCTGGCAAACTGTGGTAGGATACCCAGACAACAGACAACACCTTACCAGATGTCAAGCAAATCTAAAGTACAATTAGGCTGAGGCCACACTATGTCGGATATCAACGCATGCACGATCTGTTTGCGCTGTACTCGGAGCACAATATCCCAGGCTTTGGGACTGCATGCTATAATACGCAAACAAATGGTGATCTCAGCGCAGCACATTCAATGTGGCCACCCACATTTTAGATATTGACACATTTAGTGGACGAAAATCAATTTTTAAAATATATTGGGGCTGATGCAATAAGAGATGCAAAAGTTTGCCTGTGCTATTGGTTTGCAGCAACCAATCAGATGTTAGTTTTTTTCTAGGTCCCTGCAGTTAGATAGCATCTGATTGGGTACTGCAGATTATTAGCACAGGCAAACTTTTGCACCTTTTATTTTATCAGGACCATTATGCACACTGAAAACACAATATTGTAGTGGGCTCTTTAGATAACATGAACGCAAACACAAATCTTCTGAAAAAAACAGATGTGAAATTGCTGCATTAAAGGGCATGTCCACCCCCTGTGACCCACCACTTACAGTTTAAAAACCTCGTGACAATCCCCGGTATAGACAACTGAAAAAGGGTCTTTTAAAGTAGGAAAAACAACGATATATCAAGTTTACTGGTCCTTCGTTGCTCTCCAGGTATAAGATGCCAGTAAAGGCCATGAGAGCAAAATCACGCAAAATAATTTCTTCCAGAAGCATAGAGCAGAATGGTAAGTATGAAAAGTAGGTTTTCAGGGGTGAACATTTTGCAGTTAAGTTTGTAAGGGTAGACATGCCCTTAAACAATTAAAGCGAATGAAAGTGGTCAACTTTAAACAAAAAGCACTTTGGAGAAATCATCTTAAGGTGGCCATACACACAAACGATAAGGGTAAATCCCATCGGGAAACCATGGGATTACTTATTATAATAGTGTGTGGCTGTTCCAGACTGTATCGGCACACAGATCGATTAGGAGTGATGGAAAAATTCCATCAACAGCATCAGCTCCCTTTACTTTAAAGGGCATGTCCCACCCCCAAAAATATAATCCCCCCCAGTAATGGCCCCACCATGTAGTGTAGGGATAATCCTTACCTCACTCCCAGCTCCATAGGGTTCTCCTGTAGACCCCCCCTAAAGTTCAAAAATGTCCACCAGGAGGCTAGCAGGGCTCTGCCTACTACCTTGCCTCCGGTAGATATTTGTCATGCGTACTGCAGCCCTTCTCCCCCCCCCTCCCTCCCCCCTCCCTCCCCCTCCGTTCCACTATCCCTCCCCCTAGCGTAAAACCATTTTATATGCTGCCCCCTATGTATGGTAGCCCAACCGCATGTTTAGTTATTTCAAAAAGCTCCCAAACTCTTACTTACCTCTCCTTCTTTCCTCCGCGCAACTGATGACCGGCAGCGCGTCCGTGATTGGCTGCCGCTCAGCCAATCACAGACGCGACTGCCGGTCCCGCCCCTCTGCTTGCATTCTCGCAAGCAGAGGGCCGCAGTGCAGGGAGGAACGAGGGGAGGTAAGTAAGAGTTTGGGGAGCTTTTGGAAATACTAACCATGCGGTTGGGCTACCATACATGGGGGAGCAACATATCAAAAATAATTTTTAAGGGTGGACATGCCCTTTAAGTAGAGGGAGGCGATCAGATTGTGCGGTCTATGGCCGCACGGCCGACCAATCCACACACGGGGATCGGTCAGGTCCATGTGTGCCGACAGATACCAATGATCTGTCGACAAATCGCTGTAAAATCGCATGTGATGGCCACATTTAGGCTGAGCTCCCATGAGGGGTCTTCACCTTGTCTCCTAAAATGGAGTGTTTCCTATGGTCTAAAATTGTTGGCGTGAAGGGGGGGCGCATCCAAATCCAGCTTTTAAAGCCATTTTTAGAGTACAAAATAACAAAAATGTAAATTATGCTGGTGAAAATATTTCCACTACAAAGCACACCTCTGGCTCATTAAAGTCACACCAGTGTTCCCCAGCACCCCTTTGAGAAACCCTGATATAGTCTGTTAGTGTTGCTCCTACTTTGCCTGTCACAAACAAAAATAATCTATGATTGAGATAGAGGTGCATCCAAAATCAAGCATCCAAACGTGCTACAAATAAATACTTTGGAACAAGACACTGCCAAAACAGGAAGAAGGGGCACATACGGAACAATGTACGACTGCTGATGAGCTGGGACTATGGTGTTGAAAGCATCACTGCAAGTGAGACTTGCACAAATCCTCCTAATATACAAAGACTGACGAGGATATCACCACTGCACAGTTGCATCTGATTATACCACAGCTTTAACAAGATTTTTTTTTCAGAAAACTGACACTCAAGGCAGACAGCCAATATTCCTGGTGTCCTATATATCCTGTGAAGCTTCTAAGTTAGAATCAATGGGAGCTTTTTCAGCATGTTTCTGCGAGGTGATATCCCACAAGTTGCTAGTACTACTCCCTCCATGCACAAAAAATAACATGAAGTCTCAAGAGGTAAAGATAATATTCAAATTTCAAATGTAATAGAAGCAGCATTGAAAAACTAGATACTTACTATTATTTTTAAACGTAGGACTCTGACGTCGAATGAATATTGGGTGCCACAGGCAGGCGTGCATAATGAACGCCTGAGTGCTAGATACAAATGGCAAGCTGCTATTTATTGAGCCGGCACACATTGAGAATAAATACAATAAGGTTTCTAAATGGAAATGTTGTGGGAGTTGGATATTAGTAGTCTAAGAATTTATGTTATACAGTGTGAGTTGTTTCTATTATTACTGGTATAATAGCAAGTTTAAAACACTTAAATAACAATTCAACTGTAAGTTCACACACACACTCCCACCCACCCAAACCCTGTCTTCCCCGACATTACCCTGGATGAGACCTAAACTGCTAGGTCCTCATCCCTGGGTTCTCCCAACTATGAGTTAAAGGTCCGATTGTCTACCCCCTCCCATTGGGCAAATAAAGAACTGTCATGTAGGGGGGGGAAACACCGGAACATTGGAACACTTTGACAACTGGTATGGGATTAGGCTGGGTATTACATGGAATATTCTTCGTCATGGCCAACCGTTCACCCACTAGCAAGCTGTCAGATGGGACGAATAACGGTTGTTGTCGGTGAGTCACCTGTTCCTGTGATTGGGACGAACAGACAACTGGCACAGTCGGTCACAAAAAAAAAAAATTTCGGCCCGGCTAACAGAAATAATCAATCGAAAATTATCCTTGATGTACCCAGCCTTGAGAGGAACCAGGAGTGAAGAGTTAGAGACGAAGTCTAGTTACAACTGGAATCTGGTTAAGACTAGGAGCAATATACAGAATACACAGGAACAATTTAAAGAAATATTGAATATGTGAACCCTCAATTCTGAGTACATAAACCCTTGATTCCTTATTGGATATAGAAACATTCAAAATTAATCGAATTAGTTGTTTTTTCTTATGAGTTTTGGTTATTTGTAACTGTTTTCCAGTCCATTTCTAGGTCCCTGAACCATCACCAATAACTTACTATTGCTATTTATCAGAACTTTCTTTTTTTAAAACTTCTATCCATTATCGGATTTTAATTTTTTTTTGAAATCCGCTCTCTGCCATTCCGACCTGAGGACCTGCTGAAAAATAAAATGTGTTCTTTTCAAAGATCATAGTCAACACATTACATCTTAAATGGCACACTCGGTCAATGCAAACTAAAATATAAATGACCTAGAATAGTCCCCTTCCCAAGCTGGACATACACCGTTTAAACTACTTAGTTTAGCATTCAATCTGACATGAACGTCAAACAAAGTTGTTATCGCAAAATTGATTGGAGAGGTTTAACCTGCAGACTTCCTGACAAATCTCCCAGCCGGACTTTGTGGTTTTTTTAAATCTTGCGGGAACACTGCGAGGTACGTATAGACTAAGGCTTTATCAGCATCCATAACTTCTGACATTACAAGCAGGTCAAGTTAATAGTAATTTGCACAAAAGAGGGACCACACATGCGATTATCATCCGAAACGGCTTTTTGTCAGCCGGCTTGTTTATCGAGCATTAAATTGCACATTGTACGACCTCAAGGCAGAGAAAATAAATAAATGCTAAAAAAAACACATAATTTACAAAAACAGATAATTTCAGGCTTGCTAAATTATGCTCATGTAAAAAAAAAAAAAAAAACTTTTTAAACAGAGCTAATGTGGCCAACGTGCCATTTGCATCACTGCAAGTTATGTCACCACACGATCAATACTTTCCATAACAGTTTTGAAGCCAGGAGAATTGGGGGTGGAACAATTTGCTTGCATAATCTTCTATAATACGTAGAGTGTGATTAAAAACTGCTCAACGGTTAACATTTTAAAAAGAGTTTAGAATAATTTAATTATTTAATTCCCTAGGATTTTTTTTTTCTACAATCATTTTAACATAACATCAGCCTGTGTCACAGAGAGGAGCAGTGTTTGCAAAAATTCTCAAAGAAATAATGGGTTAACCTTTAAAAACAAAACGAGAAAAAAGAAAAATCTTTTTTTGCAAACTTTTCAGGTTCCACTGTCCCAAGCAGAAACTGCCGTAAAGTTTGGAAACTTTACTTTTACAGCTGACTGAAGGCGGTTCTGGAACGTATACACAAAATGTTCAGATTTGCTTTAGAGTATTTCTACTAAACTGAACTTTACTTGTGGATAATAGCTATCTTGCCAAAATCATCCAAAAGCAGACTGATAATGAAATTTAAATAATTTAAATCGTGGGATGTAGGCCCCACTATGTCCATGGTGTTTTCCTAATGCATGCGATTACCACATCTGGTCTGTTTTAGGCCAGGTAACAATAAATATAATTCAATGGAAGAACATGAAAATGTAGACACAAAGCAGACAAATTCATAGGCCGTGCTTTTTTAGGTGCATTTTTACCCCCCAATACCATGGGAAACGCACGTAAACGCAATACCAACAGACACAAATGCATTGCGAAAAAACACAAAGCTACTACACATTTACCTACAAAATTAATTTTTAATGCTGTATACGGTAACTAACATGGTTTGGAAAGAAGAAGCTACTTTGGAACGATTTAAGGATAAGTATACTGAAAATACAGTTTAAATGGTAGCTGAATCCCTAACTAACCTCCCCCCCCACTTTTTTTTTTTTTTTAGGTCCCTTCAGAGCCTACCTGAGCCCTTGGAAAGGCTGGCCATCTTGGAAATGAATGAAGTCGGTAGCTCCGCCCCCCACGAGAGTTTCTGGACCTCGTTTTCAACTTGTGTCCAAAATTCTGTGCAGTTCGATCCGTGCATTTGCGCGCACGAGTGACATAAGTCAGTTGCACGCGTCATGCGTCATGCCTTTTTTTTTTTTTTTTTTTTTTACCTATGTCCCTCCAGACCAACTTTGTGCCTTGAAAGTTGCTGACATCTTGTTACTGATTTGATGATATAAGCTTTGCTTTCTGAATTTCCCTGCTTTCTCCTGCTTGAGCTCAATCGATAATGCTGCACACGCACGTGCACGTAACTCACAGGCATTACTGTCGGCTCAAGCAGGAGAGTGCACGTAACTCCCAGACATACTGTTTGAGGCTCAAGCAGGAGAGTGCACATAACTCCCAGACATAATGTTTGAGGCTCAGCAGGAGAGTGCACGGAACTCCCAGACATTACTGTTTGAGGCTCAAGCAGGAGAGTGCACGGAACTCACAGACATTACTGTTTGAGGCTCAAGAAGAGAAAGAGAGGAATCTCAGAGAGGCGGAGCTTAACTTCAGGAAACCAGTAACAAGATGTCAGCAACAGGCACAAAGGTAGGCTCTGAAGGGGCATAGGCAAAAATGGTAACAGTATTTTAAAGGGCATGTCCACCCCAAAACATAATCCCCCACTACTGCCCCATTATGTAGTGTAGTTTAATCCTTACCCACATCCCAGCTCCATATGGTTTATCCTGTGTCCCCCCCAAAGTCCCAAAACTGCCCACCAGGAGGATAGCAGAGTCCATATAGGACTCTGCCTCCTACCTGGCCTCGGGGAGAAGTTTGGCATGCGTACTGCAGCCCTTTCTCCCCTCCCCCCCCCGATTTGGATTCCTCCCCCTAGTGTAAAACCTTTTTAGCAACATTGCCCTGTCCCCCAGCCCCAATTGCTATGTTGTAATATCCAGAAAATGCAGAACAAACTTACCTTCCCTCTTGCCTCCGCCACACTGAACTCTCGGCAGCCGCTTCCGTGATTGGCTGCCGCTCAGCCAATCACAGATGCGACTGCGGTCCCGCCCCTCTGCTTGCATTTTCTCGCAAGCAGAGGGCCAGAGAAACGCGGCGGAGGCAAGAGGGAAGGTAAGAAAGTTCCGGGCATTTTCTGATATTACAAACATAGAGGTTGGGCTGGGGGGGACAGGGGCAATGTTTGGTAAAAAAAATTTCTGAAGGGTGGGCATACCCTTTAAAGCTGCAGCTTCCAAATTAACATAACTTAATTTTACAGTGCACTTATCCTTTAACGGTTATCATCCCTCAACCCAGATTCAGTTCAGGACTTGCCCAATTGGAAGACATGCTCTTCAAGGTGATCATCCTCCTATTTGGCCAAGTTCTAGACACTAGTGGGGAGGTCATATCCTGAGTATTCAATTGGAAGGGGTGAGCTGGACCAGTTTTAAGGCCTAAAGGCTAGCCCACAAATTTGCGCAAATTTTGTGTGATTGCGCTTGTGACTTTTGAATATATTAAAATGCGGCAACGCAATGAATTGTGCATTTTGGGGTGCGTTGTGATTGTGCAGGCGCTTGTCTTGTGATTTGGTAAAGAATGTGACCGATTTGTTTGCGAAATCGCATGCGTATTTTATTATTTAGACTCAAAAGGTAAGCGCACCTATATCTCCACACGCAACTCGCCTGCGATTTCGTCGTTATCATTATAGACACGCATGTGATTGCATTATTACCAAAACAGACAAACATACGCAACTGCATGCGCATCGAAATTACATATATAGTATTCGTGTATCCAATCGCAAACAGAACACAAATGGACAGTAACAAGTATGGCCTAAGCCCACACGTTTGTTAGCATTACCATTTTGATAACGAGGTATGCCTGTTTAGGATTACACCAGCACCAATATATGTACAGTTTTATGTATGTGAAGCGACGTGTTTATGTAGTGTAACAACACCACCATAAAAATAAAGTGGTGTGCGAGAAGATCTTTAAACCCTGGTATTGTTCTTTACAATATATAGTATATTGATATATGCGGGGATAGGGGAGGGAGTGCTTTATAAGTATGCTAAGCTCTAGTTGTCTTGACATATTAAGAATAAAAGATATTGCACTTTATGCGATATTTAGTGCCTTTTATATGTACAGACAGGCATTCAATTGTACACCTGTGACCAAAATTAAAAAAAAAAAAACTATGGCACAGGCTACCTAACAAATCCTTAGTCTGGCTGACTAACAAAACCTGCAATAACCCAATAAAAAGCTAACATCGGATGGTCGGTGCAAATTAATGCACAGGCAAACGTTTGCACCTCCGCATAGCCCACTAAGGTGGTACACAAAACAACAAATTCTTGTTAACAGTTGGTCAGGACAAAATCGATGTTGGTCGAAGCAGATGTCACAGGTGATTTACTGACATGTCCAAAAGCCCATTCATCCGACATAGGTCGCCAGCGACAATAAAACTGCCGCAGTTTTTTCTGCCCAATTAATGGAAATATCGGTTGGTTTGGCTGAAAAATCTGCTTGGTACCCAGCCTAAGAGCACACTTGTTCAAAAAAACCTTTGATATAAGAAATATATACTGCATATTCTAAATATTTTGTTGCATTTGAGGTCTCTAAGGAAGGAGATTTGAAATACAAATATTTCAGATAAATTGTTTGTCTAGCTAATCTGAGAAGGCCACAAACTACTTAAAAATACAGCTGAATGGATACGCTTTCTCACCAAGGGCAGGTCAAAACAACAACAAACTCCAAAGACTGTGCATATATCTCAGGATACCGGTACAACAGAAACAGAAGGAGGGGGCCAGAGAAGAGTTTAGCAAAACAAGTTCTGCACCTTTTCACAAGGAACTGGCAATGTCCAAAATAATTTTCCCTTCTAAAACAAGCATCTGAAAACAATCTGTCTCTTTACAAAAGCAGCCATAAAAGTTGTCTGTGACCATTATTGTGGTCTGGAAAGTTGCCAGGAGCATTTCTAGTGACATCAGATATACTTATAAGCAGGCCTACTTGCAGAGTACTTTAGGGTGAATGCAGGGAGATGAGTCTCAAACTATTTAAGATCCCAGGATGGAATTCCACATCCTACATACCTTTAAAATAATTTCTGCTGCATTTCATTTCACTGTCCACACATTAGTTTGTCATTGCTCCTACTTTGGGTACATTCCTTGGGTCTTGCCTGGAGCATTTCTTTAACCTTTAAGTGCCACGGATCTTATATACGATCTGTGAGTAAAGAACCAAACGCACAGATGGATATATACGATCTGTGCATGCCCTTTAAAAAAAAAAATTTGGCCCGAGCTGGGGCGATCAGGGGGCAGTCAACTGCCCCCTAGCCCCCTCGGTTTCGTCCAAATCAGGAGATATCGTAGCTTATTGCCGTGACCATATAGCAGCAGCCAGTCCCACGAGGAGGAAGTCTTAATGCGAAAGGGAGACCCCGGTGACGTC
Source organism: Hymenochirus boettgeri (assembly GCA_019447015.1). Lineage (NCBI taxonomy): Eukaryota > Metazoa > Chordata > Amphibia > Anura > Pipidae > Hymenochirus > Hymenochirus boettgeri. The sequence goes on along the minus strand of CM033473.1, from coordinate 23,812,814 downwards.
ATGAAGCTTCCTCCTTCCACGGCGGTCTTCCCTAAGAGTGGTAGGAGGCTGGTGGTCTAGTGGTGGTACTGTACTGCGATCTCCATTTAGACTACTTAGCAAAGACTTAGAAAAAAATGGGGGCAGAGATCAAATTTAGTGATCACTTCTGACCAAATTATTGATCTTTGCCAAGAATGAAAATCAACTGAAAAATAATTTCCGGGAAGTGATTTTTCTGATCGGATTTCGAATTGGAAAATGGGAAAAAAAAAAAATAGGGAAAATGTAAAAAAATTCTTAAGTAATACACACCCTTTTTTTTTTTTTTTACCCTAAAAGTATAAATTAGCAAAAACGTTTCTTCAAGCTTCCAATGTCCCCGGTGGATATCGGTAAAGTAAACGTAGATCATTATTTGTTCAATTTCAAGGGAAACTAAGCCTATTTTAGTAGGAATTTTTGCAAAGGTACAAAAAAAACTGGATTGAATTTTAGGATCAGTAAGCGTGCAAAAACTTGTGTGACTGTACTAACTGGTGTTCACTAAAATACCACTAAAAGGGGGAGCGGTGTGGGAGTGGTGGTGGGTTGTGGCGTTTTTGATTTTTTTTTTCTTTAAATTGCAATCGCGCATGGGTCTCATTTGAGCTAGTTGGTGGCCCCGTCTCTGTTTGCACCCACCCACATGGCATACCGATTGATTCAGGACATATGGGAAATTGCCATTTATTTTTTTTACTGCCAAGTGGGTTTAGGTAGGATTTTAACCTTTGAATCCCCTTATTTAATTTTTTACAAAATCTCCTAAAAGCACCGAGTTCTATGGAGTACTATGTTGGAATCCTTCATGTATGTATGAAAGCATGACAATGTTACATAAGTGAAGTTGTGTAGATTCCAAAATATATAGTTTGTGGGGGGTATTTTCCAAGTTTCTGGGCTGTTTCCTTTGAAAAATCGTAGACTGTTCAAATTACAGAGCACTTTGATTTTTTTGTAATTGCACTTGGGCATGTGTCCCATTTGAGCCCCATTTTTTGCTTGTCAAGAAGGTTTAGATAGGATTTCAACCTCTGAATCATGTAATTTAATTTTTCACAAAATCTCCTAAAAACACAGATCTTTGGATTACTGCGTGAATTTCTTCATGCATGTATGAAAGCTTGGCACCGTAACATAGCTGAAGGAGTGTAGATTCCAAAATAGGCTGTTCAAATTACAGCACACTTTGATTTTTTTCTTGTAATTGCATTTTGCATGCGTCCCATTTGAGTTAGTTGGTGGCACGCCTCTGTGTGCACTGCATAAAAAATGACACCTTGCGTAGCTGAAGGCATGTAGATTCCAAGAATATATCGTTTGGGAGGTATTTCTAATATAGAGGGGCGTTTAGTTTGACAAATCTGAAAAGTTGCTGTAATTGGGCCACTGTAATTGGCATATGGCATATCGTCTGATTCGGGACATTTGGGAGATTGATATTTGGTAACTCTGTTACATTTCATGGGATTTTGGCATGATTTCTACCTCAAAGTTGATTTTTGTTAATTTTTTTCAGAAAATCTGCGAAAAGTGCGAACTTCTACGAAGAACTGCACCACACCACTGATGGTATGAATGAACAAACAACAGCATTCCGTAGTTGAAAGTGTATAGATTCGAGAAATATATAGTTTGTGGGGGGGTGTTTTGTGGGGAAAAACTGCAGACTGTTCAATTCAGGTTGGCTGAATATTTTTGCTGTTTTTGAGCCATCATGCCTTGTCTCACTTCGTGGCTAGTCCATTCCAAGTGCACGTGTGTAACCACGAATATGGCATACTGTTTGATTCAGGACATTGGGGAGATTGATATTTGGTAACTTCTGACATTCCATGAGATTTTGTCATGATTACCTTTTGAAGTGTTTTTTGTTTATTTTTTCAGAAAAGTTCGACCTCCTACGACGAATTGTGCCAACAGCATGATGGTATGAATGAACAAACTACAGCGTTACTAGTGATGATGTATAGATTTCAGGAATATAAGTTTTGTGAGGGGTATTTCTGAGTTACGGCATGGTTTTGTGAAAAAACTGCAGATTGTGTTCAATTTCGGAGTTGGCTAAATATTTTCGCTTTTTCTGAGCCATCATGCAAGGTCTCACTTCGTGGCTTTTTGCTTCCACGTCCACTTGTGTAACCATGCATATGGCATACCGTTTGATTCTGGGCATTTGGGAGATTGATATTGGTAACTTTTTTTACATTCCATGGGATTTTGGCATGATTTCTACCTTTTGAATGTTGTTTGATTTTAATTTTGTTTAGAAAATCTGCAAAAAGTGCAAACTTTTTTTTTACAAAGAACTGCGCCCACAAAATTGATGGTATGAATGAACAAACTACAGCGTTACATAGAGGGTGTGTAGATTTCAGAAATATATAGTTGTGGGTGGTTAGTCTGAGTTAGGGGTGTGTTTTCTGGGAAAAACTGCAGACTGTTCAAATGTAAAGCTGGCAGTTTTTTTCTGCTGACATTTGGCATTGGTCCCGCTCTGGGTTAGTTGGTAGCCATGTCTTGGGTACACCCATGAATGTGGCATACCGTTTTACTCGGGAGGGGTTAGGCTTTCATATTTGAGATGAGTAGTTTGAACTTTCCTATGCAGTTTTTAGCTGAAATTCGCATTTGATTTTGTCTCTGATTTTACAGATGAGGAAAAAAAGGAAAATGTGAGAAAAAAACACTCACAATTGGACAAAGAGCTGCACCTAGGTATATGCATTTTGATCGAACTTACCTCACTCAAAATCCTGCGGGTGTGTTTCTAAAAAATCTTACTTGTGGGGATATTTTAGTTAATATGGAAGATATTCTATGTTAACCGTCAGAAGTGGTTATACATTTCAATTTGTGGTGTAATTCTTGAGGTGGAGTTTTAGTTTGGGGGGGGGGTCTCCTGTACAGGAAAAGTGGGGTACCTACATATATCTGATATCGTTGTACTCGGGAGTATCAGAGTTTTAGAAACAGTAAGATTTTGTGTGTAACCTTAAGATAACTAAGTAAAATGGGAAAAATCCATGATAATTGCAAATTTTAAATTTTTTTGACATATTTTACCCATAATTCTAATTTCCAGAAAAGTTACAACATTTTGTTACCATGTTAAAGTACACTTTGTGCTGAAAAAAACTATGTATAATATTCCTGATTTACTGGGGGTTTCCTCCGAAACCAAATGTTTGTTAATACAAAGCAAATACAAAAACTTTCTTGTGTTTATGGTTATGACTCATGATAGGGAGATCACATGCTGGCAAACTGTGGTAGGATACCCAGACAACAGACAACACCTGTACCAGATGTCAAAGCAAATCTAAAAGTACAATTAGGCTGAGGCCACACTATGTCGGATATCAACGCATGCACGATCTGTTTGCGCTGTACTCGGAGCACAATATCCCAGGCTTTGGACTGCATGCTATATACGCAAACAAATGGTGATCTCAGGAGCACATTCAATGTGGCCACCCAATTTTAGATATTGACACATTAGTGGACGAAAATCAATTTTTAAAATATATTGGGGCTGATGCAATAAGAGATGCAAAGTTTGCCTGTGCTATTGGTTTGCAGCAACCAATCAGATGTTAGTTTTTTCTAGGTCCCTGCAGTTAGATAGCATCTGATTGGGTACTGCAGATTATTAGCACAGGCAAACTTTGCACCTTTTATTTTATCAGGACCATTATGCACACTGAAAACACAATATTGTAGTGGGCTTTAGATAACATGAAGCAAAACACAAATCTTCTGAAAAAAACAGATGTGAAATTGCTGCATTAAAGGGCATGTCCACCCCCAAAACTATAATCCCCCCAACTACTGGCCCCCATTATGTAGTGTAGTTTAATCCTTACCTCACATCCAGCATCCATATGGTTTCCTGTAGTCCCCCCCCAAAGTCCCAAAACTGCCCACCAGGAGGATAGCAGAGCCATATAGGATCTCTGCCTCCTACCTGGCCTCCGGGAGAAGTTTGGCATGCGTACTGCAGCCCTTCTACCCCTCCCTCTCCCGATTCCCTCCCCCTAGCTTTAACTATAAGATTCCCCATGCCTGCCCAGCCCCAACCGCTATATTTATATGTTTATAAAGCTGCCCAAACTTTACTTACCTCTCCTCTTTCCTCTGCCACTCAGTCAATCACAGACGCGGCTGCCGGTCCCGCCCCTCTGCTTGCATTTTCTCGCAAGCAGAGGGCCGGGAGCGCGGCGGAGGAAAAGAGGGGAGGTAAGTAGAGTTTGGGGGGGCTTTCTGAACATATAAATAAAGCGGTTGGGGCTGGGCAGCCATGGGGAATCTTATATAAAAAAATAAAATTTAGGATGGACATACCCTTTAAGCCACGCAGGAAAGGGACCTACTTTTTTACACTTGTTCCCTAAAGGTACAAATTTAGAAATGTAATAGTTTAATATCCCTTTAAAAGTGGTCCACATCTACTCAGTATCTTTACCTATAAAGAATTCCCCCCAGTCTTTGAGCAGGAGCGATTCCTTTTAACAGCATAAAATTAGCTTTCCTAAAGTTAAACGTTTTTGTTAACCAAGTGCACTTTAGTTTTTTGCAACCTATATTAAATGACAATATATCATGGTCATATTTCCCTAAGCTTTCCATTACCTTCATCTCCAAAATGAGCTCAGGGTTATTAGATATCACTAGATCCAACAATGCATTCTGTCTAGTAGGAACTTCTACCATCTGTGAAATAAAATGCTCATATAGGAAATTTAAGAACTTTATACCTTTTGAGGTGCTGGCAGTTCCATTACTCCAATCTATGTCATGGTAGTTAAAATCCCTAATAACCAAAACATGCCACATGCCAACTGCATATGGAGATTCATTTCCACCTCCTCCCCGGCATTTGGCGGCTTATAACATATCCCAACTATTAATTTACCCACCTTCTTGCTTCCTGTACACAGCTCTACCCATATTGTTTCTGCCATATCGTTTATGTCCCCATCTATTCCATCTTTTAGATTTGGCTTTAATTCCTGTTTAACATACATACATACTCCCCCTTTCTTATTAACTCTGTCATGTCTAAATAAGGACTATCCTTCAATATTTACTGTCCAGTCATGTGAATCATTTAGCCACGTTTCTGCTATACCAATTACATCATAACTTTCCTTTAAAGCTATTAGTTCTAGTTCACTGTTTTTTCCAGCCAGACTTCTTGCATTTGTAAACATGCATTTTAGATTCTCAATTGATTTACTTCCATACTTGGTCGTACATGCCTCCTTATCCTCTATGCTCCCCTCTCCCCCTTCTCCTCCCTCTGTTGTGTTATTAGCCCCCTGATCCCTAACTTTTCTATCTATCCCTGTGTAGTTCAACGTACCCTCCCCCCCATACCTAGTTTAAAATCTCCCCCAAAACAGCTGCCCCATCATAATTGAGGTGCAATCCGTCACTACTAAAAGAGCCTGTAGCCAAAAGAAGTCAGCCCAGTTCTTTAAAAACCCAAACCCCATCTGCTTACACCACCCTCTTAGCCATGTATTTATACTGCTGAGCTCCCATCGCCTCCCTAGCGTAGCACGTGGCTGTGGTAGTATTTCTGAAATCACTACCCTTGAGGTCCTCGCTTTTAACTTGGCCCCTAATTCTCGAAAATCATTTTTAAGGACCTCATCTCCACCTCTAACTTTGTCATTGGCACCAATGTTAACCGAGACCGCCGGGTCACCTCCAGCCCCCCCCCGTCTACATGATCCACCACATGTCGAACCGTAGCACCAGGCAGACAACACACTGTTTGGCATGTAGGGTCTTGGCGACAGATTATGCTGTCTACCCTTCTAATAATGGAGTCCCCTACCACTAACACCTGTAATTAAGAATTTCTCCCCTGATAGAGATAGGGTTAGTGGTTATAATAAGGTCAGGGTTATCAAGGAGGTTAATATTCATTGCGATCACAGGAATGTTGAAAGGTCTCCTAACAGATTAGAGGGTATTAGTAGGGATAGCCAATCATATCTAGTTCATCTTCATTGTGAATCTTCTCAGCATAGGGCCCTTGGGCCCCCCAGGTTCGGTTCTAACTGCAGGTGAACATCGGTAAAAGGTGCAGAGACACAGCAAATAGGTTGCAGTATGGACAAGAGATCTAAGCCTAAGCAGCAACAAAGTCAGACTGCAATCCAGGAACATCAACATCCGGGGAATGTCAACAGGAACAAGGAGAGGGAGCAGTTCAGTCGGCAGGAAACGGTGAGTACGGTATTAAAAATGTTATGGATTCTGATACAAGCTCTTCTGAGTCAGATAGTGACAATGAGAAGAATGTAACGTGCAAGGTGTTAAAAAAAAAAGTGTCTAAAAAGGTTAACAAATAAGGATAGAGGTGCTAGTTCTAGGCCACAATGCGCAAGGGATATCAGGGTAGCTACAGCGGGGGATACTTATGCATGCGCAATTTCGGCATTTTATAAACATCTCCCAAAGAAAATGATCAAAAAGATTCTTAATGGAAAGTTTGTGGATATGTTTGAATTATTAATCAGATAGCAATACCGTGAAGAAAGAAAGATGAGAAAAAAACCAAATACGAAAACATTATTGATTGGATCAAGGGCTATTTTATCTTTATAGCATGTTATACTTCTGAAAATCCTGAACAGTGCTTAAACATGGATAAACATGGGTACAAGGTATTAGATACCTACTCCACATATGGAGGAGTATCCTGGTTAAATTACGATAGAGAATTTAGACAAACAATGGTGGATAATCCAGGCCTGTCTTTCGGGCAAATGGATATGGAACTATGGATGCAATGGGTAGGTCAAGGGAAGAAGAAAGTTATCAAAAGCTCAAATGATAGCTATCAGAAGATAAGGAAAGAATGTTGGGCATTTCATGAGATGCAGTGCAACAGAGGGAATGGATGTAAATTCAGGCATGCTAGTTCTTGTTGTGGGGGTAACCATCCAACAATAGAGTGCAATAGAAAAAGGGACCCCACACTGGGAAAGGGAAAAATGCCAATCAAAATTGAAGCAATGGCTGGATAGTTACCCAGATAGAATGGCAGCTGAGTTTTTAAAAAATGGTTTTGCTGATGGTTTTAGAATCCCAGTTGAGAAAGTAATTATTACAAAAGATGTTAAAAGAAATTTAAAATCAGCCTATGAGCAGACAGAAGTTGTAAAAAGTAAATTACGGTAGAAAAGGAAATCAGTTTGGGGAGAATATCAGGACCACATAAGACACCTCCCATAGAAAACTTAGTGATTTCGCCCATAGGTGTAGTTCCCAAAAAAGAACCAAGTAAATTCCGAATGATACTGCATGTCTTACCCTGAAGGGTCCTCAGTGAATGATTGATAGAGAACTGTGCTCAGTCATTCGATACGGCCATAGAAATTATTAAAAAACTGGGCAAAGGAGCGTTGCTGGCAAAATTAGACATAGAAGCAGCATTTCACCTTTTGCCACTTCATCCAGACACCTTTAAATACACTGGTTGGTACTTTCAAAAACATTATTACATTGATATGCTTTTATTTGAAGGGAAACTATCCCTAATAGCAGCTTGGGTGAAGGTATCTCTGTCCCTCGCTGTCAATTTGGACAGTTCAGCAAATAAGGGGTGGACAGCAGAATTTCACATTTCGACAGTGTTTAGAGGAACAATAAAGTTTTTTGATGGATTAGCCTATAAAGGAAGGCAACATCCTGATGAAGTCACTGCCTGAGGAAGCTCCATAGGAGTGAAAAGCGTAGTAGTGACGTGGAATCCAGGAACCGGTAGAGGAACCCCTGTGCATGGGCTTGCTTGCCCTCCCGCTGTTTGAAGAGTTTCTCCAGGTGCACCGGAGTTTTAGATCCACACGCCGGGAAAAACTTTACTTATTCTCCTATTTCATCAGGATCTTAAAGTCAAGTGGGTGTGTGAGTACGGAGTAAAGGTAAGAGGCGTATAAAGTTGTAAGGTAATTGGTTGTAACTGCTTGTAGGATAGGGGGGAACGGTAAGACATTTAGGGCTTATGGGAGGCTGTACATTCCTGCCATTACCACATTAAAAAAAACAAAACCACATAAATTTTCTGTGAAACTTTGCATACCAGTACTACATTTCTGGATTTGTCAAAACTGAACTTGTCTACATATATCGAGGGCTGTGAAGTCCAAAGCAATTACTGGGTACCTGAAATGTACAGTCTATGAGTTCTAATAAATCAAACAAAAGACAGTATGTTAAAATGTCCTATTTCACAGATAACAGAAAAAAATTCTGTTGGCAGTAACAGGTTTGGATGGCCAATCAGCATCCTAGTCATTATTTTTTTTGTTCACAAAAAGGAGACACCAATTATATAAAGCTTTAAAATTGCTTGGGCAATGATAAAATTTCGGCCTTGTATGCCATGTTCTTTCAATCAACATGGAAAGTACATTATTAAAAATAAAAAAGTCATTCAGAATTGAAGGTATCAAACTGAGGAGTCAAAGGATTTATGTACTGACCTCACAGCCCTGTTTATAAAACAAAGAATATTCTTCATTGGTCTTGAAACAAATTGAAATAAATAATTGCAATAGTCTTTGAAAGAAAATCTGTTTCAGAAGTACGGTTACCGATGTATTTTAAATGACATATTTTGCCACCAAAAATTTTAATTGCATCTACTATTACAGTGGACCAATTATCTTCAGAAAAAAACACATGAAACTAGAACCAAGATAATATCAATGGACCATTGACAAAATTCCTAATTTCCTAATAAGTTCTGTTTCCCTGTCTAAATATGCATTTTGCATTTATGTTAAAGTCCAGTAGTAAATTTCACTGCAGCAGAACAGTCTCTTTGTATCAAGCTTTAAAGAAAGATAAAATTATTTTTTGAAATTGGGTCGCCTGGATTAATTTACAGTTAAGATGCAAAAAGGAAGCGCAATGCCCAATATTGATTTTAATATTACCGTACCCCACAGAGGAATGAGATTACAGGTTTACTCTCAGGTTTTAATATCAGTTCACAACAATAAGATGGATACCTTACTGTATAGGGTAAGAATGTCTCCTAGTGACCGAGAACATCCTTACATAAGATTGGTGAGCACTTCTGTATATCCACACTATATGCAGTGACTAAAAAAATTCTAAAAAAGCAAAATGAAATTTTAATGAGAAGGATAATTAACAGACTTACTGCGTGTTTCTGCCCTTCAGACACAGGCTTGGTGGCTTCCACTGAATCAATAGTAATGGTGTCACAGCTCTCTGTCTTCAGCTGCTGTTCAAATCGTTTGTGTAATTCAGACAAAGTGAAATTCAGTCTGGGGTAGGAAGGACCAGGGTGCTTTAAAAGAGAAAACTTTTTATAGTTAGTTTTTAAAACAATAAATAGTTTTATTTAATGTAATATTTGGACAACAATAGTGCTTTTCTTGGGGTGATGTTAAATATGGAAAATATTTTATAAAATAAAACAAAAACAAACAAAACAACAGAATACCAGTTTATTAATGGACCTTAAGGTAAAGCTATCCCCAGCCTGATGTATAGAGGAGATCAATTGGCGCATAATCAAGGATCAATAGATCAATAGCCACGAATTAGTTTTTAGCCATAGCAACTGCCCTGAGTCGCTCAACTGGAGCTATTGACACACATAATCAGTTTGGAGGTGTTCAAAAGTAAAAAATCAATAATAGACCAATACTGTGTAGTAAAATAAATGTAGGAATAAGCAAGTTCCATGACTGTTATTTAGACCCTTAGCTTAGATTGTAAGCTCTTCGGGCAGGGATATCATTCCTAATGTCTCAAGGCACGCCAAACTTCTATCAATTTATTTACAATGTAAGTATTCTTAACCTTATCCATTGTTTGTATACTTGGTATTTTATCATGTACAGCGCTGCGTACCCAAGTGTGACTTAATAAAAATAAAAATTATACATAAATACCCAAGTTCACAGGACACTGAGCCAAGGTATTTTTGTATAGATAAAAGTAGGTAGAACACTATAAGGCTGAGGCTCCACTGCAATGCACACAAAAGCACTGCCCGTTTCCGTGTGATTTTGCCATGCACTTGTTTCTACTTAAAGGCTGTGAAGATTCATAACCTATTTCCTACAAATCAGGGGGTTAAATGATGTTCAACCTGTTAACCATTACCATAATTTAAACAGTTAATTCAAGAATTAAAATAAGCTGAGGAATAGAAGATATTATATATCTTATTTCAAAATACTGGTATAATCTAAAGGGCAACTCCACCCTCATAAGAACATCTTTTAGAAAGAATGGTCTCTTTAAAATAACTTGATATATCATACTTTGTCCTATGAATTCATTACTGCATGCCTGCTATGCTTCTGGGTGCCTCATGGAAACTGAGCAATTTAGAAACCTGTACTGAGCCTGGGCATGCTCAGAAGAGGCAGACAGAGGATTAACATTCAGTCATTGGCTGTGATGTCAACTGTCAAATTCATAACTGACAGTTCCTTACTGGATGAACCAGGAAGCAGAAACAGGGGCAACAGGACATTGTGCAGGATTTCAGGTTAGACTTGTATATTTCACATTTCAAACTATTACCGTTTAGGGTTTTGGCAGATGATTTACCTGTATGTAAGTTTTCATTTCAGGGCTGGACTTGCCCTTTAAACTAACAACCTAATTTATGCAAAGCGTCAGCAGTAACATATTCCTCAATATTGCAAAAGAAATCCACACAACCACCGCAAGCTTTGCGGCTTTACCTGCGCATGTATGTATGTATATGTTTATAAAGCTCTTACTTGGGGACACCGCACTGTTATAAAACAAAAAGCTGTATAAATATAAATACATAAATAAGCATGTGCATTGTAAGTACCATATAGTGCTTAAAGTATGCAACATAAGCAAAGAGGTCCCTGCCCCGTAGAGCTTACAATATAGTTAGGTGGTTAACATAGGGTAGGGTAGAAGTGCCATAGGGAGAAATTGTGCAATGTCAATTTTAAAAAAAAATTATATACGGCTGGCGCTTTGAGAGGTAGGATTTGACATTAGGTTTAAATGTATTGATTGAGGATTCTTGATGAAGAGAGAGGGAAATATAATTAAACAAATTGGGAGCCACAAGAGAAAAAGGTTTATCTCATTTGAATATATAGAGTATTTAATGCTAGCTAATAGCAGGAGTTAGATACTCATGCAGTGGTTAATTTACCCAGAGCCGCAAAACTGCTATTTTATCTCCCGCAGCTCTGGATAATTATCCCAGTAAGTGCTTCAAATTCTGAACTTTATTTATCATACAACATTCCATATAACCTTTTTCGTTGTTGTTGCCGATGGTCTTCTCTACATCTGTAACAACATTAACAATTTCTACACTTTATAGCAGTAGATTCTCTTAAAATTTCCAACAATTAAATTCATTAAATATTACTCTTAATCTTTATTAAGGCAATGCTAGAATGTTATGGACATTGATGTACTACATAGCATGAATTTACAACTTATGAAGTTTATATCATGTTTGCTATATGTTTTTACCTCACATTTTGTAATGTCTTGAATGTTTAGTATACAGTAATGAAAGAACAACAAGAAAAACTTAACTTAATAAACATTTATATTCTATTAAACCAGTTTATTAATTTATTTGGTCACTAATCATTATTCCATGATGAGCAATGCTTTTTCTTTGTTTAGCTGTTTTAATTCTTAGGGTATACAGATTCAGTTGGGTTTTACTGATCATTTTAGTATTTAGTTATTACCTGTATCAGGGGATGCTTCCCAGCATTTTTTATATGGCAATGTTATGTTAACCTCTTGTTTTCAATTTTGGAAAGTGGGGGTATAGTCTGTATCCATGTTTAGGCAATTTGTTTCTTAGCAATAAATAGTACTTGGTTTAGCAAAATTTTTGAAAATGTATCGGTGGGTACAGAATCTATAGTATTGAATAGACAAGTTTTGAAGTCCATTCTCACTAGGGATCCCATTGAATCATGTAAAAACTGTACCTCCTGCTGCCAATAACCTTGTATTTGAGGACATGACCATAACATACCGTATGATAAAAGCTGACAGGTAAGTGTTGACATATGTGGCAATTCTGTCTAGGGCGCCTATGTTGGTCTAGGGCGCCTATGTTGATCCAGGGCACCTGTTCTTCTCCCTAGCATCTTCCTGGGAGCTTTTACTTGCTGTGTTAGATCTGCTCTTCTTGTCAAGCTGTAACCTGCAAAATTAATTCTAGTACAGAGCCAGAACTCCACACACTCTACATAGAAACAAATGTTGCAATTTCCAAATTAACTGAAGGTGAAGGAAGGAGAGGGGAGGATGAGCTCAGCTAATACTACTGAGAACAGTTCTAAAATGCCAGGTAAAAGCTGCTGCAGACTTTATAACAGTGACCCCTGTGACTAGCAGCCATGGAGATCCCTATCCTTGCCTCTTTCTTCCTTCCACGCAACTCTCCAATTAGAACTTAGAGTAGGTGAGGAGTTAACAATTCAATGGAGGAGACATGGAAAGCAGGTACATACTGTATATCATGTCAATGCTGGCAGCTGGAAGGTTTAAAGGTAATACTCTGCTGGCACAGAAAGTGTTAATGGCAATACTATGGGGAAGTCTGCTGGCACCGAAGGGTTAATAGCAATTCTCTGGAAAGATGCTGGCACTGAAAGTATTAATAGTAAAGTCTGGTGGCACTAAAGGGTTAATGGTAATGTTCTGCTGGCACTGAAATTATTAATGCCAATATTCTTGGAAAAGCACTGAAAGTGTAAAACATCTAGCTCTCACCAAATTTCCCTGTTCTGCCATACCCGGCTGGAAACAATTTCTGGGGAGAGCACTGGTGCCACATACCGCACATAACTGAAACCTATCCTTTCCTTCCAATCAGTATTTCATTTGTGGCCAGTGTCGCTGCATTCATACAAAAAGTATGTATACACGCCCGCCTCACCTGGTACAGCGTGTGCCTCTTACCAACTAGTAAAGCGGTTCCACTATAAAGAACAGTAGGTGGGAGGGCGCCTAGGGTACCAAAATGGCTAGAAACGGCCCTGACGCCAGGAGACAGAGATCACAATTACATACGTCCAGGAGAGCTCCCACAGCCGGGTCAACTGAACTTGTGAGTTGTGCTGTTTCCGGGGATGCATCAGATTGAATTTTGAATGTTTCCCAGACTGCTATAGGATTTTCTGTATTTGAGTTAATTTGGAAGAATTCCTCCCATTCTATATTTAGGTAATTTTTTTGAAAATAGATTAAGCCAATGTGGGTTTCACAGACATCCCACCCTGCCCCTTCAGGCTTTCGGGCAGGGTTGGGAAAGGGGGCATGGTGTCACGCAAAGGGCGTGGTCAATGTTCTAGGGTGGTGGGAGGTAAAATTAGCACCATTTTAAACGATAAGAACTTTTATTGAACAACCCTGAATGTCTATAATTGACCTAATTGTTGTAAAATCACAATTGCTTATAGATATAGAGGATGTTGAATACTGTTCAAGAGTACTATTAGATCACTCACCATGGTGGATGGCACTTAACTGGGGGCAACCTAAACAACCCATTTGCTGGAAATGAAACCAGGTATCCCACCCCTCCTGATAAGAACTTTTATTGAATAACCCTGATTGTGTTGTGCGTAGCAGAAAAACATGAATATACAAGTTTATGTGGGTGTTTTGTTCTCCATGTGTCACATAGATTTAAGGATGTGGACATTCTCCCAAATTGTGTCAGTGGGTTGGCTGGGGGTTGCCAGGTGATTGGATGGAGCTTGTCTAGGGCTATGTTTGGCACCGTGTTGAAGTCTCCCAGCCACACCACGGGGATGCCAGGATGGGATGTCATAAACCCTATTGCTGGTTGCAGCATTTCAGCTATAAAAGGGGGGGGGGGGATATATACTGAAATTAGCACAATGGGTTTGGCCAACATTTTCCCATGTATAAGAACATATGTACCAAGGAGATCTAGCCTTAAATTCAGTACTTCAAATTGCACTAAGTGAGTTTCCATAAGTATTCCAACATCAGCACATTGTTGCTTTAGGTGGCGCATTACTGCTATGAGTTTTATTTTATTTTGCAGACCCCTTACATTCCATGCTAAAAATATAACTTGTTTATACTGTTTCATAACCAACTGGATTCAAGGCTGTATCGGAGTGAATTTTTGACTTATGATTTAAATCTGGGATAGGCAACCAGTAGATCTCCAGATGTTTGAAAATTACAACTCCAATGAAACATAGTTAAAAGCATTGCCACAGTTGCAGTTTTACAATCGCATTGAGAAACGTTGTTTAATAAGAGATATTTAAAAAGAATCCAACTATTTACAAATATTCCCGATTTCCACAACTTAAAGGACAACTCCACCCTCATAAGAACCCTCATCTTTTAGAAAGAATGGCCCTTTTAAAATATGTTGATATATCATACTTTGTCCTATTAATTCATTACAGTATGCCTGCTATGCTTCTGGATGTGTCGTGGAAACTGAGCAATTTAGAAACCTGTACTGAGCCTGGGTATGCGCAGAAGAAGGTTGTGTGGTCTGTACTAATAAAGTTACTATTTGGAGTGCCACCCTTGCTATTCGTTATTCCAGCATGCGCAGAAGAGGCAGATAGGGGATTAACATTAAATCATTGGCTGTGATGTCAACTGTCAAATCCATAACTGACAGTTGCTAACTGGAAGAACCAGGAAGCAGAAACGGGAAACAGGACATTGTGCAGGATTTCAGGTTAGACATATATTTCAGATTTCAAACTATTACCGTTTAGGGTTTTGGGGGGTGATTTACCTGTATGTAAGTTTTCATTTTAGGGCTGGACTTGCCCTTTAAAGGATAATTGTACTGCCTCAATACATTTTTAAAAAAATTCTTTAAAAAAAGTAAGGGTATGCAGCCTTCCCCATACTTTTTACCCCGATTTCTAGCCTCTATCTGCCTTCAATTAGCCATGCTGTGAAGGGATCGTAATGATTCTGTCTGCCGCTAACTGTCACTCAAAGCTAGCAAGCGAGAAAACATTCCTCCACCCAGCTTGATTATGTATCCTAGCAACAGGACATTTCAAGTTTGTTTGACTAGCAGAGAAGGAGGAAAGAGGTTAAAGCAGACAATACCACCAGCCAATGAAAAGTGCTGTGTTAACCATGGCCCTGGACCAGCTACGCTTTTAGCACTCATCTTTGCTGTGTGACATCAAAGGGAGGGCAGCATGGTTGTAAATGTGAGTAAGCGATTTCAGCTGCTGGAAAAGTGGACATGTAATGGGAGTGATGTTTTTTTTGATATTGTTGTCCTTTAACAACTCTTATACACTAACGGAAATAACAGTTATTTCTAGGGGGCGAGTTACACTCGCCTAAACCTAGGCAGATAAAACACATATTAAGGTAAAAAGTATATTATTTTGTTTAAGTCAACTTGTAACCCAGCTCACTTTTTATGGCGTCCCGGGGACCCGGATTCTTGGAGCCTTTTGGGCCGATGTGCAGTCTTAAGAAAACAGTAAAGTCCATAGTTTAGGGAAAATAGGAAAGCAACAGAATTTTAAGATAAAAGACGCACAAAGAAATGTAGAAACATGGTATTCATTTATGTCTGTAATAGTCAACAAGATTTTCAAAAAAGGTGCAAGTTACTACAGCTATAAACTCGGTTTCAGGAGCACATCTGGTGATGTAGTTAGGTACCTCTGCGATGGTCTGTGGTAAAGTATTACATACTTAATTTGGTGGTTTCCCATGCGACTCTTTACCTCTGTGAATTTGGCCCTCTGCTTTTGGATCTCCATTAAGAAATCTAGGTATGCGGTGGTGTTTTGGTATGGCAATTTACCTCATTCCCTGAAGAGGCGCAGAACAGTGTCTCTGTCTTTCAAATTTAAGAACTTCGCTATAAATGTTCTTGGTGGGCTCCTGGTGTGTGTGTGTGTGTGTGTGGGGGGGGGGGGCATGGAGTATAAGGAAGCATTCTCTCCACTGTGAATATAGGAGAGAATGCTTCCTTACCATATGTTATGAGGTGTTTCTCAAGAAAGCCACTTGGGTCTGGGCCTTCCGCTTTCTCCGGGAGACCCACAAATCTTAGAAAACCGCCAGAGACAGAACAATATAAGACATCTTGACGTGTTAACAGTGCAGTGTTGATCTGCATGTTTGTCTTAGAGGCGCCACGTGGTCCTCAATATTGCTGATGAGGGACTCAGGGAGACATCAATTTTTACCTCTTCCAACTTGGAGGTAAGCGTTGCCTGGCATGTAGCTATGGCCTCCAGTACTTTGTCCGTTACCACTTTTGGGTCAGTCTCCATAACGGGTGGTTCTGGTTCAGTCACTGGGGCTTGTTCAGCACCATGTTCATCTTGATGGCGGTAGCGATCCAGCCTCGCTGCAGCGTCTTTCCTTTCAGGAGTCATGTCGGTGGATAGCAGGAGGTTAAGTAAGTATAGAAGTTGGGGTAGCCTGGGGTGTGTTTTTTATTTTATTTTATGGGTTTCCAAGATTGTTGTAGGATGTGTGTGTGAGCGGAGTTCTTAACCTTTAAGTCCTGCTTTAAGCCATGCTAGGCCATGCCCCCCAATTAAATATTATTCTTAAATAAGCCCCTAAGCAAACTTACTATTCTATAAATGTGGTCTGTGCACAAAAATAACACATAAAAAATATTTTACATTTTAAAGCAGTAGTCCATTTTAAGTTGCATTTTAAAGTGGGGTTTCGTTTTTATTTAACCCTTTCAGTGCCACAGAATGTGTATTCACGTTCTGTGCATGAGAGGCTCAAATTGCCAAAGAATGTGAATACACGTTCTGTGGCTTCCCCTTTAAAAAAAAAAAAAATCGGCGACTGTGCTAGGGGCGATCGGGGGGCAATCCCCTCTAGGTTTCATCCAAATCAGAGGAGGCGATCGGGAGATATCCTACCTTCAAGCTGTCACCGTATAGCAGCAGCCGGTCCCACAAAGAGGAAGTGTTCGATACGTCACCCCGGTGACGTCATGGAGCTTCCTCCTTCACTGGGGTCTTCCCTAAGAGTGATAGGATGCTGCCCCTGGTGATCTAGTGGACTACAATCTCCATTCAGATCACAGTGCAGTACCTGGTATAGTAAAGCTGTCAGTGAGACAGCTTTACTATACTATTTGTGAATGGAACTCAAAGTTCCATTCACAAATAGGATTTTTTTTTAAGTCTTTGCTACTTAGCATTCTGATCACCAAATTATTGATCTTTGCTAATGAATGAAAAATCACTTCCTGGAAAATGATGTCCGGTATGTGATTTTTCCTATCGGATTTCGAATTGGAAAACTGGCATTTATGCCCGTATTCCAAGTTCATTATCATTCCTTAAGATGATTTGATGATCATCTTTGGAAATGATCCAAAAAAAAAAAAACGGAAAATGCACATTAAAAAAATTCTTAAAGTGATAGCGGTTGGGGCTGGGCAGGCATGGGGAATCTTATATAAAAAACTAAAATTTAGGGTGGACATACACTTTAATGTAATACAAAATGTTATTGTCAAAAAACAAATGTAAAAAAGCTATTTTATTCCCCCAACATTGTTTTTTTTAGACCTGTAGTTGTAGCTATTTTAAACCCACCTTCCAATGAAAGTAACCAGGGTCAAGACCTAAATGCCAAGTCCTCAGCCTTGGGTTTACCTTATACCTTTAAACCAATTAGCCAGATTCTGAACATAAGCCGGCTGGCGGCACCAACAGAGTCTGGTTTCTTAACTTCAAGGTGCTAGTAAACCCTGGGGTGAAGCCCTAGCGTTTTATGTACACCCCTGGGTACCCTATTTGGTTTATTTAAAGAATAAACTAAACGGTGGGTGGCTGTAATTATTCTTTAATATTAAATACATGTTTAATTTTATATTCTATTTCCAATCATCTGAGTTGTGCCAATAATTCCTGAGCCACTTGAGAAGTCCGCACTAAAACACATGTTTCACTAATTCACAAGCTATATATTGGTGATTAAAACACTGGTTCTTTCCATATGATACCTAATCAAAAATACACACTCAAATCTTAGGCCTGGTACAAACTATACAATATTTTAACAGATCAACCACAAGGACATTTTAACTAAATCTATAAATTATTGACCTATCATGCGTACTTTAATATGTTTAGTTGATCAGACAAAATATCATCAGCTCTAGCTTCTATCCGACCAACACACAACTGGACTGAGCTGGAACTGGTCATGGATACCAGACCTAAGGTGTCCATATTCCACCATTTCCACAGATTGCAAATTCGATCGGAAAACCATCAGCCTGCGCATGGCTATCTTTACAGCAGGGCTGTAAAAACTGCAGGAGCCAGGTAGCCACAAACAAATGGAATGGAGGGAAATTTCCGATTGCCACTTGGAGTCACAAAGGAATTTTTTTCCCCCCCATCATAAATTTGGTGGGGGGTTTTTTTTTTGCCTTCCTCTGGTTTAACAGTTAGGCAGGAAATGAGGATATTGTTAGATGGGTTGGACTGGATGTATTTAACCTTTAAATACTATACTAATGCAAGGTCACACCTGGCGCATAACTTTTGAGGAGTTTTCTATTGAGGTCTATGGAGCTGCCAACCAAAATGGCTAGATTGGATCCTAGAGCATTCAGAATGGCTCCTTATGGCAAAAATAATTTGGCCATCCCTGCCTTACAGTACCAAGAGCCATGCAGTTACTGCCCTCTTCCCTAGCATGCCGAGTTTAGACATGCTCAGTAACAGTCACACAAAAAGAAAGAGGAATTCTCCCACTAAATGATTAATTATAAAAGATTAATTTCAGATCGGGAGTAATGGATTATTGGTGCAAACAAATGCTGGCAGATTACTCCATGAAAATTAGTAATTTGGTCAAGTTTGAATTTTTTTCTGAACGGTTTGCGAACAAAATTATTTTGCAGGCTGCAGGTTTAGGAATGTTCACAGGTGACTTTGTAGTACATAAGGTTTCAGGGTAAGAATAGTTTTAAAATGTTTCTATTTTCCTGGTAAAAGTATGCAGGTTTCCTAACCATTGCTCTGACATTTCCATTAATCCCAGAAGATCGATCCATCACAAACCCTTCAACAAGTGTCAGAGCACGACAGCCCATCAAGCAGATTCTCCCTTCATGCAAGTAGGCAATTAGAATTTCCTGGCAACTCATTAGCAATGGTCGTCTGATGAAAACAGCATTGCTATCCATGGAGATCTCTAACAGATATGCCTGGCTCAGAAGGGGGTTGAGGTGAGGTTTTCAGTTCTATGTATTGATTGAGGTATCTTTAGTAAGGATATACAAGTGAGGAATCCTTTCTGGACTTCAAGTCAGAAAAATGTGTTTAAGCCAGGGGGGCGTCTTATTTAGATAGCAAGTATTCAATTTTTATAGACTCTAAATTATCTGAGACATAACTGTTCATTTGGATTTCCAATAGCTGTGAAATGTTTAAAGACTATAAAGTTGATTAAGGGATTAACTCTATAATTGAGATTGAGTGAATGGAGGCCTCTAAGCCCTATTACAGGTGGATCAGGGGAACAGCAGAGCAATAGTCAATACTATTAATCATGGTAAGGCAGTTGCACTTATCAATGTAAGTCTGTCATCAGCAATATTCACAAATAAAGCACGCTATCTTTTAAATTATGACACAAGGTAACTTCTCAAAGGAGCCACACACCAGGAACAATTTTTTAATGCGACTTGGTTTGCCAGCTTAAATAAACCCAATTTTATCATTAAGCACATTAAAATAACCCTTCTGTGCTTCAGTATTTAAACCTGTACAAGCCAAAGATTTCCATAAAACTATTTATATTTGGTAATGGTATGATGTAGAGGTGTAGCAATTAACAATACTTTTTGCATATAGAATATTAAGTTGATGCAAAACATCTAATGATTATGAATAAAAGATTTGCCCCCAACCCTAAATCTGTCAAAGTTGTGAAGACTATTGTCTGATGTAGTATAACCATTGCTCACATACAAATAACTTCAAATGATGAAACCCAAATGCTAAAAATTTGCTTGGTAACAAAAAGTAGAATTACAGATTGTTTTACGGGATAATTGTAGCTGTACCAATGCATGTGGGTGCCATTTCAGCATTTTTATTTGCCTTGATTTCAAACTTTTCATCCCTTTGAAAATGAACAAGTCACTTTGCCTAAATGTTAGCTTTAATATAACTATTAGTATAAAGCAGAAATAAAGGGAGTTAATAAATACGGTAATCCCCCTAAAGCAATGTATCAGGGATGACAACAGAGATTGTTTGTCGGACTGTCCTTTTTTGTGCCATGAACATGACCAATATTCAACAAATTCAGACCATTAAGAATTGGCTTGTCACTTTGCACCCACACATGTATGTAAAGCAGCAGTATAATATGGGGTAACTAAATGTGATTGTTACATGTAAACCAGAATTAGGGAAATCTAAATTCCACTTTATGGTATACAGGGGCTTAAAACTAACAGGATGAATAGGTAAGTTGAAAAGCCACTGAAAAGGGCATATTTAAGTGTCATTTTCACATCACCTTACAGGTTTATCACACAAATTTTGTTTTACTTATTCTTTTATTCTTTCTTTAGAATACAGAAGATAAAAATCAGCAGTAGCAGTCTGCTGCCCACGGCTATTTCCGCAACAGTGCTTCGTCCCAGTCAACCACTCACTAGTGACAAACGGTCGGTCCAAATGATCGAGTGGTGTGTACCCAGCTTTAAATAGAGTCCTTTGTATAGTGCCTTAACTAAAGCTATGTATACAAGGGATATAAATCATCACTCAAAATGGGATTTTATTCCGACACCATAGAACTTTTTTTGACCGGCCAGCAAGGCCAAAATATCGGTCACCCATAAATGGGCATACATATCCAACCACACTTTCAACTGATTTGGATGAGCGTTTGACCAACATCAAGGCTGAAAATTAAATTAAGCTCAATAAATTAAAATTTCAGTTGCGACAATCGATCAGGGAGAATTATTAGAACGTGTGTACACAACCTTAGACAAGAGGCCTGCACTGCTCTATGGGGAGGGGAGAATATTCACAAGTCTGCTGCAGCACGGGAAAAATGAAATTGTTCCTCTGGCATCTGGAAGTGATCCGTCCTGATGTCAATGGCGTCTGGCACCCCCCCCCCCCACACACACACACACAGATTGTCATCCAAAGGGGTCCCGATCAGCTGCCAATTATGTGTGGGCTCTATGATTTAATATTACTACTCAGGATTGCAAGATCAGTGAAACAGGTAGGGACACCTATTAAAGGGTAAGTACACACAAAAAAAAACATACCCTTTTGTTATGTGAAAAATGGGCGGTAAGGGAGATTACTTCCATGGATCAACTTTTCTAACCTTATAATTTCTGATCAAGTGTTAACAATTTTTTAAGAAAAAGCAGTTTTAAAAACAAAATAAGAGATCAATTCATTGCCCCAAATCAGTTCCTTACCATACTTTAAGGGGAAGGTCAGCACAAATAGATATGATTTTACAAAAGGCAGCACTTTCTCATTTCAGTAAGCATAATCTGCACATACAGTGATTTCTGTGTAATTAAAGTACAAACTTTTTATTTGCTGGACCCCAGATAGCATCTGTTCTGGTCTCAGTCAAGGACAGTACAAATCTCAAGAGACAGGTAGCCAATGCACATAGAAATTTTTACCTGGCAACTAAATTTAATTGATGGCTATCAACTGGCCATCCCACAGCCAATCAAAAGAAATTATTGCTAAACTGGGTACCTACAGTCTTCATATCTAAAAGATGACAGACAGAATTCTTTAAGATTCTGTCAGTCATTTTTTAACGATCCCCTTACACAAAATCCCAAGTATAGGTAGAACATTCGGGACTGCACATTTCCTTCAATCATAGCCAACTCCCTATACTTTAATACAGGGGGACGACCGCAGCCAAGGAACTTCTCGGCCAGTTCCAAACGATCCCTTTATCGGTGATGTGTGAACATACAGTAGTCCCATACAGTAATAGCCCATACAGTAATAGCCAAATCCAGTATGGCCATTTAAAGTGCAACTAAAGCCTCAAAACAATACTGAATCAGAAGGCAGTATTGGTCAATTTCTACCCTCAACATACTCGAGTCAATAAGTTTTTACTCATTTTTCAGGTAAAAATAGGTACCTCGACTTATACTAGGATCGAGTTATATTCGAGTACATACGGTACATAAATTTAAAGGGGAAAATAAGCACACTGAAAGCTTAGAGAGATTTAGCCGGTAGACACGCTCGTTATTGGTTATGACATCCTCCATCACTGAGGATCTATCCAGTAGAGCCAAGATATAGCTGAAGACGCCAGTATGGATCTTTATTTAGGTACTGATCTAGGATCTGTAAGTAAACCTGTTTTGCAGTTTGTGGAATGTTTCTACAGAAACCTATAAGCTTATTTTGGAGGTGGACATGCTATTTATGCAAACCACACTGTTCTTTAAAATCAGTAATTTGAACTCCTACATTCACTGATTCACTAATCCTTATGATTGCCCTCACTCTAGAGGCAATAATTAGGACAGTTTTAAAGGGTGTCTATGCTTTGAGAAAAATAATAAAATGCTGTCTTCACTTAAAATATAACTTTTCCCAACCCCAATTGCACACACACACACCCCTTCTAAAAGTTGTCACAACCATAGTTTTTAGTTTGCTGCTAGGATCTCCTTGGCAACATGATGCTTGTCTAAGCTGACTACCATGGCAGAAAGAAAACAGGAAGCAAGCACTTGTGAAGCGCAAGTCAGGAAGTTCTTTGTGCAAAAAAAGTACCTTTCTAAGCCTAGTCACCAAGGCAGAGAACGGATGCCGTTAGGAGCAGGTTAACTTGCTATTTAAAATCATATAAACTGCTTGTTAATTTGGCACATTGGACAGAGACCATGCCTTGAGGTTTTAAAATAAAGTGTAGTTCTCCTTTAATCCAACACAGCACAGAAAGCACAAACAACGTCAGGCGGCAACCCAAAAATGTTTTGCATCTTCTAGGAAAGAGCTCATGCAACCTTTTTGTTCAGCATTTAAGGGTCACTAAAGTCCCAAATATACAAAGAGCATAATTGAAACAGAGAGCAATAGCTCCAATCTCCCTTTGTAACTTGCACCAGATACTTGTAAATGAAGAAAGCGCTCATGAAACACACCCACCTTTCACAATGCATGCGCCCTAATTTGAGAAGGGGGGACAGAGTGGATAGCACTCTTCATGTGCCAATATCTGCTGGAGTAGGTACCGTAGTGATTTTGCCTTGAATTGTACTTTTTATTTTGTTCACTATATTTTACATGACCCCAAACCCATTTTCATTCAGAACTGACATCACACCCAAAAATCAACATCAACCTTAGGTGTGCTTGGGTACAGCCACCTCCACTCTTAATTTAGCTTTTGAGCTCAATAGTGACTGCTTCAAATTCACATGAATTTTGTAGTTACTATGCTTCACATATTAAATACAGATTACAGTAATAGCCAGATGACACCCTGCATCATGTGATAGATATACAATATCCTGAGGTGTAATTGTGCATCCAGTAAAGGATACACAAGCCAGTGTGATCAAAGCAATTCTCCCCCTCCTGCAAAGTCTGAAACATGATGATTAAATTTGTAACTAAAAAGCAGTCAAATGGTAAAAGATTGAAAGCATGGTGCTCTAAAACTTACACACCCTACAAAGCACAGACCAGTATGTTCATAGTCTGCAGGTTCAATGAAATCTAACCTTTAACCAACATGACCAAGCAATACACCTACCTAGCCCCTATCCTCCACTGTTTGCATACCACCTCAATACACTCAAACAATCTTCACCTGTTCTTTCATTGGCCATTGTCCTACCCAAAAAAACTGTTCTGCTCAGATCTTTAAACAGAAATCTTAGGTTTAGGCCAAGTGTATGGCCATTTTCCTCTAACATTACCTTGGCTAGTATACTTTCCACAATGTCTGTGCTGCTGCCCTCCCTGCATAATACCAGAGCCTTATCATCGCTCTAGCAGCATGTCCTTATGCCCTTCCCATTAAGGCACTTACAGCAAACCCATATTTAAGGACTGGAAAGTCAACACACCCAGAACCTTACTTCTGGTGACTAAACATTTTAGAAGCTTTTCGAATGATGTCTACGGAGATCATAGTCCCCAAGAACTTAAAATAAAGTGCGACTGGCTCCTTGCATCAAAAGCAGTTTGTTCCCCCGCTGTCGAAACCGTTCCAAGACCAACTAGCTAAACTGTTGAAACAACAAATTATAACAGGGATAGCGCTACATTCAATACCCACTGCACCCATGGGCACAGTGGAGTATGGTTCAAGACCAGTAGATAATGCAAAAAAAAGGGGAATTATTGCAAAGTAATAAAAAAATCTACAATATATTTATATATGTGTGTATGTGAGGGAGTGTGCAGTTGGAGAAAAAAAGGGGTTATTTTCGTTTTTGTGTATGTTCGGCTATGTATTTATGCATCCTATGTATGTCTGTCAATCCTATGTATGTATGTCTGTCAATCCTATGTATGCATGTCTGTCTTTTCTATGTATGTATGTGTCCATACATGTATGTCTATCCATGCTATGAATGTCTGTCTAGCCTATGGATGTCTGTCTGCCTATCCTTTGGATGTCTGTCTATCCTATGTGTCTATCCTATGTATGTATTATTGGCTCTAAGTAGCAAACATGACTGAATCCCATAACATATTTCATGGGGCCCCCAGTGGTCCCCCTCCATGTAAACAGATCGCAGTCCCCCCAAGCTCCGTGTATTTTCATCTCCCCTGCACTATCCCATCCACACCCACCAACCAGGAAGTTAAAGTTAAACCCTACATGCTGCTCCCCCTACTGTCCGTGGGCGGAATCCCATCCCCCTCCCTCGAGCAGGGGCTGCTGGGAGTTGTAGTCCTATACCCAATACTCAAGGATCTGGTGCCCGTGGTACCTTTGAGCGGCGGTAGGGGTGACAGCTCCACCACCGGTCCCTGCCCGCGGAACTGGGACGAACCCTGGGACCGTCTCTGTCTCTGGGCTTTCCGCACCGACTTCCGTGTGAACCCGTCCACCTTCTCCGCCGCCGAGATCGCTGACATGGCGGGGACCGGTAACTCCGGGGTGTGGGTGGGTCAGAGGCCCGAACTCCCGGTCTATCGGCTTCCCGCCATCACCCTCTATTTCCCGTCAGGACACCGGTGGGAAAGTTTTCACCGCGCTCCGTTCTCCATCTCCGGTTACTTTCCCCTCACCGAAGAAGTTTCCGCGCCGCTCCGGAAATCGCCGAGTTTCTCCGAATTCACCGAGTCCGACCTGTGGCGGTCACTGCCAGTCCGCACCCGCCGGGAGATGTGTCCGTGAGTGACAGCTGAGACGCCCAATGGGAGAAGGCGGGAAGCTGTGACGCACTAAGCGAGCTCCCAGAAGACGGATCGGAAGCGATTTACCTCAGTCCACCTGTAGGTGTCAGCGTAGAGCACAGGGGAAAAAGAAGGCGTGGACTTAAGTTAAAGGACGTCACACTTCCATTAGGGGGAATCTGGGATTTGTAGTTTCAACGCCTGCGCGGGCAATGGATGTGATGAGTAAAACGATCCGGGTCAGTAGTTTCCAGTAAAAGAATGCTGGGTAGGCGAACTTCCTATTGGCTGTCAGGACCCAGTATAGACCAATGACAGCCAGGACTGTTTGGCGCCACACCAATCAGGCGCCTATATGCAAATGACTTATTCGTGCTGCTCTGTGATTGGGCAGTATTGCAGTTAATGTACAATGTGGAGTGATGGGTCTGGCTGGGGGTCCAGAGAGACTGAAAAATTGAGGCTTATTCAATAAAAGGGGGAATTAGTCTGCAGCAACCAATCAGATGTTTTATATTTAGTAACCCATCTAAGATCTAAGGCTGGGCACACACAGGCAAATCCTTCGCCCTGACCGACTGTTCACCTCAAAGAAAACCGCCGTGGTCGATATTTTGCCTCGACTGATTCTGCGTTCCATAGATTTACTGACACGTCCGATCTGACATCAGTAGCCGTCTCGGCCTTTTGGCTAAGATCAAGTGTAGTATCTGTTCTTATCAGCTGGGAACGGTAGGGGCATCCCTATGCTGGGGGGGTGTCCTCCTAGTACTACTGATGGGGGCAGGTCTGCACACTACACGCTATTGATCGAAGCCTAAAGCTGGAAGCGTCACTTCCCTGTCTTTCGGAATAAGACTAGGCGAAGTACCTCCCCCGAACGTTAGTTCCAGGTCGAGTGAGGGACCCTCGGTATGGGTGAGTCACCATGTCCATGGCAGGCCAGTACGGGGAGCTACGGAACCAGGTCGAAGCCTTGAGGCAGGGGGGTGTGAAAGCTCGGGCTTCCCAATAGCACTACTGTGCACAGGGAGCACGTGTGTATAGCACTCCTTCACTTTCCTGCCATAGCTGCGGCTATGGCGGAACAATTTTTTATCCCCGACCGAAAGGTTGGGGCCTATTTGGCCCACTCCCCTTATTAATTGTGCACTAGGCACCCTTATTTATTTAACTGGCACTATTCACGTGCACTTTTTGTTTTTTGTTTGTGTGTTTCACGTATTGTGGCGGGATTGCCTGGGTCCTTTTTGGGACCTTCAGGCTCTTCCCATGTGAACCCCCCCTGGAAGCTTCCTGGTGGCAGCTGGGAGCAGAAAGGGAGGGTATGTATGGTGGTTCCTGACGCCTACCGGCTGATGGGACCAATGTAGCCTCCTCCTAGCCCTACGGCTTAACAGCTATGGGCACAAGGGGGAGGCAGATGGATCCCGATCCACTTGCACGTTTGTTGCACTGTGGTGACGATCACAGAAAGCACGTAACCCAGAGCTTTCAATAAAAAAAAATCAGTAGCCGTCGATGCCAACTATTTTTTCAGCCCGAGGGCCACACTTCTCCGTTTTGTGTTATCCGGTAGCGTGTGAGAACCACAGAGCCACATTACTTGCACTGCGATCCCTTTACAGAGTGCCTGCGATCACCATTTTTTGCGGATTGTATGTGCTGCGATTGCACAATATCACACTGCATAAGCAGACTGTAACATGCATGAAACATACACGGATGCGCACATGCTTTATACCCCTTCCATACACTCTAAAGCCTGGTACACACGTTACAATTCTTCCTCCTGACCAACCGTTCAAGACTTTCGACCGGTCGGCCAGGTGGAAGGACTGTCAGTTGCGGCAAAAGCAGACGTGTCCGATAGGTATCACGATCGTTCCTCTATGGACGGCACGATCGGTCATTGTTTTCCGCCCCGTCCGGTCGTAACTTCATTCGGTTCAGACAAGTAACGGTCGGCAATCGGTCAGAGCCACCATACAATAATTCGGGCCATCTGACCAAAACACTGAAATGTCGGTCGGGCCGAATTAATGTATGGTGTGTATTCAGCTTAAGTTTAAATCCACAAAATCGGCTCCTAAGTGTACTTACCAGATCACATTACCTCAGCTCCCTCTGCTGCTCTTTCGCACAAAAGCAGAAGAAGCGGCCTGACCAGCAGCCACGTCATTGATTGGCTGAGTCTCTGCCAATCACAGACGCAGCTGCTGGTCCATCTTTTTTGTTGTTCCGTGCGTAAGAGCAGCAGAGGGGGCCAGGAGCGATCAAATGAAGGCTGGTAAGTATTTTTAGTTGCCAATCTGGGGATTTTAAACCTAGCGAGGTCTAGGTTAAGCTGGGTTCACACTTTACTCCTTTGTCCTGACAGACCACTCGGCACTTCCAACCGGTCAGTCGGATGTCGGTGGCCGTGAAAGTAACCGCGTCCGACAGTTTTCCATGGCCGATCGTGTGGTTCGCAGGGGACTGCATGATTGGTCGTGGTTTTCCAACACGTCTGATCATTAGTTCATCTGAATCGGCATCAGTCGCATCCGGCAGAAGAATGTTCAACATTTTGGCCCAACTGACCAATACACTGAAATGTTGGTCAGGCCTAATTATTGGATGATGTGTACCCAGCTTATAAGGGGATTTCCATCATCTTACTGTTTTTAGTTTTTGGGGGTGAAGCTACCCTTTAATTCACCCTGGGATGTAGCTTTTTAAGGTACAGCCGCACTGAACCACATGGAAAATCCATGATTTTGTGAGTTTCTTTTTGCCATTTTCCCCCTGTTTTGGATTTCCCCATATGCAACAATTCTATTGAAATGGACAGAAATGAAGGAAAATGGTGATCACCTGCATTTCAATATCAGATCATCAGGACACAACACACGTTGTGGTCACTACGATTGCTGTGCTGATAGACCGTAATGCATGGCAGTGGGTCCTAACCCTCGTTGCTTGGCCCCACTACTGAGATTCAAAACCATTTTCCAATCTGATCGCCTTTGGCACCCCGCTCACCAATTATGCGTCCGGCCCCATTGCTTTCCTGTCCAATACCAGAATGCATGCAATTGCCATTTTTTGCCACGGGTGGCATGTATTACTAAATCAGGACCATTCTGGAAAATGCAAAAAAGTGCATAAAACTTGAACAGAAATACATTGCAGTGGGGCCTCAGCCATAAACTTTGAAGTTTTGCTGGGTGATTGGACTATTTCCTGAATGGATAAGAATGGATTCTTTTTTACCTCTGCATGTCAAGTAATTCTAATGGAGGAGGGAGTTACAAGACAAAGATGCGGTTGACAATTTTTTGGCCACAGTCTTGTTGAGTGGATTTATGTCATTCCCGTATATTATGTGTAGCCATTAACTTTAACAAGCTGTGGTCTCTTGGTAAGGAAGTCCATAGTCCAGTTACTTAGGGAACATGTGTATTAGATACCTCCCTAGAGCAAAACAGGACATGAGCTGGGTGTACCAGGAACTGTTCCTAGATGTTTGGAAAAAGGGAATTAATAAATATCTCGTGTTGATCCATTGTTAAGTCTGTACTACAATTTAGTTTTAAAATTCACACTATCAGGGAGATTCAATAAAAGTTCTTATCATTAAAAATGGTGCTAATTTTGCCCCAACCAATCAGATCTTATTTAACATTTGCAAGATAACATCTGATTGGTTGGGGCAAAATTAGCAGCATTTTTAATGATAAGAACTTTTATTGGATCTCCCTATTAGTGTTAGTGACACCTATGACAAAACATTTATTTCCATCATAACCTAAAATTAAATAATAAATGAATGTTCTTACCTTATACTTACCTTATGGCACCCCCATTATCACTTTGCAGCACTTACTGCATCATGGGAGTGAAGTATGGTAAGAGTGGAGTTCTACAAGTCTTTAAAGGCCTCATTTGGAATATGCGGTGCAGTTTTGGAATCCCATATACAAAAGGGACATCTTGGAAATGGAAGCAGTTCAGAGACGGTCAACTAAATTAATAGGGGTAAGGGGCATGACCAGGGTTGCCAGATTTTGTTTGTCCCCTAGCGGGAGGGATTAGACAAGTTAGGGCTGTTTAAATTGAAGAAGCAATGTTTGTGTGGGGATATGATCACTTTATACAGATATATTAATGGGCCATACAATAAACTCTTTGGTGCATTGTTCACTAATAGGTCATCAGAGGACTCGTGGAAATCCTTTAAAATTAGAAGAAAAGAAGTTTCATCTTCAGGTTAAGAAAAGTTTCTTTACAGTGAGAACGGTGAAAATGTGGAACTGTCTTACAGCAGATGTGGTAATGGCAAGTTCATTAAATAGCTTTAAAAGTGGCTAGATAAGTTTCTAAAACTAAATAATATTGAGAATTATTGGTATTAATACAATACATATACTGTAGTTATGGTTGGTACGGGACACTATATAATATTGAGAATTACTGATATTAATACATATACTATAGTTATGGTTGGTACAGGGATACTATATAATATTGAAAATTACTGGTATTTATACATAAACTGTAGTTCTGTTTTTTACGGGGATATTATATAATATTGAAAATTACTGGTATTAATACATATACTGTAGTTCTGGTTGGTACAGGGATACTATGTAATATTGAAAATTACAGGTATTAAAACATATATTGTAGTTCTGGTTGGTACGGGGATACTATATAATATAGAGAATTACTGGTATTAATACATATACTGTAGTTCTGGTTGGTAAGGTGATACTATATAATATTCTGAATTACTAGTATTAGCACATATACTGTAGTTCTGGTTGGTAAAGGGATACTGGATACTATATAATATTTAGAATTACTGGTATTAATACATATACTTTAGTTCTGGTTGGTACAGGGATACTATATAATATTGAGAATTACTGGTATTACATATACTGTAGTTCTGGTTGGTACAGGGATTCTATATAATATTTAGAATTACTGGTATTAATACATATATTTTAGTTCTGGTTTGTACGTTGATACCACTATGTAATATTGAGACTTACTGGTATTAATACATATACTGTAGTTCTGGTATCTGGTTGGTACAGGGATACTATATAATTTTGAGAATTACTGGTATTATTACATATACTGTAGTTCTGGTTGGTACAGGGATACTATATAATATTGAGAATTACCGGTATTAATACATATACTGTAGTTCTGATTGGTACGGGGATACTATATAATTTGAGAATTACTGGTATTAATACATATACTGTAGTTCTGGTTGGTAGGGGATACTATATAATATTGAGAATTACTGGTATTATACATTACTGTATTCTGGTGGTACAGGGATACTGTATAATATTGAGAATTACTGGTATTAATACATATACTGTAGTTCTGGTTGGTACGGGGATACTATATAAATATAGAGATTACTGGTATTAATACATATACGTAGTTTCTGGTTGGTATGGGGATACTATATAATATAGATAATTACTGGTATATACATATACAGTAGTTTGGTTGGTACGGGATACTATATAATATAGAGAATTACTGGTTTTAGTACATATATTGTAGTTCTGGTTGGTCGAGGATACTATATAATATTGAGAATTACTGGTATTAATACATATACTGTAGTTGTTGGTACAGGGATACTATATAATATTGAGAATTACTGGTATTAATACATATACTGTAGTTCTGGTTGGTACGGGGATACTATATAATATTGAGAATTACTGGTATTAATACATTAACTGTAGTTCTGGTTTATTCAGGGATACTATATAATATTGAGAATTACTGGTATTAATACATATACTGTAGTTCTGGTTGGTACGGGGATACTATATAATATTGAGAATTACTGGTATTAATACATATACTGTAGTTGTTGTTGGTACAGGGATACTATATAATATTGAGAATTACTGGTATTAATACATATACTGTAGTTCTGGTTGGTATGGGGATACTATATAATATTGAGAATTACTGGTATTAATACATTAACTGTAGTTCTGGTTGATTCAGGGATACTATATAATATTGAGAATTACTGGTATTAATACATATACTGTAGTTCTGGTTGGTACGGGGATACTATATAAATATTGAGAATTACTGGTATTAATACATATAATGTAGTTCTGGTGGGTACAGGATACTATTAATATTGAGAATTACTGGTATTAATACTATACTGTAGTTTCTGGTTGGTACAGGGATACTATGTAAATTGAGAATTACTGGTATTAATCACATATACTGTAGTTCTGGTGGGTACGGGATACCGTATAATATTGAGAATTACTGGTATTAATACATATTCTGTAGTTCTGGTTGGTACGGGGATACTATATAATATAGATAATTACTGGTATTAATACATATACAGTAGTTCTGGTTGGTACGGGGATACTATATAATATAGAGAATTACTGGTTTTAGTACATATATTGTAGTTCTGGTTGGTCGAGGATACTATATAATATTGAGAATTACTGGTATTAATACATATACTGTAGTTGTTGGTACAGGGATACTATATAATATTAGAATTACGGATTAATACATTACTGTAGTTCTGTTTGGTACGGGGATACATATAATATTGAGAATTACTGGTATTATACATTAACTGAGTCTGGTTAATTCAGGGATACTATATAATATTGAGAATTACTGGTATTAATACATATACTGTAGTTCTGGTTGGTACGGGGATACTATATAATATTGAGAATTACTGGTATTAATACATATACTGTAGTTTGTTGTTGTACAGGGATACTATATATATGAGAATTACGGTATTAATACATATACTGTAGTTCTGGTTGGTATGGGGATACTATATAATATTGAGAATTACTGGTATTAATACATTAACTGTAGTTCTGGTTGATTCAGGGATACTATATAATATTGAGAATTACTGGTATTAATACATATACTGTAGTTCTGGTTGGTACGGGGATACTATATAAATATTGAGAATTACTGGTATTAATACATATAATGTAGTTCTGGTGGGTACAGGGATACTATATAATATTGAGAATTACTGGTATTAATACATATACTGTAGTTCTGGTTGGTACAGGGATACTATGTAATATTGAGAATTACTGGTATTAATACATATACTGTAGTTCTGGTGGGTACAGGGATACCGTATAATATTGAGAATTACTGGTATTAATACATATTCTGTAGTTCTGGTTGGTACGGGGATACTATATAATATAGAGAATTACTGGTATTAATACATATACTGGAGTTCTGGTTGATTCAGGGATACTATATATATAGAGAATTACTGTATTAATACATATATGTAGTTCTGGTTGGTCGAGGATACTATATAATTGAGAATTACTGGTATTAATACATATACTGTAGTTTCTGGTTGTACGTCGGACTATATAAATATTGAGAATTACTGGTATTAATACATATATGTAGTTCTGGTGGGTACAGGGATACTATATAATATGAGAATTACTGGTATTAATACATATACTGTAGTTCTGGTTGGTACAGGGATACTATGTAATATTGAGAATTACTGGTATTATACATATACTGTAGTTCTGGTGGGTACAGGGATACTGTAATATTGAGAATTACTGGTATTAATACATATTCTGTAGTTCTGTTGGTACGGGATACTATATAATATAAAGAATTACTGGTATTAATACATATACTGGAGTTTCGGGTTGATCAGGATACTATATAATATAGAGAATTACTGGTATTAATACATATATTGTATTTCTGGTTGTCGGGATACTATATAATATTGAGAATTACTGGTATTAATACATATACTGTAGTTTGTTGGTAGGGATACTATATAATATTGAGAATTACTGGTATTAATACATATACTGTAGTTCTGGTGGTACGGGGATACATATAATATTGAGAATTATGGTATTAATACATTAACTGTAGTTCGGTTGATTCAGGGATACTATATATATAGAGAATTACTGGTATTAATACATAACTGTAGTTCTGGTTGGTACAGGGATACTATATAATATTGAGAATTACTGGTATTAATACATATACTGTAGTTCGGTTTGGTACGGGATACTAATAATATGATTACTGGTATTAATACATTAACTGTAGTTCTGGTTGATTCAGGGATACTATATAATATTGAGAATTACTGGTATTATACTATACTGTAGTTCTGGTTGGTACGGGAATACATATAATATTGAGAATTACTGGTATTAATACATATACTGTAGTTGTTGTTGGTACAGGGATACTATATAATATTGAGAATTACTGGTATTAATACATATACTGTAGTTCTGGTTGGTATGGGGATACTATATAATATTGAGAATTACTGGTATTAATACATTAACTGTAGTTCTGGTTGATTCAGGGATACTATTTATATGGATTACTGGTATTAATAACATATACTGTAGTTCTGGTTGGTACTGGATTATATAATATTGAGAATTACTGGTATTAATACATATACTGTAGTTCTGGTGGGTACATGGATACTATATAATATTGAGAATTACTGGTATTAATACTATACTGTAGTTCTGGTTGGTACAGGAACTCATGTATATTGAGAATTACTGGTATTATACTATACTGTATTTCTGGTTGGTACGAGATACTATGTAATATTGAGAATTACTGGTATTATACATATACTATTTTCTGGTTGGTACAGAGATACTATGTAATATTGAGAATTACGTATTAATACATTACTGTATTCTGGATACTTTCTGATTGCCATTTGGAGTCAGGAAGGATTCCCCCCCCCTCCCTTTTTTTTTTAGCTGGGGCTTTTTGCCTTCATGGGGATCAACTGTTAGATAGGTTGAAACAGTTGGACTAGAAGGAGGTATGTCTTTATTCAACCTTAATTACTATGTTACTATGTTCACCCCTCGAATGAAACATACCCTTTAAGAAAAGGAGTTTGGATGTGTTTCTGGAAACAAGGAATGTTGCAGGTTACTGGTATTTATAAATAAAGTAGAGTTGATCCAGGGAAATTTCCGGAAAAAGAAGGCGTGACTTAAGTTAAAGGACGTCACACTTCCATTAGAG
This sequence comes from Hymenochirus boettgeri, assembly GCA_019447015.1. Taxonomy (NCBI): domain Eukaryota; kingdom Metazoa; phylum Chordata; class Amphibia; order Anura; family Pipidae; genus Hymenochirus; species Hymenochirus boettgeri. The sequence continues at coordinate 23,778,246 of CM033473.1, read as the reverse complement.
GGGAATCTGGGATTTTGTAGTTTCAACGACACCTGCGCGGGCATGGATGTGATGAGTAAACGATCCGGGTCAGTAGTTTTCCAGTAAAAGAATGCTGGGTAGGCGGAACTTCCTATTGGCTGTCAGGACCAGTATAGACCAATGACAGCCAGGACTGTTTGGGCCACACCAATCAGGCCGCCCATATGCAAATGACTTATCGTTGGTGCTTGTGATTGGGCAGTTTGCCTTAATGTACAAGTGGGAGATGATGGGTGGCGTGGGGGTCCGAGGAGAATAAAATTGAGGCTTATTCAATAAAGGGGGAATTAGTCTGCAGCAACCAATCAGATGTTTTATATTTAGAACCATCTAAGATCTAAGGCGGCGGGCACACAGGCAAATCCTTCGCCTGACCGACTGTTCACCTCAAAGAAAACCGCCGTGGTCGATATTTTGCCTCGACTGATTCTGGTTCCATAGATGTACTGACCGTCCGACTTCTGACATCAGTAGCCGTCTCGGCCTTTTGGCTAAGATCAAGTGTAGTATTGTTCTTATCAGCTGGAACGGTAGGGGCACCCTATGCTGGGGGGGGTGTCCTCCTAGTACTAAGATGGGGGCAGGTCTGACACACTACACGCTATTGATCGAAGCCTAAAGCTGGAAGCGTCACTGCCCTGTCTTTCGGAATAAGACTAGGCGAAGTACCTCCCCCGAACGTAGTTCCAGGTCGAGTGAGGGACCCTCGGTATGGGTGAGTCACCATGTCCATGGAGGCCAGTACGGGGAGCTACGAACCAGGTCGGAAGCTTGAGGCAGGGGGTTGTGAAAGCTCGGGGTCCCAATAGCACTACTGTGCACAGGGAGCACGTGTGTATAGCACTCCTTCACTTTCTGCCATAGCTGCGGCTATGGCGGAAAACAATTTTTATCCCGACCGAAAGGTTGGGCACTATTGGCCCCATCCCTTATTAATGTGCACTAGGCACCCTTATTTATTTAACTGGCACTATTCACGTGCACTTTTTGTTTTTTGTTTGTGTGTTTCACGTATTGTGGCGGGATTTGCCTGGGTCCTTTTTGGGACTCAGGCTCTTCCAGTGGAACCCCCCCTGGAGATTCCTGGTGGCAGCTGGGAGCAGAAAGGGGGGTATGTATGGTGGTTCTCCTGACCTACCGGTCGATGGGACCAATGTAGCCTCCTCCTAGCCCTACGGCTTAACAGCTATGGCACAAGGGGGAGGCAGATGGATCCCGATCCACTTCACGTTTGTTGCAACTGTGGTGACGATCACAGAAAGCACGTAACCCAGAGGCTTCAATAAAAAAAAAATCAGTAGCCGTCGATGCCAACATTTTTTCAGCCCGAGGGCCACACTTACGGCTTTTGTGTTATCCGGTAGCGTTGTGTGAGAACCACAGAGCCACATTACTTGCACTGCGATCCCTTACAGAGTGCCTGCGATCACCATTTTTTGCGGATTGTAGTGCTGCGATTGCAACAATACACACTGCATAAGCAGACTGTAACAGCATGAAAACAACACGGATGCGCACATGCTTTATACCCCTTCCATACACTCTAAAGCTGTACACACGTTACAATTCTTCCTCCTGACCCAACCGTCAAGACTTTCGACCGTGCGGCCAGGTGGAAGGACTGTCAGGGCGGCAAAAAGCAGACGTGTCCGATAGGTATCACGATCGTTCCTCTAGGACGGCACGACGGTCATTGTTTCCGCCCGTCCGGTCGTAACTTCATTCGTTCGACAAGTAAAGGTCGCAATCGGTTCAGAGCCACCATACAATAATTCGGGCCATCTGACCAAAACACTGAAATGTCGGTCGGGCGAATAAATGTATGGTGTGTATTCAGCTTAAGTTTAATCCACAAAAATCGGCTCCTAAGTGTAATTACCAGATCCAATACTCAGCTCCCCTGCTGCTCTTTCGCACAAAAGCAGAAGAAGCGGCTGACCAGCAGCACGTCATTGATGGCGGATCTATGCCAATCACAGACGCAGCTGCTGGTCTCTTTTTTGTTGTTTCGGCGTAAGAGCAGCAGAGGGGGCCAGAGCGATCAAATGACGGCTGGTAAGTATTTTTTGTGCCAATCTGGGGATTTAAACTAGCGAGGTAGGTTAAGCTGGGTTCACACTTACTCCTTTGTCTGACGACCAAACTCGCACTTCCAACCGGTAGTCGGGATGTCGGGTGGCGTGGAAAGTTAACCGCGTCCGACAGTTTCCGGGCCGATCGTGTGGTTCGCAGGGGACTGCATGATTGTCGTGTTTTCCAACACGTCTGATCATTAGTTCATCTGAATGGCATCAGTCGCATCCGGCCGAAGAATGTTCAACATTTTGGCCCAAACTGACCAATACAACTGAAATTGTTGGTCAGGCCATTATTGGATGATGTGTACCCAGCTTATAAGGGGATTTCCATCATCTTACGTGTTTTTAGAGTTTTGGGGGTGAAGCTACCCTTTAATTCACCCGGGATGTAGCTTTTTAGGGTACAGCCGCACCTGAAACCACATGGAAACCATGATTTTGTGAGTTCTTTTGCCATTCCCCTGTTTGGATTTCCCCATATGCAAAAATTCTATTGAAATGTGACAGAAATGAAGGAAAATGTGTGATCACCTGCATTTCAAATCAGATCATCAGGACACAACACACGTTGTGGTCACTACGTTGCTTGCTGATAGACCGTAATGCTGGCAGTGGGTCCTAACCCTCGTTGCTTGGGCCACTACTGAGATTCAAAACCATTTTCCAATCTATCTGCCCTTTGGCACCCCGCTCACCAATATGGTCCGGGCCCCATTGCGTTTCCTGTCCAATACCAGAATGCATGGCAATTGCCATTTTTGCCACGGGTGGCATGTATATTAAACAGGACATTCGGAAAATGCAAAAAAGTGCTAAAACTTGAAACAGAAATACATTGCAGTGGGGCCTCAGCCATAACTTTGAAGTTTTGTGGGTGATTGGACTATTTCCTGATGGATAAGAATGGATTCTTTTTACCTCTGCATGCAAGTAATTTTAAGGAGGAGGAGTACAAGACAAAGATGCGGTTGACAATTTTTTGGCCACAGTCTTGTTGAGTGGATTTATTGTCATTCCCGTTATTTTGTGTTAGCCTAACTTTAACAAGCGTGGTCTTCTTGGTAAGGAAGTCCATAGTCCAGTACTTAGGGAACATGGTATTAGATACCTCCCTAGAGCAAAACAGACATGAGCTGGTGTTACCCGGAACTGTTCTAGATGTTTGGAAAAGGGAAATAAATATCTCGGTTGATCCATTGTAAGTCTGTACTTACAATTTAGTTTTAAAATTCACACTATCAGGGAGATTCAATAAAAGTTCTTATCATTAAAAATGGTGCTAATTTGCCCCAACCAATCAGATCTTATTAACATTTGCAAGATAACATCTGATTTTGGGGGCAAAATTAGACAGCATTTTAATGATAAGAACTTTATATGGATCTCCCTATTAGTGTAGTGACACCTATGACCAAAAACAGTTATTTCCCATCATAACCTAAAATTTAATAATAAATGAATGTCTTACCTATTACTACTTATGGCCACCCCCATTATCCATTTGCAGCACTTACGCATCAGGGTGAGTATGGTAAGAGTGGAGTTCTACAAGTCTTTAAAGGCTCATTTGGAATTAGCGGTGCAGTTTTGGAATCCCATTAAACAGGGGACATCTTGGAAATGGAAGCAGTTCAGAGACGGTCAACTAAATTAATAGGGTAAGGGGCAGACCGGGTTGCCAGATTTTGTTTGTCCCCTAGCGGGAGGATTAGACAAGTTAGGGCGTGTAAATTGAAGAAGCAATGTTTGTGTGGATATGATCACTTTATACAGAATATAATGGGCCATACATAAACTCTTTGGTGACATTGTCACTAATAGGTCATCAGAGGGACTCGTGGAAATCCTTAAAAGTAGAGAAGAAAGAAGTTCACTTCAGTTAAGAAAGTTCTTTACAGTGAGAACGGTGAAAAGTGGAACTGTCTACAGCGAATGTGGTAATGGCAAGTTCATTAATAGCTTTAAAAGTGGCTAGATAAGTTTCTAAACTAAATTAATATTGAGAATATTGGTATTAATACAATACTATACTGTAGTTATGGTTGGTAAGGGACACTATATAATTTGAGAATACTGATATAATACAATATACTATGTTATGGTTGGTACAGGGGATACTAATATATTGAAAAATACTGGTATTTATACATAAACTGTTAGTTCGTTTGTTTTTACGGGGATATTATATAATATTGAAAATTACTGGTATTAATACATATACTGTAGTTCTGGTTGGTACAGGGATACTATGTAATATTGAAATTACAGGTATTAAAACATTATATGTAGTTCTGGTTGGTACGGGGATAATATATAATATAGAGAATTACTGGTATTAATAATATATACTGTAGTTTTTGGTTGGTAAGGTGATACTATATAATATTCTGAATTACTAGTATTAGCACATATACTGTAGTTTGGTGGTAAAGGATACTGGATACTATATAATATTTAGAATTACTGTTTAATACATATATCTTTGTTCTGGTGGTACAGGGATACTAATAATTGAGAATTACTGGTATTACATATACGTATTTGGTTGGTACAGGATTCTATATATATTTAGATTACTGGTATAATACAATATTTTAGTTCTGGTTTGTACGTGGATACTATAAATATTGAGAATTACTGGGATTAATACAATATTTTGTTCTGGTTTGTACGTGGATACCACTATGTAATATTGAGATTACTGGTATTAATACATATACTGTAGTTCTGGTATCTGGTTGGTACCAGGGATATACTATATAATTTTGAGGAATTACTGGTTATATTACAGTATACGTAGTTCTGGTTGGTACAGGGAATACTATATAATATTGAGAATTACCGGTATTAATAACATATCTTGTGTTCTGATTGGTACGGGGATACTATATAATATGAGAAAACGGTATTAATACATATACTGTAGTTCTGGTTGGTACGGGTGGATCATAATATTGGAATTACTGGTATTAATACATATACTGTAGTTCTGGTGGGTACAGGGATCTGTATAATATTGAGATACTGGTATTAATACATATACTTTAGTTCTTGGTTGTACGGGGAGGATTACATATATATAGAGAATTACTGGTATTATAACATATACTGTAGTTCTGGTTGGTATGGGGATACTATATAATATAGATATTACTGGTATTAATACATATACAGTAGTCTGTTGTTGGTACGGTGGATACTATATAATATAGAGAATTACTGGTTTAGTACATTATGTAGTTCTGGTTGGTCGAGGAACTATATAATATTGAGAATTACTGGTATAATACATATACTGTAGTTGTTTGGTACAGGGATACTATTAAATTGAGGCATTAACCTGGTATTAATACATATACTTGTAGTTCTGGTTGGTACGGGGATACTATATATATGAGAATTCTGGTATTAAAACATTAAGTGTAGTTCTGGTTTATTCAGGGATTACTAATTAATATTGAGAAATACTGGTATTTAATACATATACTGTAGTTCTGGTGGTAGGGGACTACTATAGATAATATTGGAATTACTGGTATTAAACATATACTTGTGTTGTGTTGGTACAGGGATACTATATATATGAGAATTAGGTATAATACATATACTGTGTTCTGTTGGTATGGGGATACTACTATATATTTGAGAATTACTGTATTTAATACATTAACTGAGCTCTGGTTGATTCAGGGATACTAGATAATATTGAGAATACTGGTATTAATAACATACGTTAGTTCTGGTTGGTACGGGGATTACTATTAAATATTGAGAATTACTGGTATTAATAATATAATGTCGTTCTGGGGGTACAGGGATACATATAATATTGAGAATTACTGGTATAATACATATACTGTAGTCGGTTGGTAAAGGATACTATGTAATATGAGAATTACTGGTATTAATACATATACTGTAGTTCTGGTGGGTACAGGGATACCGTATAATATTGAGAATTACTGGTAAATACAATTCTGTAGTTCTGGTTGTTACCGGGGATCTTCTAATAATATAGATAATTAAGGGTATTAATACATAACAGTAGGTCTGGTTGGTAACGGGGATACTATAATATAGAGAATTACTGGTTTTAGTACATAGATTGTGTTGGTTGGGTCGAGGATACTATTAATATATGGAATTAATGGTATGAATACATAAGTAGTTGTTGGTACAGGGATACTATATAATATTGAGAATTACTGGTTTATAATACATAACTTAGTTCTGGTTGGTACGGGGATACTATATAATATTGAGAATTACTGGTATTAATACATTAACTGTAGTTCTGGTTAATCAGGGATACTATATAATATTGAGAATTACTGGTATGTAATACATATACTGTAGTTTGGTTGGTACGGGGATACGGGTATATAATATTGAGAATTACTGTATTAATACATATACTGTAGTTTGTTGGACAGGGATACTATATATATTGAGAATTACTGGTTAATACATATACTTAGTTCTGGTTGGTATGGGGATACTATATAATATTGAGAATTCAAGGTATTACTTACTGTAGTTCTGGTTGATTCAGGGATACATTAATATTGAAATACTGGTATTATCACATATACTGTAGTTCTGGTTGGTACGGGGTACTATATAAATATGAGAATTACTGGTATTAATACATATAATGTAGTTCGTGGTGGGTACAGGAACTATATAATATTGAGAATTACTGGTATTATAAATTACTGTGTTCTGGTTGGTACAGGGAACTATGTAATATTGAGAATTACTGGTATAATACATATACTGTAGTTTCTGGTGGTACAGGATACCGGATAATATTGAGAATACTGGTATTAAACATTCTGTAGTTCTGGTTGGTACGGGGATACTATATAATATAAAGAATTACTGGTATTAATACATATACTGGAGTTCTGGTTGATTCAGGGATACTATATAATATAGAGAATTACTGGTATTAATACATATATTGTAGTTCTGGTTGGTCGAGGATACTATATAATATTGAGGAATATGGTATTAATACATATACTGTAGTTTCTGGTTGTACGGGATACTAATAATATTGAGAATTACTGGTATACTACATATAATTGTAGTGTTCTGGTGGGTACAGGGATACTATATAATATTGAGAATTACTGGTTTATACATATACTGTAGTTCTGGTTGGTACAGGGATCTATGTAATATTGAGAATTACTGGTATTAAACATATACTGTAGTTCTGGTGGGTACAGGGATACTGTATAATATTGAGGAATTACTGGTATTATACATATTCTGTAGTTTGGTGGTACGGGGATACTATATATAAAGAATTATGGTATTAATACATATCTGGAGTTCTGGGTTGATTCAGGGATACTATATAATATAGAGAATTACTGGTATTAATACATATATGTAGTTCTGGTTGGGGCGAGGAACTATATAATATTGAGAATTACTGGTATTAATACTATACTGTAGTTGTGGTACAGGGGACTATATAATATTGAGAATTACTGGTATTAATACATATACTGTAGTTCTGGTTGGTACGGGGATACTATATAATATTGAGATTACTGGTATTAATACATTAACTGTAGTTCTGGTTGTGATCAGGGATACTATATAATATAGAGAATTACTGGTATTAATACATATACTGTATGTCTGGTTGGTACAGGGTACTATATAATATTGAGAATTACTGGTATTAATACATATACTGTAGTTCTGGTTGGTACGGGGATACTATATAATATTGAAATTACTGGTATTAATACATTAACTGTAGTCTGGTTGATTCAGGGATACTATATAATATTGAGATTACTGGTATTTATATACATTACTGTAGTTCTGGTTGGTAGGGGATATATAATATTGAGAATAATGGTATTAATACATATACTGTGTTGTTGTTGGTACAGGGTACATATAATATTGAGAATTACTGGTATTAATACATATACTGTAGTTCTGGTTGGATGGGGATACTATATATATGAGAATTACTGGTATTAATTACATTAACTGTAGTTCTGTTGATTCAGGGATAACTATATATTGAATTACTGGTATTAATCATATACTGTAGTTCTGGTTGGTACGGGATACTACTATAAATATTGAGAATTACTGGATTTATACATATACGTGTTCTGGTGGGTACATGGATATATAATATTGAGAATTATCTGATTAATACATTACTTGTAGTTCTGGTTGGTACAGGGTATACTATGTAATATGAGATTACTGGTATTAATACATATACTGTATTTTGGTGGGTACAGAGATACATGTAATATTGAGAATTACTGGTATTAAACATATACTGTATTTCGGTGGTGGTACAGAGATACTATGTAATATTGGAGAAGTACTGGTATTATACATTAACTGTAGTTCTGGGATACTTTCTGATTGCCATTGTGAGTCAGGAAGGATTCCCCCCCCCTCCCTTTTTTTTTAGCTGGGGCTTTTTGCCTTCATGGGGATCAACTGTTAGATAGGTTGAAACAGTTGGACTAGAAGGAGGTATGTCTTTATTCAACTAATTACTATGTTACTATGTTCACCCCTCGAATGAAAACATACCCTTTAAGAAAAGGAGTTGGATGTGTTTCTGGAGGAAACAAGGAAGTTGCAGGTTACTGGTATTATAAATAAAGTAGGTTGATCCAGGGAAATTTCCGATTGTCACTTTGAGTCAGGAAGGATTTTTTTCCCTTTTTATACTGGGTGTTGTGTTTTTTTCCCCCTTCCTTTGGATCAAATGTAAGGCAGGAAATGTGGAAATGTGGGAAATGTGGGAATTGCTGAGTAGGTTGGACTAGATGGACTTATGTCTTTATTTAACATTAAAGGGCATCTCCACCCCTCCTATAAAATTCATATACTGTAGTCCACCCCCCAAAACCCTATTTACGCTCTCCCGGTATTTATATTTAGAAGAGATGCTCCCAAAGTTAGATAATCACCTTACAAATCCCTGATCCACCAGCACAGGGAGCCACTGGTTAAATTTACATTTTAAAATATATCAGTTTGGGTTCCCATTACATTACCTCTCTGTGTATAAATAAATGCTTTCTAAACACTGACATCCAGTTTGCAGGACCCCTAATACAGACTGTAAGGCTGAGGCCACACTACAACGCTCCGAATATTTCTATGCGGTGTTAGTAAAATAATATTATTATAAAAATCCGTGCGTTTACTTGGTGCACGCAAACGCATCGGAAATCGCAGGAATTTTAGCATTCCCACGATTTCCATGTTAAACAAAATTGCATGCGCAAACAGACTAAAAACGCATTAGTGTGGCCTAGCCCTTATGGTCTTGCCCTTGACTCAGCGCATGGGTTGATTCAGTTGCTCAGTAGAGAACTGAGCATGCTTGACCCATCCAACAGCCAATCAGTAGAAATTACTGTTAGGAACATTCCAAGGAAGTGGTGCATTCTGGGAAGAAGAAGGATTGTTACAGAACCAGAAATGGCTGCTCATTAATGACAACAGCAGGGAATAGCATTGAGAATATGTAGGATAACTAGGTATATGTAATATATAAATAATATTTTCCACTGAACTTTCCCTTTAAGCTATTAAGGCAAATAAGTATTTATAGAACTGTTTTCCTGCAACCATCTATTTTCACAACATTTAGAGCACGGCCATACTGCAACGCAATCGCACACAATTTCATGTGCGATTTTGTTGCATTTGCGCATGCGTTTTTTGATTAAGTACTGGAAAATGCATGCGGTCGCAATTTAAAATGCGAAACGCAAATCGCAACGCACCCGAAAACACGCGCTTTCGGGTGCGTTGACGCATTTTTAATGATCTGAAAAAAACGCAAGTGCAAACGCACAAAAAACGCAGCTGTGTGGCCTAGCCCTTAATGTACTTTTCTAATGTATTCCATGCGCCCATGAATTAATACAAGTAACCGCGTGTGAGTGCTGAACAAATAAATGCTGATGTCGTAGATAAATAAGGGATTTTTTGTATGTACATATTATGAAAGCAGTTAAAGTCAATGTTTATAGCGAAAGCCGATTTGTGTCTGTCCTTTAATCTTGTTACGATCCCCGTACATTGTAATGTTTCCAGGAGCCTTGCAGAGACCACATATTGATTGGCCCGGAAGATGTGAACATTTTCCCTACTGCAGAATAAGCAAACCCACTGTGTACAGAACTTCCTTGGCTTCCTTTTCTATTTCTTTCTGTTTGTTTTGTATTTGTCTGTTTGCTTTGTGTTTATACTGGATGGTTTTGTGGATGTTCTGTTTATGAAAGAGATAAAGTTGCCCCGAGTCTTTTGAAAAGCCTAATGACCTGGAATTGTGTATTTTTTTCCTGGATGATTTAATTGTGCTAGACACATATTAGAATAACAGAGATTACATAAAGACGAAAGGAAAGATCAAGATTTTCTGGCTTAGGCTACCCTTCTGGTAGAAAAACTAAAAATGCAGTGTTTAAAGGGTTACTTTACTTAAAAGGAAGGATTTTCTTTTCATTTGGAGTCAGGAAGGAATTTTCCTTCCCCTTTTTTTAGCTGGTGTTTTTTGCCTTCCTCTGGATCAACTGTTAGGAAGGGATAAAAAAAAGTGAATAGGTTGGACTTGATGGACATATGTCTTTATTCAACCTCAATTACTATTTACTACGTATGTTAACCCCCAGCACTGGAATCTAGCTTTTTTTTTTTTTTTTTTTGTTGCCAACAAAATGCCTACAAAGCCACCAATAGTATTTCTACAAAGAGAAATCTTTGTTTGAAATAATTTTCTTATATAAAAGCCCAAAATGTCTTTTTGATTCTCACAATTATTTCCAATTTATTTGAATTGAAAGAACCAATTGAAATGCACCTACTTCCACTGTTGATCTTCAGCAGGTTGCAAGCGATTAGAATGGGAAGAACCAATTGAAATGCACCATCTTGCAAGATGGGATCGATGGGTCAACTGTTTAATATCTGCAATCGGTTAAAAAACGAGAGAAAGGGCAGCAATGTTTTTTTTCCCTAAATGAATCAGACAATAAATTAATCCCATGTATTGCATGCTTATTATAATTTTCCTGGATATCAAAAGAGAATTAAAGCTAAATTGTATTCAAGGGAAATCTCAAACCTAACTCCAAAAGACTGGTAGGTGCAGCACCCTTCAACCCCAAGTTCGTAATGCTTAAAGGGTATCTCCACTGAGGAAAAAGCATTTTTTTTTGGTTTATTTTAAAGTACACCATCCCCCAACCCTCCCCCTACTTTTTTTTCCCCAGAATCCCTTTCGTTTGATTGTACAGCATGGGAAAGTTGTGCCAGGTTCCTGGGGTGTGTCTTACCCTGTGTGGGAGTGCTGTCACTCAATGTGCATCATTCCTGGTAGCAGACACACCCACTTGGCTGCCGTAAGAAATCCTTTCCTCCCTGACTCTCTAAGTCATTTTTCCAGCTGATTATGCAGAGAGAGACAGGGGAGGAAAAGTTAAACCTCTTCCCACACTACTGTAACAAATACAGGGGAACTTGTGTGTTTTAATAAAGATTGTTTGTGTCTAACCTAAGATGATTTCATAGGGGATGGGGGGATAAGGCAATCTGGTATGGGAGGGAGTGGGAGAGAGAAAAAGGAAGTACCTGATTACTCCTCCATTAATTAGTGAGGTCAGCAAGCTGCTCACATTCTGCGCATGCACTAAAGGAAAACATGCGTCACATTTCCACCATCCACATATCTATCCTTACAACCCAGGTGACTTTTAGCAGTGGAGATACCCTTTAATTTATTCCACAAATTCCCCATAGATAGATAATAATCCAGATCTTTGCCAGTCCCTGCCATTTCCTACCCAGTGCTTCTATGTAGAAGATGTCAGTCACACCCAGTGACAGTGATGTCATGGCTAATTACTTAATGTTCCTTCCAGTGCCACTATGTGTGAGCTTGTGAAAGAGGAGGTGGTGTCTTCTGCAAAATATCTAGTATCTACAGGGACCTGGTGGAACAAGGTAAATATCATGATCTTGGGTTAATGATTTCTACAGCCCCTCCTACTTAATGGGTAATACTTTGTTTTCTCACTACTCAGTCTTGATTATAGAGAGACCACAGTGGTCATCCAGTAGTTACTTGACAGGTGAGAGGAGAACTCACTGACCAACACTTTGAGTTTGGAATTAAACCATATACCGGTAAACATATATTGCTATAACAATTAAAGGATTAAGGCTGGGTACACACCAGCAGATATTTTTTTGACTGACCTATCCACGGCACTATCGGTTGACCAAAAATATCTGCTGGTGTGGGGCGGGCGGCCGCGACCGACCTCGATTGCCCGTTTGTCTGGATCGGACGAACAGGCGTGTCGTAAATTACAATCAATCATGCGGTTTCCTATGGGACCGCACGATTGGTCGCACTAACTGTCGGCCGCAGCCACTATTGCTGCAACCGACAGACATTTATCCGGGCCGAGCACCCGGTCGGCACAAATATGTGTGTACCCAGCTTAACAAGTATATGCAGGGTCATTTATATATATATTTTTCTATTCATTTGTACAATAAAACAAGATCACATGGGCAAACAGTTTAAGGGCTAGGTCACATGGTATCGGATAAAAAAACACAGTGCGATTGTGCGTCTGCTTTTGTATACGCTTATGTCCGCGTTTGCGTTTTCTAATTACTATGGAAAAAACGCATTAGTAGAGCATGTGTGTCCGTTTGTCTGCGTTTCCTTCTGCGTTCCCATAGACTCGTGCATGCGTGCAAATGTTTAAAGGATCTAAACGCAACGCACAAAGTGGGATCTGGTTCCTGGGATTTCCATTAAAAATAAAGTGTCAGGCTGAGGCCACACTGCAACGCACAGGAATCGCGCACAAAATCGCCGGCGTTATCGCATGTGATTGTGTGCGTGATTCTTGTGCGTTTTGTATTTGCGCGCGTGTTTTGCACATGTGTTTTTGCCATTTTGCGTTAGGGAAACGCATGCGTTAACGCACAAAAAATGGTGACCACATGCGTTACCAAAACGCAAACGGATGCACAATCGCATGCGCATTGGAAATCGTGGGAATTTTCATTTTCATGTGGACTCACCCTTAGGGCACGGCCACACTGCGCCGCAATCGCACACGGAATTGCATGCGATTTCATGTGCGATTTCGTTTGTGCATGCGTTTTTTCATACGCTTGCGATAAAAATGCAGAACGCAAATCGCAAACGTGATTTCGGTGCATTGCCGCAATTTCATGATTGGAAAAACGCAAACGCAAAATAAAACGCGATAGCTCTCAGCAGATTAGAAAATGCAAGCAGATGGAAACGTGCCTAGTAGGGCGAGCCCTAACTGGGACTCTGTGTGAGTGTCTTGCAATATCAGGTTGGATTTAGTATTATGCAATCTCACAGAATCTTCAGACATTTTTCCTGGGAACCAGGAGACTCTCAGGGATTGATGTTTACCATGTCTCCGAAGGGAGAAGCACCAGAAATAGCATCAGCATTGCAGACTGTGAAAGGCAGACGTAGTTACACACGTCAATCAGGGGAAGAAAATATTTTAGAAGAAGATTCCCAATAAAGTACTGCAACTTGCAACTTCAGATCTCAATAGAAATGGCAAAATGTAGGGGAAATGAGTTTGTTGCAACTTTGCCTTGAAAGAAAACACTGGCTAGTGAGCCTTGGAAAGAGAAAGGTTGTCTATAGGAATAAAGAGTGGTTAGGGTTTTCCAAAGCAATTTAAAGGGAAACTAAAGTGAAAATGACCCCTTCACTTTAGCTGTACCCAGGTCCAGGACCTAAAACACCTCACCTCTGGAAGTACAGCTGGCAGTTCAGGTACTTACCTACCTCTGGACCTGCCTCCTCCCTGCATCCACTGATTTATTTCCCACAGTGCCAATAGTAAGAATAAATCTTGCAGAGCCTGCCCTCCCATTGGTTAAAATGTGCATCTTTTGACCAAAACGGAGTGGCAAGGGCAGCTAGAAGGTAGCACAGAATTTACTACCGTATATATACGGTATATATACCGAGTTTTTCAGGCTGAAAATCAGCCTGAAAACGGACTCGGTTTATACTCGATCAGTAGCTACCTGAGCATTCCGGCAGCGCACGATCTTTCGTGTACTGGTGCGCCGGCCTGACGTCACTGCCGGCGCCAAGCGGCGCAGGGCAGTGACGTCAGCCGGCGCGCCAGTACTGGAAAGAGCGCGCGGCTGCCGGAATGCTCAGGATACCGTACTGCCAGGAAGCCCTTGGATGGGGAGCCCTGGATGGAGGGAGCTGGATGGAGGAGAGCCCACAGGGAGAAGAGCCCACAGGTACAAACTGAAAAGGGGGGAGGGTGAGGGGGGCATTCAAGATGTTTGGGAACTACAACTCCCAGCATGCTTTATTAGCTGGGAGTTGTAGTTTCCAAACATCTTGAATGCCAAGTTTCTACCCTCGGTTTATACTCGAGTCAACAACTTTAATTAGGATTTTTAGCTGAAATTGGGTACCTCGGTTTATACTCGAGTATATACGGTACACACTTACAGTATCTCTCTCGCTTACATCAAGTTATTAAAAAAGCACAATAAAGGTTGCAGCACTCCAATTGAAAACATAATCACATTTGCTAATTTTACTGCTCATTACAAATGGTTTGTATTTAAACCAGAATCTGAGCAGTTTATAGGATTTGTATATGTACAGTAATCGTTGTATTCAATTAGATCAACTGGACTTGAAATGTAGTTCTTGAAGACGTTTCGCTAGTCATCCGACGGCTTTCTCAATTCAGAATGACTTGTACAAGAATCAGTGGCAATTATGTACCCTGGAAAATCCCAATTAGCATCTACACAGCCAGGTGTTAAGGGTGTGATTAGATAGTGGCTAAGAGGTGTTATAGGAAGCCCAGAGTAAGGTGTTAAAACAGCATTACATGGCAGAAAGTGGTGTCGAACCCCCCCACCTATTTAGGCTTGGTTTCTTTATTTTCACATAAATGGCCTCCTTAACACCTCTCTTGAACCAGTCACGTTCCTTCGCCAGTATGTTAACATTACAATCTTCAAAGGTATGTCCTTTATCCTTAGAGCAGATACACGGCTGCTTAAGGATAAAGGACATACCTTTGAAGATTGTAATGTAACATACTGGCGAAGGAACGTGACTGGTTCAAGAGAGGTGTTAAGGAGGCCATTTATGTGAAAATAAGAAACCAAGCCTAAATAGAGGTGGGGGGGTTCGACACAACTGTCTGCCATGTACATGTTGTTTAACACCTTACTCTGGGCGTTCCTATAACACCTCTTAGCCACTATCTAATCACCCTTAACACCTGGCTGTGATATGCTAATTGGGATTTCCAGGGTACATAATTGCCATGATTCTTGTACAAGTCATTCTGAATTGAGAAAGCAGTCGGTGACTAGCGAAACGTCTCAAGAACTACATTTCAAGTCCAGTTGATCTATTGAATAAACAGATATACCATGACCTGGATGAATGAGAACTCACAAGCATAATTGTACAGTAATACAACGATTCAGTAATAGGATGTGTATGTACGGTAATACAACGATCAGTAATATGATGTGTATATGTGTATAACACGATTAGTAATAGGATGTGTATGACGGTAATACAACGATCAATATGATGGTATATACGGTAATACAACGATTCAGTAATAGGATGTGTATATATACGGTAATACAACGATTCAGTAATATGATGTGTATATGTACGGTAATACAACGATTCAGTAATATGATGTGTATATGTACGGTAGTAATACAACGATTCAGTAATATGAAGTGTATATGTATGGTAATACAACGATTCAGTATAGGATGTGTATATGTACGGTAATACAGATTAGTAATGGATGGTATATGACGGTAATACAACGATTCAGTAATATGATGTGTATATGTACGGTAATACAACAATTCAGTAATGATGTGTATATGTACGGTAATACAACGATTCAGTAATAGATGTGTATATTATACGGTAATACAACGATTCAGTATAGGATGTGTATATGTACGGTAATACACGATTCAGTATATATGAGTGTATGTACGGTAATACAACGATTCAGTAATATGATGGTGTATACGGTAATACAAAAGATTCAGTAATAGATGTGTATATGTACGGTAATACAA
The DNA here is from genome assembly GCA_019447015.1 of Hymenochirus boettgeri. Classification (NCBI taxonomy): domain Eukaryota; kingdom Metazoa; phylum Chordata; class Amphibia; order Anura; family Pipidae; genus Hymenochirus; species Hymenochirus boettgeri. Next base: position 23,761,963 of record CM033473.1, on the reverse strand, counting down.
CGATTCAGTAATAGGATGTGTATATGTACGGTAATACAACGATTCAGTAATGATGTGTATATGTACGGTAATACAACGATTCAGTAATATGATGTGTATATGTACGGTAATACAACGATTCAGTAATATGATGTGTATATGTACGGTAAACAACGATTCAGTAATATGAAGTGTATATGTACGGTAATACAAAATTCAGTAATAGGTGTGTTATGTATGGAAACAACGATTCAGTAATAGGATGTGTATTGTAAGTAATACAAAGATTCAGTAATATGATGTTGTATATGACGGAATACAACGATTCAGTAATATGATTTGTATATGTACGGTATAACAACGATTCAGTAATAATGGTGTATATGTACGGTAATACAACGATTCAGTAATGATGTGTGTAATGTACGGTTATACAACGATTCAGTAAATGATGTGTATATGTACGGTAATACAACGATTCAGTAATATGATGTGTATATGTACGGTAATACAACGATTCAGTATAGGATGTGTATATGACGGTAATACAACGATTCAGTAAGTAGTGTGATATGTCGGTAATACACGATTCAGTAAAGTGTATATGTACGGTAATACAACGATTCAGTAATATGATGTGTATATGTACGGTAATACAAACAATCAGTAATAGGATGTGTGTATATGTACGGTAATACAACGATTCAGTAATATGATGTGTATATGTACGGTAATACAACGATTCAGTAATAGGATGTGTATATGTACGGTAATACAACGATCAGTAAATGATGTGTATATGTACGGTAATACAAAATTCAGTAAATGATTTGTAATGTACGGTAACAACGATTCAGTAATGATGTGTGTATAGTACGGTATACAACGATTCAGTAATATGAGTGTATATGTACGGTAATACAACGATTCAGTAATGATGTGTATATGTACGGTAATACAACGATTCAGTAATGATGTGTATATGTACGGTAATACAACGATTCAGTAATGATGTGTATATGTACGGTAATACAACGATTCAGTAATAGGATGTGTATATGTACGGTAATACAACGATTCAGTAATAGGATGTGTATATGTACGGTAATCAAACGATTCAGTAATATGGATGTGTATATGTACGGTAATACAACGATTCAGTAATATGATGTGTATATGTACGGTAATACAACGATTCAGTAATTGATGTGTATATGTACGGTAATACACGATTCAGTAATAGGATGTGTATATGTACGGTAATACAACGATTTCAGTATATATGTGTATATGTACGGTAATACAACGATTCAGTAATATGATGTGTATATGTACGGTTAATACAACGATTCAGTAAATGATGTGTATATGTACGGTAATACACGATTCAGTAATATGATGTGTATATGTACGGTAATACAACGATTCAGTAATGATGTGTATATGTCGGAATACAACGATTCAGTAATGAGTGTATATGTACGGTAATACAACGATTCAGTAATATGATGTGTATTGTACGGGAATACAACGATTCAGTATGATGTGTATATGTACGGTAATACAACGATTCAGTAATATGATGTGTATATGTACGGTAATACAACGATTCAGTAATGATGTATATGTACGGTTAAACAACGATCAGAATAGATGTGTATATGTACGGTAATACAAACGTTCAGTAATATGATGTGTATATGTACAGGTATACAACGATTCAAATATGATGTGTATATGTACGGTAATACAACGATTCAGTAATATGATGTTGTATATGTACGGTAATACAACGATTCAGTAATATGATGTGTATATGTACGGTAAACAACGATTCAGTAATATGAGTGTATATGTACGGTAATACAAAGATTCAGTAATATGATGTGTATATGTACGGTAATACAACGATTCAGTAATATGATGTGTATATGTACGGTAATACAACGATTCAGTAATATGATGTGTATATGTACGGTAATACAACGATTCAGTAATAGGATGTGTATATGTACGGTAATACAACGATTCAGTAATAGGATGTGTATATGTACGGTAATACAACGATTCAGTAATATGATGTGTATATGTACGGAATACAACGATTCAGTAAATGATGTGTATATGTACGGTAATACAACGATCAGTAATATGATGTGTATATGTACGGTAATACAACGATTCAGTAAAATGATGTGTTATGTACGGATAAACGATTCAGTATGATGTGTATATGTACGGTAATACAACGATTCAGTAATATGATGTGTATATGTACGGTAATACAACGATTCAGTAATATGAAGTGTATATGTACGGTATACAAAGATTCAGTAATAGGATGTGTATATGTACGGTAATACAACGATTCAGTAATATGATGGGTATATGTACGGTAATACAACGATTCAGTAATATGATGTGATATGTACGGTAATACAACGATTCAGTAATATGAGTGTGTATATGTACGGTAATACAACGATTCAGTAATATGATGGTATATGTACGGTAATACAACGATTCATAATATGAGTGTATATGTACGGTAATACAACGATTCAGTAATATGATGGGGTATATGTACGGTAATCGATTCAGTAATATGATGTGTATATGTACGGTAATACAGTCAGTAATATGATGTGTATATGTACGGTAATACAACATTCAGTAATATGATGTGTATTTGTACGGTAATACAACGATTCAGTAATAGGATGTGTATATGACGGTAATACAACGATTCAGTAATATGATGTGTATATGTACGGTAATACAACGATTCAGTAATATGATGTGTATATGTACGGTTAAATACAACGATTCAGTAATATGATGTGTATATGGACGGTAATACAACGATTCAGTAATATGATGTGTATATGTACGGTAATACAACGATTCGTAATATGATGTGTATATCGTAGTATACAACGATTCGTAATTGATGTGTATATGTACGGTAATACAACGATTCAGTAATATGATGTGTATATGTACGGTAATACAACGATTCAGTAATAGATGTGTATATGTACGGTAATACAACGATTCAGTAATATGTGTGTATATGTACGGTAATACAACGATCAGTAATATGATGTGTATATGTACGGGATACAACGATTCAGTAATATGATGTGTATATGTACGGTAATACAACGATTCAGTAATATGAGTGTATATGTACGGTAATACAAGATCAGTAATATGATGTGTATATGTACGGTAATACAACGATTCAGAATATGATGGTAATGTTATACGGTAATACAACGATTCAGTAATATGATGTGTATATGTACGGTAATACAACAATTCAGTAATATGATGTGTATATGTACGGTAATACAACGATTCAGTAATGATGTGTATATGTACGGTAATACAACGATTCAGTAATATGATGTGTATATGTACGGTAATACAACGATTCAGTAATATGATGTGTATATGTACGGTAATACAACGATTGTAAGATGTGTATAGGTACGGTAATACAACGATTCAGTAAATGATGTGTATATGTACGGTAATACAACGATTCAGTAACAGTATATGATGTTATATGTAGGTAATACAACGATTCAGTAATATGATGTGTATATGTACGGTAATACAACGATTCAATAATATGATGTGTATATGTACGGTAATACAACGATTCAGTAATATGATGTGTATATGTACGGTAATACAACGATTCAGTAATATGATGTGTATATGTACGGTAATACAACGATTCAGTAATATGATGTGTATATGTACGGTAATACAACGATTCAGTAATCTGTCACTCCATGGGGATCTATATTCATCTTACATTTAAGCACAAACCATTTGTAATGAGCAGTAAAATTAGCAACTGTGATTAATGTTTTAATTAGAAGACAGGATGTTCCTGACTTGTCCTGTAGGGCCGTGGTTCAATGTTGTGTGAGGGCTCAGTCACACTTCTTATTGCGTTTGCGATCCATTAGCACATGAGAATTGCTTGCCAGTGCATGTGGGTGGCCACATTGCGCTACAATCTTTTTCAGAGCACGTGCAATCATCCTTTTTTGAAAATCGCATGCGTTTAGATAATGTATTATTTAAGGAATCTAAATGCATTGTAACACGTGTATAGTGTGGCTGCAGCCTAAATGTTGCCAGGGTGCTCTGGTGGAGCTTATAGGCCCCATTCTGGGTGTCTGATGCTACTGTGTTGGTTGATAAGATAAAAAGACTATACAACAATGTATAGTAAAAACAGCATATAGAAATTCTATTTTCTATATTGATAATATACTGACAGGCAAACATAGTACCTACAAACTCATTTCACTATTGAGAAATGCATTGCACAGAGCTGTGTTAAGATCTGGTTCACTTCATTATCCTCCCCCTGCAGTTCTGCACCATGTTCTATAAGTGTAACTATTAAAGGGAATATGTTCCCTCTCTGAGGGTCAGCCCCCTGTGCTAATGTAAAAGGAGTCGCCCCCGGTCGTAGGGAAAATATCAGTCCCGAACGTTCTGCCAATTCTTTATAGAGGAAGAATTCTCTGGACTGTCTGTAGCCACATCTTACAGATTCTGTCTGCCATCTTTTATAGATCGTTACAGTGTGTACCCACTGTGAGGAGGCTTTTAATCGTTAATTTTCAATATCTCTGCTTTATAAATATTCCAGTAAGTGCGAACCAAATCATGGCACAAACAGATGACCCATTAATTAGCGTGACGCTGCGCATTCCATGTCACAGATTACTCTATGCATCTTATTAACCAACCACACAAGTTCGGTACTCGCCTTAATTATTGTATCAACTTGAGATTTAAGCAAAATAATTACAGCAACACCTGGTACATTTTCGCTGGAATTTACAACTAGGCCAAACTTGCATAGACAGGCTGTTGTCATTTTATGTCATAATTAGTAATGCAGCTACACATAGGGAGCCTTATAGCATCTTCCTTATAGCATGTTACACTGCTATAGCCAATAAATATCACATAGCCTATGGTAAGAACAAGCTTCGCACACCGTATCTTCCTATAGGTTGTCTCATACCCAAGCTGCATCGGCACATTATATGTAAATGTAACGGATATCATGTTGGCTTTACTCCCAAGGGTTAAGGCTTCCCATTTTAGGTCCTCACCTTGGCTATACCAACTAGAAGGAAAGGTTAAATTATCCTTAACAAAGGCAAAGCTAGCAAAACATGCTAGCTTGGAGAAGATACCGCAATCAAGGCTGCTCTCCTAGGCTAAAGATTAGGGTTGGACCTGGTACAGGCAAGTATTGCCGCCTAGAAAGAACCCATTGTTTGCTTAAACCCACACAGTTTGTTTAACGAACACAGAGACTTTGTTGTATGTTCAGTAAGGGGGAAATGAAATGGCTTTACACTAATATGGAAAGGGTAGGAAGGAGTCGCCTGCCCACAAACTCTTTAGGAAAACTGAATTGCATTGTGTGTCGGGATAGAGAAAGTAAGAAAGCCAGGGACCCAAAATCAGCAATGTAACCACTCACATTCAGCCTAGCGCATATACACCTGGAATGCTGTAGTATTGTAATAACTATCCTGGGTCAATGCAAAATGACACTACTCGATGGATTATCAGGTTTTACACTCATTTTGCACCTTTCTGGAAATTTTGCAAGGCAACCAATTCAATAAACAAATGGTTACATTTTGCGGTACTTATGTCTGTTGGATCGTGTAAGGTGGGGGGGAACCTACAACGAGCCCACCTAACATTACATTACCCCAAAATGCGGTAATTGTCACCCTATTAATCTCTGCACAGTAAAGTTATGATATTGCATCGCCCCGTTTGTATTTCAGAACAAAAAAGGAAAAGAAGGTGAGGTTTAAAATAAGGATGTACAACATTGAAAATGGTCTGTGTCAGGCTCCTTTTCACATCACAGTGACAAAGTGTGGAGAGTATTGAGAAGTTCGTACACATGTGCAATTGTGGGTCCCGACCCGCGACGCACAATGTGTAGGAATGAACATTTTGGCTGATAATCGGCCCGTGTGTAGGCACTTTATCGTCCGTAAAGGATCGCTGACCGACCGACCTGGCGGATCCCCGAACGAATGACCGTTTCAGCTGATAAAGGGCCTACACTGAACTTTCCAACACATCGTGTGTCATGGGTCGGTACACGAACCTTAACCCCAGAGGTGTGAAAGATCCACCTGCAATGAAGATTTATATAAAATGGAGGTGGTTCTTAAATCTTTTTAGATTGTGGCATGTTTGGGAATCCAAATTCTCAAAGGAATTGTACTAAAAAATGTTCTTAGTCTCATGTCAATCTATAAATAAATACATGTAATTAGCACTTGCTCTGATGTGTTTGTGTTGCTGCATGCCTTCAATCTCAATCCCCCAGCCCCCTGCCAGACTATCTGACTCCTAGTGAGGGCAAGCATGCTCAGTAATCCCTATGAGGCAGCATTGGTAGAGGGAATTTCCCACAATGCATTTCACATACCAACTGTCACCATTCCAGCTATGGGAAAACTATACATAACACAAGAGTTTATCATAATAAGACACTTGATTGACAGCTGAAATGTAAGATGGTTCAGACTGGATATCTAAAGAAATAGGGGACAGATCAAGAAAAAAAAGGTTACCGTGATAGTTGGAAAGAATGATAGTTTCCAGTAATTGGTAATTAAAAAAAACTAATTTCCCAGTGTACATATCCTTTAATGCTGCACTTTTGTGTAATTGCCAGTAAATTTGTATTTTACCCTTTATTTATTATGCTCAAGTGTTATTATAATGATTTTTGGGGAAAGATGACATAATACAGAAATTTCATAATATTTTGTGCACATCCCTGAGACAAGGTTTGGGAAACCCTGTGTTAGATCATCATATCCAGCTGTTCGCAAATACTATAGGTATGAGCTACACTGAGGGCAGATCACTGGAGGGAAGGAGGTACGGTGTGGACCTGTGATATATTTACAACTGTGACCCATTTGATGATGTGCTAACTGCCATCTGCAGTGTCTTTAGCATTACCTTTGCCTCATTTGACAAGTGAACCACAATTAGCACATAAGTGATGTGAAGCTTAATTATGGCAGGTGTTTTACCTCCTACAATTTAACTCTCTCAGTCACTGCACTGTTTAATATTAGGGGCCTTCTAGTAACATCTGTCAAGACAATCCAAATATCAATCATTTGTAACTGGCCAATAGCATTATTTTATATACAGACAATCCTGGTGTTGCTTTTAAAGAAAGAACCGTGGTCTCCAAAGTTACTCCAAATTAACCTGAATGACATTTCTATGTGCAGACTGTGAGAAGTTATGGTGCTGAGATGGCTAACACTTTCTGCTTTCAGTATCTTGTAGTCACATGACCTGTATCCTGACCATGTGTATCTCAATATTTTTTACAGCTATTTTCAAGTCTGGAAACCTTATCTTTGCTTTCCTCTGTAATCTTGTAAGAAAACCAGATAAGTTTGACATCAGACTCCAGCTGTCAGTGCAGGCGGTTTCATTTCCCATATGTAAATCTTTAAGGGGCCGTACAAAAATATTATGTGACCATTCAGCAATGAAAGACAAATTATTCATTGCAATAAAAAATGTTCCCCTACATCACATACAATGATTGTACAATAGTATGATAGTCCTATAGTTAATGTGTGTGCGGCATCCTTTACACCGTGGGAATGGGCAGCGCACATTATATATATAGTATAGGTGATGTCACTTAAGCTACTAGAAAGCTAGAAATTTTAAAGGGAAAGCAACCCCCCTTTCTTAAGCTGTACCCAGGTTGTGTAAGATGTTTACTTCCCCTTTAACATATATATTTACATATATACTGTGTGTACGTTGTTATATCACCTGAATATTCACTGCAATAAAGAGAAACCTAATGTGAATTGAACAGTACAATATATTATATGTGAACAGAAAATCTAAATACAACACCTGACATTATCAAAACCATCTGCCCTAGAACCCTCAATGGGATCATTGTGCCTTAATGTGGCATTAGGTTGGTACAATATTTAACTGCGTCTCTGATGGTCTCTCGTATAATGGTCACACACACAGTTCTGACAGTTCAGTAAAGCTGGATTCATACCAACTGTGCCAGTCGAGCACCAGCTGTTAGGAGCGGACGGTAATGAATACCCACACTGTATTCCTTGGGTGACAGCTGTTTTATTCCTTTCATTACTCCTACTCATGTCTCCTCAGCAGTAGCCCAGATTTACTGTCAGGGGCCATCTGAAAATAGAATCCTGAAGGGTGGTGCTTGCCAATAGTTCAAAAAAGGCCCAGGGAAAGACAATCTATGGCAATTCATCAGGCGATGAACTACAATTCCCATCATTCCTCCTCTGGTAGACAGATACTGGCTATAGGAGGGCTGTGGGAGTTGTAGTTCTGGACCTTTACCAGCGCTATAAAAAGGCTGGTATGTGGGTTATTTCATTTTTTTTTCTATTTTGTTGCCTTGTAGATGCTAAATTCTCTTCCTATTTTATTTTACTTCAATTCAGAATAAATGTAATCATTTCTATAAATCCTTGGGAAGTAGGAGTTAAGCTGGGTACACATATTAGTGATAAATGGACAATCCCGTTCCGAAACGACCATTCCCAATGCTGACAAACATTCGCGTCTGTCTTAACTGCTGGAGGTGGCAGTGCTATATTCCAGTATAGAAAGGATGCAATACACTTCCATGTCTATTTGCAATCTGCATGGGTATCGCCTTTACAATGGAAACCCCAGGGACTAAGCCGTGTGTTGTGATCCGCAGTGTTCCAGTGCATTTTTGGAACCTTTATGGCCTCACCCCCTATGTATTTTATCTTTGACCCACCCACTCTAAAAATCAAAAAGCGAGCGTGCACACCAACTGGAATCGAGGCTCTAGTTTGGTAAAACCAAGTCTTTATTCAATACATTACATGAAATAAAATGAATCGGAACACTCTACGGTCAGTCCCCTGACGCGTTTCGTACTACCAGTACTTAATCATAGGTATGAATGACTCTATGCAAGTTCTGAAGCTATGAACACACTTCTCAATCCTTCGTTCCTGTTGGCCAGGACAGAGCATTGTCGGTCGAGCCAAAAGAAGCCGCGGCTGACAGTTCAGCGCAACCGAGTGTCCATAGGGGACCGCAGGACCAGCCATGGTTTTCCTACACGTACGATCTCCCAGTCGTCCAGTTCAGACGAACGAATGGTTGGTTGTGGGATGCCATGAAATCTTGGTTTTTCTCCCCGCTCCGATCGACCGATACATTGAAATGAGTCTCTGTACAGTCAGTGTGTACACAGCCTCACAAGTGATAGTATCTCCACAATGCTGCAATTTCAGTGGATAGATTCAACTATCTGTTGTTGTTTTCATTTTAGCTTTTAGACAGTCCTATACTTGTTAGTAATATCCAGGGTGATCTGATTGTATAGCCGAACGAGGATTCTAAAGGTTTATTTAAAGATCTGCTTCCTGCGATCCATATAATTTATGTGCCCACCGAGGGCTTTTACAAACGAGTTAAAGTTCAGCTACTGTCAGTTTAACACTGGCGCCATTTTCTCAAAGCAATATAGCTAAATGTCAGGGAAACCATCCATATGCATTATCAGTGTACATAGGGAGCAGAACTACTAAGGCGCAAGTTAAATGATGCAGAGCATCTGTCTTATCATTTACCCATTAAAGCAGAACTGTATAACAGAGACACGGTGAAAAAAGATTCATTCATCTCTAGCTAATTTTCCAAACACAGATGGACAGCCTGGTGCCATGTGTATAAACAGACTAGGACCCAAAACCTATGATATACACTAAAATCCCAAAATCCTGCCCCCTCCCTTAGATCAGTGAGTTCAGACATGCTCAGTTGGAGTAAGGGCTAGGCCACACTAGCACCTTTTTTGCTAAAATGGAAATCGCGGTCAACGCGAAAATTCCCGCGATTTCCGATGCGCATGCGATTGCGCGTCTGTTCGCGTTTTGGTAACACATGCGTTCACCATTTTTGGTGCGATAACGCATGCGTTTCCATAACGCAAAGAGGCAAAAACGCATGCGCAGAACGCGAACCGCACAAGAATCGCGCACACAATCGCGTGCGATAATGCTCGCGATTTGGTGCGCGATTCCTGTGCGTTGCAGTGTGGCCTCACCCTTACCCATGAAGAGAGTGTAATTCTCTAATCAAATGCTTTATATCTCTCTGAGAGGAGTAAAATTTGAATTTCTTGTATTGAAAAACTTTATTGATTTCAAACAGGTATACCTTTAATTAGGAATTACAAGCGATACATCGTTTGAATCTGCCGTTTCTGATGATTTCTTTAGGTTGAGTTTCCCTTGATAATGTGCGTCTAACAAATTATAACGTTATCATTATTGTCATTTCATTGTCCAAACATTAAACAAAGCTGCAGTAAAATGTAGTTCCTCTTTGTAATCTTTTAATGCGTCAAAGTCCATCTTTATAGCCAAATAAACGATACCATTAATAGTAAATTTACAGCCTTGTCGCTCTACATTATCACAAGATTACATGTCGATTCTAGCACTATGTGTGGAGGGATTACAGGTTTGATTTGACGCTTTGTTACCAAGCTATAAATATCCATCCCACAATAAAACTAATGATATACATGCAATAAGGCTGCAGAGCATTTCTGTGAGATATCATTCATCAACACCCATAGCCTCCAGACATAGTGAAAAGGGCGGACTGGTTAGCAAGAAACTGATTATCCGATACTAACAAACAAGGAGCCTGGGAAACTTGACATGATGCTTATCCACATTCAGTGCCCCACCATACGCCACTTTAATCCACAAGGGTGGTGTCCCATGGAGCCATGCTACTCACCATGAGATCACAATAGTACGCAACAAGAGTATACACAGACGCACACATTCCTGGGAGAACCTTGGTCAGGTGACCCTATTTAGGTTTGGGCCTGTACATGTGACAGTTTTCTATAAGAATAAAACCGATAACCCTACCAAGGACGCCATTACATGACCTTCACCATGAGAAGATGATGGAGAACTTTCTCATTACAGGTTGTGAAAATGATGGACTCTGCAAACGTTATTATTCCAGCAGATCAATTTGTTGTGGAACTAGGGGGTTGGTTTAGAGCTAGGTCCCGCTTACACGATTTGAATCACGTTCTGTGGCTCTCATTGCCAATGCAATACAATCTAAGTGGTCCCACTAAGTGGGCTGTGCTTCAATGGGACCGAGCCCACAAAGAGTTTGTTCACTACATGTATTTTATTTGTAGGAGGAGACGTTATGCTGGATCTCAGGCTTGGTACACACAGGACAACATTTCTTCCTGGTCAACCAAGACAAAATATTGTTGATGACTGTAAAAATAATTGTCACCAATATTGCAGCACAACCAACATAACGGCCCAGAGAAGTGGATACAGATTCGACAGGTTCGACTGTCATTGCTTGGTAATGGTTCTGCCCATATTTCTACCCATTTCACTGAAATGTTATAGATCAATGGGGTCGAAATATTGTCCGTGTGTACCTGGTTTTAAAGGCATGGTGCAGGGTGCACACAGTATAACTATTCTAACTATTCTAATTGTTGTTATAGGGAAGTTAGGGGAAAAGAATTTCAGCTTTAAAAGTTACAAACAAGATGAAGATAAGAAAAAAACGTACCTGCCATTCAGGCAAGAGTAATTATAGGGAGGCTTTTTTATTATATATAATTATAGTGAATTTGTGCCAATCAGGTATTGTCCAATTGGAGAATAGTACAGTGGGAACACTGAGGCTCAGCATTCTTGTTAGTAGTAAAGAAAAACAATTCTTTTGACAATATATAAGCCTGTGGCTGTTTTTCTAGAGGGTCTTACTGTATATGAAGATACAAAATCTGTTTGTTGCAACAAGAGTGAACAGAACTTAAATAGAAATCCTGGCATTCTGGGTAAATAAAGTTGCAGTTGGCTAGTAAACTTATTAGAGAATGGCCGAAGCAGTGTAATGAGCTAGATGGCCATAAAAGAAGCGATATGTATGTATATGTTTATTTATATAGCACAACTTGAGGACGCAGTGCTGTACAATATAGAATACAAAAAGTCGTACCAGGGGGACAATAAATAAATACATAAATATATAATTAAGTATGTACAATATGAAATATACAAGGGCTTGAAAGATGTCCCTGCCCTGTAGAGCTTACAATCTACTTAGGTGGATAACATACAGATGCACAGGAAAGGGTGGAAGGGCCACAGTAATAACAGTGAGAACAGTCCAATGCTGTGCTCAGAGAGATAGGATGAGAGGTTAGATTTAAACTTGTTTATATTATTTTTTTGCATTTCACCTTCATCAGACATGACCAGTTTAACTCAGTCTTGTATCTCCAGTTTCCTCCCCCTGCCAGTATTAGTTATAGTAGTTAAAGGATAACTGTATTGCCTCAATGCATTTTTTTTTTTAAAAAACTGCTTTAAAAAGAGTAAAGGTGTGCAGCCCTCCCTATACATTTTTTCCCTGATTTCGAGCCTCTCTCTGCCTTCATGCTGTGAAGGGGGCGTAAAGATTCTGTCTGCCTCTAACTGTCACTCAGAGCTAGCATGCAATAAAACACTCCTGTACTCACCCTTGATTAACTTGATTATGTAGGCTGTATCCTAGCAACATAACAGTTCAAGTTTGTTTGACTGGCAGAGGAGGAGGAGAGTGGTTGTAACAGACATTCCCACCAGCCAATGACAAGTGATATGTTAACAATGGCCCTGGGCCATCTAGGTGGCGGGCTTTTAGCACTCATCTTTGCTGTGTGATATCTAAGGGAGGGCAGCACAGTTGTAAATGAGAGTAAGTGATTTCAACTGCTGGAAGTGTAAACATGTAATGGGGATTTGGGTATTGTTGTCCTTTAAGCTGGATAGACACGGTACCAATCTGTGAGATTCTGTCTGTCATTGTTCTCCCTATAGAAGGTATAGAGAGGTTGCTTGTGACTGCCATACACCTAACGGTCGCAGGCAAACAATTCTGATTACTGTAGTACAAGGAGCCGACTGCGTTTGTAACATCCGTCACCGCAACGTGTGTGTGTACTGATGTCACGTCGCGTGTGCACTAACATCACTTCGCATGCGGACTGACATCAGGCACGCGCTCTGCCACGGGAAACAGTATTTGCTTGGCAAAGGTATTTGCAGAGCTAAAAACGAGGGGATACAAGAGGAGGAAGACAGAAACTTTCAAGGAGTAAAGGTAGGGTATGGGAGGGTGCTAGAAGAAAAAAAACAATACCCACTTAACATTTAAAGCCTAAGCTATCTAGTAACATTAATTTGGATATACAGTGTACATACCCTTTAAGTTCAACCATCCCATGCAAAACCCAACATTCCTAAATCCAAAAGAAAAAAGCCTCCTCTACCCATTGGGACCATCCCGCCCCCCATTCCTCCTTTATACACCAACCATGCACAAGGACATAACCCAGGGCTGCCCAAACTGGTGTAGGCTGGGGGCCACCCTGGAGCAAACATGCCCCACCCTGGACCACCCATGCCCAAAGCCCAGACTACCCACTGCCACTCCAAACCTGGTGGACCCATTGACTGCAATTTTCAACGATCGTGCTGCATGCTGGCATCACTGACATAAGGATTTATTAACCAGCTGTAACCCTGGATATTCTGCCTTTCCTAGAAGACATCTACGGGAAGCCTCCTTTGAATGCGTTTAGAGATTCACAACATTATCAGGCAGACTATTGGACAATTAACTGCCCTCACAGTTAGGAACCATTTGTGTTGCTTATTTATCAGTCATACGAGCTTCTAGATCCATAACCTGCTGTATAAATATATAAATGTAAATAGTAATGATACATTTCTCCTTACACAATAATCTACCCTTCTGTCATAGCTGGAGATTAAGAAAGGATTAGAATAAAGCAATGTTTAATGTAAAGATTGTGTTTGTGAGACAGGAAGATAAGGTAAGAACAGATGGAATATTATACAGTCAGAAATGTCTCATTATGTCCACAAGAAACAAATAGAACAAATCCAAGCCTGACAAAGTGCACAGCTTCAACAATGATGTTAAACCATTGATTGTAGACTGGAGTGCAAGAACGTCATCACACAATGACACGAGACATGCCAAGACTTGCCCAGACTGGTTCACTCCACTGATGCAACTGTCTCTATAGACATCAGTTCTTGTTATTGTCCCGAGTAGCCAAAACATGTCCACCCCTAGCCCAATCAGCTCTATGATGTTCCTAGGCCTCCATGACAGTAGGATTGTTCCAATCAATATATAACAGGGGGGGGTTTATATTCATCCAAAAAATGGGTGGTCCATTAAGATTTTAGATAATAAAGAGAGGGGCTTAAATCAGAAATCTGTAAAGAAAAATTCTTTGCTATGAACTGGTGAATAATAAAACATTGACAAGTCAGTGATTTAGCTGGATTATTAGAAAGGACAATTAACATTGAAGAGGAAATTCAAGTTGTAAACAGCCATACAATTGTTCCTGCAATGCTGGGACAGCCGACCACCCTAGTCCTTTTGCAATCGACGTTAAATCTCAGTATGAATGGACCTGAATGGGGAACGTTGTGGGAATGTTGGGAGGTAAAACTGTTGGGCTTGTTCGACAATTTGATTGATTCAACAATGTGACATCCATAAAGTCTTATGTTCCCCATCCAGGACGCTTCATTTTGTGATTGAATGTCACCCTGTTACATTGGGTGGTAAGACTTGTAGTGTATGTCCAGCATAAAGAATAAAGGGCATGTCCAGTATTGGTGGTAGGAGGGAGGAGGGAGGCTGAAGCAGATTGTGCCCAAAAATCAGTGTCTGAGCTCTGATGGGATGGAAATAGAAAATAGGAAGTCAAACTGACACCAACTAGAGTCCATGCAAAACCAATCTGAACAGGCAGGTAGATAATATAATGTATATTATCAGGGTGTTCCATGGTGCACTGTAAATTATAATACAGTACTTATTATAATGCAATGAAATGCATTAATGTGATTAAACCCTAGGGCGGGAATGCAGTGATTTATGCAGCATATTCGTATAACAAACTAATTAACATTCAATTAGAAGGGATGGGCTAATATACAATACATTGACTAACTGAAACTTTATTTGTATTCTCTATGGATAAATTTATGGAAATCTCTATCTATAAAAATGTAAAGCTGGGTACACACAGTAACGATAAAGCCCCGATACTGTCGGATCCGACGGTATCGGGGCTTTATCATTATGTGTACGTTCGTTTCCCGAACGAGCGTGAGGCTGTCGACGATCGGGTCGGCTCGTTCGGGAAAGGACGAAAATTTCCATCGGCCGCGCTAGACTCCCTATAGAGGAGTCTAGCGTGGCCGATGGAAACACACAGTCCCGAGCGTTCTCCTTATGAAGTTCATAGGACTGTGTGTATGCAGATCTTGCCGATCCTGTCTGTCATCTTTCAGAAATCTGTACTGTGTGTACCTAGCTTTAGTTTTATGAAGTGTTCTAGGAATCTAGAAGCTTGCGATGCTAAATTGTTATGGTGTTAATACACATGGCCATATTTTCATAAGACCTTACAATTGTATTTATAATATGTTTCAAAAGCTTTGTTTGTATGCAGCATAGGAAAGGTTATGGCCTATATTCTACCATCATAAATCTGCTATTGGGTATACCAGGTTGGCCTATATTCTACCATAATGAATCTGGGGCAGCACGGTGGCTCAGTGGTTAGCACTGCTGCCTTGCAGCGCTGAGGTCCACCCTTTGGACACATCTGCAAGGAGTTTGTATGTTCTCCCTGTGCTTGCGTGGGTTTCCTTCAGGCACTCCAGTTTCCCCCACAATCATTAAAGACATACTGATGTGGGGCCTGGTGTGAATGTATACATGTAATTGTAAAGCGCTACAGAAGATGTTGGCACTATATCTGTTGTATTCAATTAGATCAGCTGGACTTCGCTAGTCACCCGACTGGCTTTCTCAATTCAGAATGACTTGTACAAGAATCTGTGGCAATTATGTACCCTGGAAAATCCCAATTAGCATATCACAGCCAAGTGTTAAGGGCGTGATTGGATAGTGGCTAAGAGGTGTTATAGGAACGCCCAGAGTAAGGTGTCAAAACAGCATTGTACATGGCAGACAGTTGGTGTCGAACCCCCCCCCCACCTCTATTTAGGCTTGGTTTCTTTATTTTCACATAAATGGCCTCCTTAACACCTCTCTTAAACCAGTCACATTCCTTTGCCAATCTGTTAACATTACAATCTTCAAAGGTGTGTCCTTTATCCTTAAGATGCAGGTACACGGCTGAGTCCTGACCCGAGGAATTGGCTCTTCTGTGCTGGGCCATACGTTGATGCAGTTGCTGTTTGGTCTCCCCCACATACAAATCAGAGCATTCTTTACTGCACTGCACTGCGTATATGATGTCGCTTTTCTTGTGTTTGGGTATTGGGTCTTTCAGATGTACCAATTGCTGCCTCAGTGTGTTGTTCGGTTTAAAGCAGACAGGGATACGGTGTTTTTTGAAAATTCTTCTTAATTTCTCGGAGACCCCTGCTATATAAAGGATGGCCATGTTCTTTCTCCTGTCTTGCTTTTCCTCTTCACTGTTGGTATTCGTATTCTTTTCTTTCCTTCTACTTCTTTTTACAAAGGCCCAGTCTGGATATCCACAAGTTTTAAGGGCTCCTCTGAGATGTTTCATATCTTTAGCCTTCGCCTCTGTGCTAGTGGGGATGTTCTCAGCTCTGTGTTGCAGGGTTCTGATGACACCCAGCTTGAGATCTGAAGGGTGGTGGGAGTCAAACATCAAATACTGATCTGTGTGTGTTGGTTTTCTATAAACCTCTACTTCCAGTTTACCATTTTCCTTAACTTCTACCAAGCAGTCCAAGAAAGCCAGTTTGTTGTTTTGTACCTCTTCCCTTGTGAATTTGATGTTTTGGTCTACCGCATTGATGTGTTCTGTGAAAGCTTGTACTTCCTTCTGGCAGATTTTAACCCAGGTGTCATCAACATATCTGAACCAGTGGCTGGGTGCTATGCCCTTTAAGGTATTAAGCGCCTGTGTTTCTACCTCCTCCATGTAAAGGTTGGCCACAATAGGGGAAACTGGAGATCCCATAGCACATCCGTGTTTTTGCTTATAGAATTTATCCCTGTATTTGAAATAGGTGGTATTCAGGCACAAGTCCAGTAAGGAACACACCTGTTCTGGGTTGAGATCAGTTCTGCTGGTAAGAGTGCAGTCTTGGCCTAGCCGTTTTCTCACAATGTCAACAGCCTCCTTGGTGGGTATACAGGTGAAGAGAGATGTCACATCATAGGACACCATAGTTTCTTCTGCACCAAGTACTATATCTTCAATCTTGTTGGTGAAATCCTGAGAGTTCTGGATGTGATGCTTAGAACTTCCCACCAATGGTCCTAAGATGTTGGCTAGGTATTTTGTCACCTTGTATGTTACAGAGTTAATGCTGCTGACTATAGGTCTTAGTGGTGCCCCTTCCGTATGTATCTTTGGGATCTGTGGTGGATATTATAGCAGCCACAGAAGCCTCAATCCACAATAATAAGGTACCACAGAGTGCAACTTCGCCTTAAGGTATCTGCAGCCTTAGCCAGTGCTAAAACTCCTTCATCTAACCTGACCACACAGGAAAGAAGAGCCTTAACATCCCTCAAGAAAGATTCCAGTATCACCATATAACCGGCAGACAAGGGAAGATGCACAGTTGTACTTAACACCTCAGACTACCATGATAAGGTGACCATGCTCCTGGCCAATAACAACACATATGAGGCTTTAACAAGTGATCCCACCAGCCGGTACAAGAAAAGGGTCATAGACTTACTGCAACAGCTTCAAAAGCATAAAGCCATTGATTGAGCAATGTATCATCGCCTCTACCCTGGTGAGGCACATCCATGCATATATGGACTCCCAAAGATACATAAGGAAGGGGCACCACTAAGACCTATAGTCAGCGCATCAACTCTGTAACATACAAGGTGGCAAAATACCTAGCCAACATCTTAGGACCATTGGTGGGAAGTTCTAAGCATCACATCCAGAACTCTCAGGATTTCACCAACAAGATTGAAGATATAGTACTTGGTGCAGAAGAAACGATTGTGTCCTATGATGTGACATCTCTCTTCACATGTATACCCACCAAGGAGGCTGTTGAAATGGTGAGAAAATGGCTAGGCCAAGACTGCACTCTTACCAGCAGAACTGATCTCAACCCAGAGCAGGTGTGTTCCTTACTGGACTTGTGCCTGAATACCACCTATTTCAAATACAGGGATAAGTTCTATAAGCAAAAACACGGATGTGCTATGGGATCTCCAGTTTCACCTATTGTGGCCAACCTTTACATGGAGGAGGTAGAAAAACAGGCGCTTAATACCTTTAAGGGCATAGAACCCAGCCATTGGTACAGATATGTGGATGATACATGGGTTAAAATGCACCAGAAGGAAGTACAAGCTTTCACAGAACACATCAATGCGGTAGACCAAAACATCAAATTTACAAGGGAAGATACAAAACAACAAACTGGCTTTCTTGGACTGCTTGGTAGAAGTCAAGGAAAATGGTAAACTGGAAGTAGAGGTTTATAGAAAACCAACACACACAGATCAGTATTTGATGTTTGACTCCCACCACCCTTTAGATCACAAGCTGGTGTCATCAGAACCCTGCAACACAGAGCTGATAACATCCCCACTAGCACAGATACGAAGGCTAAAGAAATTAAACATCTCAGGGGAGCCCTTAAAACTTGTGGATATCCAGACTGGGCCTTTGTCAAAAGAAGTAGAAGGAAAGAAAAGTACACGAATACCAACAGTGAAGGAGAAAAGCAAGACAGGAGAAAGAACATGGTCATTCCATATGTAGCAGGGGTCTCTGAGAAATTAAGAAGAATTTTCAAAAAACACTGTATCCATGTCTGCTTTAAACCGAACAACACACTGTGGCAGCAATTGGTACATCCGAAAGACCCAATACCCAAACACAAGAAAAGCGACATCATATACGCAGTGCAGTGAAGAATGCTCTGATTTGTATGTGGGGGAGACCAAACAGCGTATGGCCCAGCACAGAAGAGCCAATTCCTCGGGTCAGGACTCAGCCGTGTACCTGCATCTTAAGGATAAAGGATACACCTTTGAAGATTGTAATGTTGTTAACATATTGGCAAAGGAACGTGACTGGTGCAAGAGAGGTGTTAAGGAGGCCATTTATGTGAAAATAAAGAAACCAAGCCTAAATAGAGGTGGGGGGGTTCGACACCAACTGTCTGCCATGTACAATGCTGTTTTGACACCTTACTCGTTCTTATAACACCTCTTAGCCACTATCCAATCACGCCCTTAACACTTGGCTGTGATATACTAATTGGGATTTTCCAGGGTACATAATTGCCACAGATTCTTGTACAAGTCATTCTGAATTGAGAGATCCAGTCGGATGACTAGCAAAACGTCTTCAAGAACTAAACTTCAAGTCCAGTTGATCTAATTGAATACAACAGATATACCATGACCTGGATGAATGAGAACCTTCACAAGCATGTTGGCACTATATAAATCCGCAATAATAATAATAATAATAATCTGCTATTGGGTAGATAAGGTTGGCCATGAATGGATGAATGATGTACATGGCCTTTCATAACCAGGGATGTGGTTACATTCAGAATCAAACAATCACATTCAATTTATTCTGAATAGTAGTTACCATACACCTGACATCAATTAAGGTGTCTCCAAATGATCTCTAAATAAAGTTATCTGTTTATATAAAATGTATCATTTCCTCAAATGCTTCAATCAATCCCAAACATTAAGATCACAGGAGGCCCCCTCTTTAAACAAGTAATTAATCTGCTATTGGGTAGACCAGGTTGTCCTATATTCTACCATCATAAATCTGCTATTGGGTATACCAGGTTGTCCTATATTCTACCATCATAAATCTGCTATTGGGTATACCAGGTTGGCCTATATTCTACCATAATGAATCTGCTATTGGGTAGATGAGGTTGGCCATAAATGGATGAATGATGTACATGGCCTTTCATAACCAGGGATGTGGCTACATCCAGAATCAAACAATCACCTTCAATTTAATTCTGAATAGTAGTTACCATGATACACCTGACATCAATTAAGGTGTCTCTAAATGATGTCTGAATAAAGTTATCTGTTTATATAAAATGTATCATTTCCTCAAATGTGTCAATCAATCCCAAACATTAAGATCACAGGAGGCCCCCTCTTTAAACAAGAAATTAATCTGCTATTGGGTAGACCTGGTTTGCCTATATTCTACCATCATGAATCTGTTATTGGGTAGACCAGGTTGGCCTAGAATCTACCATCATAAATCTGCTATTGGCTAGACCGGGTTGGCCTAGATTCTACCATCATGTATCTGCTATTGGCTAGACCGGGTTGGTCTAGATTCTACCATCATGTATCTGCTATTGGCTATACCGGTTGGCCTAGATTCTTCCATCATGTATCTGCTATTGGCTAGAACTGGTTGGCCTAGATTCTACCATCATGAATCTGCAATTGGGTAGACCAGGTTGGCCTAGATCTACCATCATGAATCTGCTATTGGGCAGACTGGGTTGGCAAGATTCTACCATCATGAATCTGCTATTGGGTAGACCGGGTTGGCCAAATTCTACCATCATGATCTGCTATTGGGTAGACCGGGTTGGCCAGATTCTACCATCATGAATCTGCTTTGGGCAGACCGTTGGACAAGATTCTACCATCATGAACCTATTGGGTAGACCGGGTTGGCCAAATTCTACCATCATGATCTGCTATTGGGCAGACCAGTTGGCCTAAACTCTGCTATCACAGAATCTGCTATTGAGTAGACCAGGTTGGCCTAGATTCTACCATCATGAATCTGCTATTGGGTAAGACGGGTTGGCTTAGATTCTACATCATGAATCTGCTATTGGTAGACCGGGTTGGCCAGGATTCTACCATCATGAATCCGCTATTGGGCAGACCGGGTTGGCCAAGATTCTACCATCATGAATCTGCTATTGGCAGACCAGGTTGGCCTAAACTCTGCTATCATGAATCTGCTATTGGGTAGACCAGTTTGGCCTAGATTCTACCATCATGAATCTGCTTTTGGCTAGACCGGGTTGGCCTAGATTCTACCATCATGTATCTGCTATTGGCTAGACCGGGTTGGTCTAGATTCTACCATCATGTATCTGCTATTGCTATACCGGGTTGGCCTAGATTCTTCCATCATGTATCTGCTATTGGCTAGAACTGGTTGGCCTAGATTCTACCATCATGAATCTGCAATTGGGTAACCAGGTTGGCCTAGTGGCCTTATATGCTAATCTATCGACCATCATGAATCTGTATTGGGCAGACCGGGTTGGCCAAGATTCTACCATCATGAATCTGCTATTGGGTAGACCGGGTTGGCCAAGATTCTACCATCATGAATCTGCATTGGGTAGACCGGTTGGCCAAGATTCTACCATCATGAATCTGCTATTGGGCAGACCGGGTTGGACAAGATTCTACCATCATGAATCTGCTATTGGGTAGACCTTGGCCAATAGTTCTACCATCACGAATCTGCTATTGAGTAGACCAGGTTGGCCTAAATTCTACCATCATGAATCTTCTATTGGGCGACCGGGTTGGCTTAGATTCTACCATCATGAATCTGCTATTGGTAGACCGGGTTTGGCCAGGATTCTACCATCATGAATCCGCTATTGGGCAGACCGGGTTGGCCAAGATTCTACCATCATGAATCTGCTATTGGGTAGACCGGGTTGGCCAAATTCACTCATCATGAATCTGCTATTGGGCAGACCAGTTGGCCTAAACTCTGCTATCATGAATCTGCTATTGGGTGACCAGTTGTGGCCTAGATTCTACCATCATGAATCTGCTATTGTGTAGACCAGGTGGGCTACCTCTGCTATCACGAATCTGCTATTATCTGTCTGTATTGGGAGACTAGGTTGGCCTATATTCTACCTCAGTGAACTGCTATTGGTAACCAGGTTGGCCATATCCTACCATGAACGAAGAGAGCAAAGAAAGCACTGGTGCAATGCGGGAATGCTCCCAAAGTCGCTCAGAACCCACTACTGCAAGGTCATAAGTCCTGGTGTGCAGTACCTCCTCCTCACATCGGGCTCAGCCTCCCGTTCAGTATTTGAGACAAGTTGGATAAAGTGGTGAAATGTTTAAAGGGCATCTATAGTGAAAAAAACACATTGCCCCTTTGCAAACTAAATTCATGTATTTCTGTGCTGCCTTAATCCTATCTCTGTCAGTGACTTTGTTTTTCCAGGGTGTCAGATCTGTGTGGAGCACTCCCCCCTTCCCCCCTCCCCCTGTTACCCACTCCTGTCTCAACTCCCAACCGGCTAACCGACAAGGCTTATCATGTGCAGTAGGAGTTAAAGTTCAACATCCTGAAAAACACACACCCACGCACAGTGGCCAATAGAAAGCTGGACAGTTTATGATCTCTCTCTCTTGTGACCCATCATCAATCAGTGAAAGCTATTAATAAGGGGGTCAAGTGCAACCTTATATCTACCATCAAGCTGCCTCTCTCCCCCTGCTAAAGATCTTATCTCTATGTTTATTACAGAGCAGGGGAGGGGGATCACGTCACAGGGATTTGATTGACAGTCCAAGTAGAGTAGAGAAATGCAATCACATAACTCTAACTGGTGTATCTCAGGACAGAGAGGGAATCGAAAAAATGAAGACACTCGGGGTTGGGGAATTATAGAAACCATGGAAAGAAAGAAAAAAAGTTCATTTTCCCCCCACTATAGATGCCCTTTAAGACACAGCTTTCTTCAACAAATTAGCATGAATAGATACACATGGGCAATATGTACTAGGAAGAGAAACTCTTTCACAACGTAAATGCCTCTTCCTCAAACGACAAAGAAATGTTACCTATATTCTTCCATCATGACCTGCCATTGGGTAGACCAGGGTTGACCTATATCCTACCATCATGAGTTCTGGTATTGGGTAGACATTTGGCCTATATTTTACCATCTTTATCGTGCTTCTATTTCCAGGCACACGTGCAGGAGCTGATGATTCCAAGTGCAGTTCCAGCTATAACCTACTTTGGGTTATCAGATAAATCAGTCATTATGATTAGAAATTCTAATATTGTTTCTGTTTGTTGAATTTACCCTTCCACATCTTCGTGCGCTGCCTGAGGGCTGTGTTTCTATTCATTAACTCTCTCTCTATGTCTGTTATCTGTTCTTCCAGTTATTGTAGTATGGTAGAATGTGTTATACTAACGATGACCCAATGAAAGGGACAGCTGTATGGCTCCTATGAAAAGTGCAAGGAAGAAGGATACTCTGGAACTTACTGTAAAACACATTTACATTTTTTTATTTTCAATATACAGCATAGAAAATACTCAATTCTAACCTTAGCCCTATTCTTCAGCTGAATGCAGTGGCGTAACTAGGAATCACTGGGCCCCCCAGCAAAACTATGGGACCCCTATTTGGCTTCATTCACAGTGGGTTTCTGAAAGGACGCTATATCTTCATAGGAAGATAAAAGATGGGGCCCCCTTGGCTCCCCTCCCGGGGCCCCCTGCGGTTGCTCCCCCTGCTCCCCTTAGTTACGCCCCTACTGAATGGGTTATGAGAAATGGTTGTTGGTTACATGTAAATAGTAATAAAAATCCCTGTTTGCGCGGCCCTCCCAGTCGGCTCAGGGGGATGAAGTATGAGGATCATGGTAATGTTGGTTAATCAAAGTATCGCAATACAGTCCAAGGAACACTCCAGCACACCCCTGCCATCCACTCCAAGGCCAGAAAGTTCTCTACACAAGAAAATTATGGGGAAGCACACAATCAGGTGAATTCCACAACTATTTATTGTAACAACACATACAACGTTCGGACGCCCTGTCCTTGAAAACAAACACCTATAGTAGAAAGGTTTGGGGTTTACTGTATGTCATTACTGATCCCCCCACCCTAGAGCCCCCCCCAGTTCAGTGTTCACTTACCCTTACCTGGCCATCTCAATCTCTCTCTCTCGAGTGCCGCTCGCTCTGTGCAGAGCCAGCAGCTCCCAGTGCGGCTGCGCGTGACGTCATCTCGTGAGCGTATGCGATGACATCATCGCGCACTCCGAAGTACTACTGGGAACTGACGGCTTCCTTCTGACTCGCGGGCTCATCTGAAATTAAGTAAGTTTGCTTGACTCGAGTATAACAGAGGCAAGGTTTTTAGGATTGAGTTTAAACCAAAAGACTCGGCTTATAACTCGAGTATATCGGTAACAGATTTCTATCCATAAAACCAGAGTCCACAGGTAGAGTATAGAGAATGTGCAGGCTCTAACACACTCGGGGGCAGGTGAGCCAAGATGGAGCAGATGGAGATGCAACTTTGTGTAAGCATTGCGAGTCATATAGACCCATCAGGGGTCAAAAGGGGGGGGTGCGGTTGTTGGGGTTTCAGTGTTTTTTTTTTTTATTTTTACATTACATTTGGAAGGAAATGTGTGTGCCTGTGCTGCACGTTTTTAAAACTCAATAATCTTGCTATGGCAAAAAAAGGGACACTAGTGTATTAATTTTTATTTTTGTTTACTATAGTTACCTTTAAGTTGGCTGCCACAGAATTAAAGGTGGGTCAATAGTTTGTGTGTACCTATGTCGGGTGGTGGGAGGTATGTTTTTTGCTGTATGACCATAAAACTAACTTTTATTGGTGATAGATCAAAATTTAATTTTTGATTATAGGTACCCTTGTTCCCATGTGATTGGAAGGGTAGGTCAGTGGGTATTTGTACCTGTTGTTAGGTGGTGGGTAGAAATCTAACTTTTGGTCAAAGTCAGTTTTTTGTCTATATTACACTTTAAGAATCACTGCCACAGGAATGGACAGGTTGGTCAGAAGTGTGTGTACCTGTGCAGTTTGGGGTGGTAAAAAACAAACTTTTATAAAAAACAGTTTTCCCCCTTTAGTTCCCTTTAAGTATGGATGCCATGAGAATGAAAGGTGAGTTCATTAGGTGGTGTACCTGTGTAAGGTTGGAGGTAAAAAAACAACCTTTTTTGTATATTGATCCAAATTAGTTTTTTTGACTATAGTTACCCTTAAAGTATGGATGCCATATGAATGGAAGGGTAGGTCAGTGTGTTGTGTCTACCTTGGTCTATTTTTGCATTATGACATAAAAACTAACTTTTTATTGAGATACATCAAAATTTGTTTTTTGATTATAGGTATGGCTGCTATGAAATGATGGAAATGGAAGGGTAGATCAGTAGTGTGGTGCACCTGTGTCATTTGGGGGTATAAAATTAACTATTTTGATGATTGGTCAAAATAATTTTTTTGTATGTATGTATAGTGTATTTATAAAGCACCACTTAGGGATGCAGTGCTGTACAGTAACAAAATACATAAAGTCATACAAGGGATAAATACATAATCTAGTTAGTACATACATATATATTTATATAAATGGAAGTGCTAGAGCTTGCCGCAAGAGGAAATGAGGTCCCTTCCCACCGTATGAGCTTACAATTAAGTTAGGAGGGGTAACACACGATATAATGCAATGGTAAGTGCTGGATTAAGACAATCCAGTGCACATATAGAACAATCATTAAGACCTGTGCTGGTTTAGACATACATATATGTATGGATTACGATGGTAGATTTTAATCATATATAGATATCCATATACTGTGATGGTTACCAGTATAGGTATGATGTAAGGGTAGATTTATCATATATAGATATATTAGAATATCATATACTGTGCTGGTTACCAGATAGGTAGGATGTAAGGGTAGATTTATCATATATATGATATATATACATTACGTGCTGGTTACCAGAAGGTAGATGTAAGGGTAGATTTAATCATATATAGATATATGATATCCACTATACTGTGTCATGGTTACCAGATAGGGTAATGGTAAGGGTGATTTATCATATTAGATATATAGATACCATACTGTGACTGGTTACCAGATAGGTAGGATTGTAAGGGTAGATTTATCATATAGATATATAGATATCATATACTGTGCTGTTACCAGATAGGTAGGATGTAAGGGTAGATTTATCATATAGATAGATATCATATACTGTGCTGGTTACCAGATAGGTAGGATGTAAGGTAGTTATCTAATAGATAATATATTTGCTGGTTCCAGATAGGTAGGCATAAGGGTAGATTTATCATATAGAATATAGTACCATATACTGTGCTGTTACCGGATAGGTAGTATGTAAGGGTAGAGTTATCATATATAGATATATAGATATCATATACTGTGCTGGTTAACCGGATAGTAGGACTGTAAGGGTAGATTTATCATATATAGATATATAGATACCATATACTGCCTGGTTACCAGTAGGATAGGATGTAAGGGTAGATTTATCATATATAGATATATAGATATCATATACTGTCTGGTACCAGATAGGTAGGACTGTAAGGGTAGATTATCATATATAGTAATATAGATCCCAATTCTGTGCTGGTTACCAATAGGTAGACGTAAGGGTAGATTTATATAGTAGATATATATATACCTATACTGTGCTGTTACCGATAGGTAGGAACGTAAGGGTAGATTTTAAATTATAATCAATACTTCATGTACATAGGTAACTTAAAATATTATATTATAATATATAACATTAATAATAGTACATATTACATATTATAATCCACATAAGTATCAATAAATAATATAGTATTTATCTATTACATAATACATAGCATTCATTATATCCATGTTACACATATATTTATATTATAATTTTATTATATAGATATAGTACCATACTCGTGCTGTTACCGATAGGTAGGGACGTACTTCTCTATTAGTTATCATTATATACACCATATTACTGTGCTGGTTACCGATACGTAGGACGTAGGGTAGATTTATCATATATAGATTATAGATATACCATATACTGGTGCTGTTACCAGGATAGGTAGGACTAGGGTAGATTTATCATATATGTATATATAGATACCATATACTGTGCTGGTTACCGATAGGAGGAGTAAGGGTATATTTATCATATATAGATATATAATACCCATAATGCTGGTTACCGGATAGGTGACTAAGGGTAGATTTATATATATAGATATATAGATATCACATATACTGTGCTGGTTACCGAAGGTAGACGTAAGGGTAGATTTTATCATTATACGATATAATAGATACCCATATACTGTGCTGGTTACCGAGAGGTAGGATCTTAAGGGTAGATTTGATCATATATAGATTATAGATACCATATACTGGCTGGTTACCGATAGGTAGGATGTAGGTAGATTTATTCTAATAGTATATAGATCTAATACCTGTCTGGTTACCCGGATAGGTAGGGAGTAAGGTAGATTTATCAATATAGATATAGATACCATATACTTGTCTGGTTACCAGATAGGTAGGATGTAAGGTAATTTATCATATGATATATATATCCATATAACTGTGCTGGTTACCAGATAGGTAGGATGTAAGGGTAGATTTATCATATATAGATATATGAATACCATATACTGTGCGGTTACCAGATAGGTGGATCAAGGTAGATTATCATATATAGATATATAGAACCATATACTGTGCTGGTTACCAGATAGGTAGGATGTAAGGTAGATTATCATATATATATATAGATACCATATACTGTGCTGGTTACCAGATGGTAGGATGTAAGGGTAGATTATCATATAAGATATAGATACCAGATACTGTGCTGGTTACCAGATAGGAGGTGTAAGGGTAGATTTATCATATATAGATATATAGATACCATATACTGTGCGGTTACCAGATGGTAGGATGTAAGGGTTAGATTTATCATATATAGACTATATGATACCATATACTGGCTGGTTACTGATAGGTAGATTAAGGTATATTATCATATTAGATATATAGATACCATAACTGTGCTGGTTACCGATAGGTAGGATGTAAGGGTAGAATTTATCATATATAGATATATAGATACCAATACTGTGTGGTTACCGGATAGTGTAGGATGTAAGGGTTAATTGGATCATATATAGATATAAGATACCATATACTGTGCTGGTTACCAATAGGTAGGATGTAAGGGTAATATCATATAATATATATATAGATACCATATACTGTGCTGGTTACCGGATAGGTAGGATGTAAGGGTAGATTTAATCATATATAGATATATAGATACCATATACTGTGCGGTTACCGATAGGTAGGATGTCAGGGGTAGATTATCATATATAGATATATAGATATCATATATGTGCTGGTTACAGAATAGGTAGGGATATGTAAGGGTAGATTTATCATATATAGATATATAGATACCATATACTGTGCTGGTTACGCAGAATAGGTAAGATTAGGGTAGATTTATCATATATAGATATATAGATACCATATACTGTGCTGGTTACCGGATAGGTAGGACGTAAGGGTAGATTTATCATATATAGATATATAGATCCATATACTGTGGCGTTACGGATAGGTAGGATTAAGGGAGATTTATCATAATAGATAATAGATACCATATTACGTGCTGGTTCCGGTAGGTAGGACGTAAGGGTAGATTTATCATATATATATAATAGATACCATATACTGTGCTGGTTACCGGATAGGTAGGACGTAAAGGTAGATTTATCATATATAGATATATAGATACCATATACTGTTCTGGTTACCGGATAGGTAGGATGTAAGTGTTAGACCAGGTTGGCCTAGATTCTACCATCATGAATCTGCTATTGGGCAGACTGGGTTGGCCAAGATTCTACCATCATGAATCTGCTATTGGGTAGACCGCCTAGATTCTACCATCATGAATCTGCTATTGGGTAGACCGGGTTGGCTTAGATTCTACCATCATGAATCTGCTATTGGGTAATCCACTACAGAGGTAGGTTAGAAGTCTATAATCGTACAGTTCCTCCCATAGAAATCCACTACAGGGGTAGGTTATAAGGCTTTCCACCTATATACAAAATTAGATTAATTCACAACTTGCCTCTGAGGATCCCTGCATTCTGTATCATACATCCTGCAATGCCCTCTTCATTGGCAACCAAGAAAACTTGAGACAAATCTTTGACTAAAAGAAAATTAAATTTTTGAATGTAAAAATCAGATTACTTACAACACTGTACATGCTTAGTATGTGAATTATAATGGGTCAGTGTACACTCAAATTACACATAGCATTCTGTAGGTCAACATAGAGGTCATTTTACATCTGTGGACCATGCATGCAGGTTTTTTAATTGTACATCTTTTCAGGTGTACCTATTTTCTACCAATTACCTTTTTAAAACAAGCATTGTGTCTCTTTATACAAAAGATCTCAAATATATACTATAATTTCCAATAGGATGAATAATGGTGTGCATTTTTGGAATGTAGAAATTTAAAATGCATTTTACTACTGCAAAAAAAAAAAACAAACAAAAAAAAAAACAAAGACAGGATCCTTCAAAATATCAATGGGGGTAATTTTTTTATTGATACATCACCATCACACACAAATGCTCTGTGATAATAGTGTCCCTCACGTTTGAGGAGTGACCCAAGGTTTTCTCCACAGTGGTATATGGCTGATGCATGGCTGTTTTTTTTTAGTCCAAAGATTAAAAAGTAACCTAGCCACCTACTGTGGATTAAGTGTGAAATTACAATGTAAGAACCTTGATCTTTCTTTTTGAAGTCAACACAATTTGTCATTTTACAGGTTGTTAACAGACAATTTGTATGTTGGTCTAGCTCAGTAAGTTCTGCACAACGTGGTCTCTCCCCTTTCACCAAAACCTGTTGGGTTCATCGTTTTCTATAAATAAGGATAGGCACAAAACGGGGTACAAACATTAACAATCTGAAGGATAACAGACACTCTGTAAAGGCTGATACACGTACAATTCTTCTCCTGACCGACCGTTCGAGACTTTAGACCGGTCGGCCAGGAGGAAGGACAGTAAGTCCATTTACAATAACACATAAAAGTATTGTTTTGCAGATAAATCCCTATGCATAGACATTCTTTGCATAAGACAATTATTGAAAATTACAACAAATGGTGCATTCTGTACAGTTTTACAGAATCCTTTGAAGATCATTGAAAAGGGACATAGAAAAATTACCTGTACTAAAGGTGCACCCAAAAGGAGGTACAGGCATACCCATCTCCCCATAGGAAGGTGTTCATCATGTTGGCACACTGAAAATAATTCAGTAGATTCTGCAATGGATATGAAGTCGAACCTTTGGAGTAGAAAAAAAAAAGATAAAGTTTTATAGACATGACAATATTACTACTACTAAAACAGGTTTGCCCCGTGACATAAAAGAATATTTTCCAGAGGAAAATCAGGAATTAGGGTGGTCCAGTACCTTGTCAGCAAATCTATAATCCTAACAGCAACATTCTTGGTCACTTATAATGTCTTTATATTTATAGTAGACGGGGTGCAATATTTATTTTAATATTCAAGAGGCAGGAATATACACTAAATGATATCCCTGTAAATGGAGCTCAAATTAGCCACAGCATTATAGAAATAATGGACACCTACTTTAAATTAAGGGTATGTAATTTTGGCGCTCCTGTCTGCATACGATTATATAGCCAAGGAACTTTATTAGGGACTTTTCCCTGTATTTTAAAATAGGCAGGTGGGTGTAGTGCAATATCCACTGTACTTTTACACTAAGCTTCTGAAGGTTTTCATTCATCCAGGTCATGGTATACTGTGGTAATCAGTTAGATTAACAGGACTGAAGTTTAGTTCTAAGATGTTAGCTAGTCATCTTACTGGATTTCCATGGATGTGCCCAGTCATTGTAACAGCAAGGTGTCATGAACCTCCTCAAAGCCTGAATAGAAGTAGGGAGTTTAACATAGTTTGTTTGCCATGTACAATGTTGCTTTGATGCCGTACACTGGGCAGTTTCAACACTTCTTAGCCACAATGCAATCAACACCTTGCATTCAGGAGGTCCCGACACTTTGCTGTTATATTCGATCTAAGACATTCCAGGGAATTAATTGCCAACAGAATCTTGTACAAGTCTTTCTGAATTGAGAGATCCAGTCGGATGACTAGTAAAATCGTTTCAAGAACTATACCAGTTGATCACGGAATACCACAGATATTGTCACTAATTTTGCATTATCTACTTAAAGGGTCACTATACTCACTCAACTTTACATTTGCTGAAACCACAATTTGAGAGAAGTAAAATGGTGTGTTTTATAGTGCCTGCCTTGTCATTACATTATTAATGTTTAGTGAGTGCTCCTAATTGCCCTCACCTTCCCTTACTCACTGCTTCATGTAGTGTCTGCAACACTTACGGTAAGTTCTGCTTACACATATCTCTCTCCTCTTTCTTTTCTCTGCGGATTCTTAAAGGGACTGTCCATTCCTCTTTGCAAAAACCAGTATCTTATGCAAAAAGTGCCAAAACCTGGACTTAGTTTTGTTTCTACCTTTAATTCTGCTTCCAGCAAGAGATTTGAGACTTACAAGCTCCTCAGTCCACCGCCGCTTCAGTCTCCTCACTCCTTCTCCACTGCAGCTATGTTCTTTTTATGTTCCCGAACAGCTGCAGTGGAGACTGTCGAGAATGGCAGCCAGTGATTGGCCCTGACGTCACTGTCACAGCGGATCACCGACTGCCTTACCCGGAAAAGCAGAGGGAGCCGCGACGGTGGATGAGGAGCTTGCAAGTATATAATCTCTTGGTGGAAGCAGAATTAAAAGAAACAAACAAAGTTAAGGTTTTGGCACTTTTTGCACAACATATGATTTTTGAAGAGAGGAGTGGACAGTCCCTTTAAATGTTGCAGAAATTGCAGAGGAGACACATTAACATTCAGCACAATTCCTACCCTTCCCTGTGGATCTGTACATCACCACCTAACTAGATTGTAAGCTCTATGTGGCAGGGATCTTCCTTATGTTACATGGTTCCTGCACTGAATACTTGTAACATATATAATTTGTGTATAACCTACCCCTGTAGTGTATTTCTATGGGAACTGTAAGATTATATCTTTATAATCTTACAGTCCAGGAAGAGAAGGAAACCAGAAGCCGCAAAGGGGTAGGTTATAATAAATAATGCACCCCAACAGTAAATTAAAGGGATTATAGAAGATATTAGACTTCCATGCCCTGTATAAAAGGTAGTCGGCCTCCAGCCTTGTGCTTTATATGGTTACGCACCTCCTCAGTGACTTCTAATATCCTTATAATTTACAG
This sequence comes from Hymenochirus boettgeri, assembly GCA_019447015.1. Taxonomy (NCBI): domain Eukaryota; kingdom Metazoa; phylum Chordata; class Amphibia; order Anura; family Pipidae; genus Hymenochirus; species Hymenochirus boettgeri. The sequence continues at coordinate 23,729,534 of CM033473.1, read as the reverse complement.
TGGGGGTGCATTATCCACTATATTTTTTTTATTTTATCCTCCTTGGCGCAAAACACCAAAACATACTCATACAGAGTTATATATATTAATATGTTTATTCTTTTAACCCATTTCTCTATTGGAATTATATATATTTATATATTTTATTTAGGTAAATGAACACTTCCCATGGTATTATATAGTGGATAATCCACCCCAAACTGTAAATAAGGATATTAGAAGTCACAGAGGAGTTCTGTGGCCATATAAAAGCACAAAGTCACAGGCTGAGTATCTTTTATTCAGGACACGGAACCCCAAGGTGACTTCTAATATCCTTTTAATTTACAGTTCGGGGTACATTATTTATTATAACCTACCCCTTTGTGGCTTCTGGTTTCCTTCTCCTCCTGGAACTGTAAGATTATAAGGCTATAATCTTACAGTTCCTCTCATAGAAATCCACTACAGGGGTAGGTTATATAAGGCTATAATGTTACAGTTCCTCCAATAGAAATCCATTACAGGGGTAGGTTATAAGGCTATGTTACAGTTCCTCCCATAGAAATCCACTACAGGGATAGGTTATAAGGCTATAATGTTACAGTTCTTCCCATAGAAATCCACTACAGAGGTAGGTTAGAAGGCTATAATCGTACAGTTCCTCCCATAGAAATCCACCACAGGAGTAGATTATAAGGCTATAATCTTACAGTTCCTCTCATAGAAATCCACTACAGGGGTAGGTTATATAAGGCTATAATGTTACAGTTCCTTCAATAGAATACCACTACAGGGGTAGGTTATAAGGCTATGTTACAGTTCCTCCCATAGAAATCCACTACAGGGGTAGGTTATAAGGCTATAATGTTACAGTTCCTTCAATAGAAATCCACTACAGGGGTAGGTTATAAGGCTATGTTACAGTTCCTCCCATAGAAATCCACTACAGGGGTAGGTTATAAGGCTATAATGTTACAGTTCCTCCCATAGCAATCCACTACAGAGGTAGGTTAGAAGTCTATAATCGTACAGTTCCTCCCATAGAAATCCACTACAGGGGT